>CAIGQV010003909.1:21974050-21993240 GCA_903798115.1 Danio jaintianensis
CTATTGATTAATTTAATGCATCGATACCAATAATAATTTCACTAAAATGTGACATAAAACTTTAAACAGTAGTGTAGGATCAGTAAAATTATACATTATGTAACATTTCATAAATACAGTAAAATATACACAGAAATCAAACAGCCACAAAAGACAGAAAATACTACTGTAACTTCCATTTTCTTTCAACTATCTCATGGGAAAAGACAATGCAATAACCAGCATTAAAAATGGAGCAGATATGTGTTCATCTGCCAGCATCAATCTTCCTGAAGACTGACTGGAATGAACGATTTCCCTGGGCTTATTAGAGACTAGATGTGTGGAGAGATGTCATATAAACAGTCCAGCACTGGAAAGCCACAATGAAAATCAACACTGTAGGGAACGCTCTCATCAGGGGTGTTGTGCTATTTATAGACCAAAGAAAAAAAAAAAAAAAAAAAAAACTTAGAATGGCATCCAAGTGAAGAGACGGCTACATTTGTGTCATAAATACAACACACTCGTAGTATAAAAAATGCAGATCAAATTCAGGTCAACCATAAAACTCAATCTTCCCAAGTTTTAACTGGATGCTCAGTAAACACCATATGAATGAGACCAAATCTTAATTTGAAACCTCCATATTTGAAGACACTAACAACACTATTTATTGTAAAAAAAAAAAAGGTTGACTTAAATTAAAATTGTAAGGCAACTTGCTGCACAGCTTTTTTTTGAGTTGACTCAACTTTTAACCCAATTATGCACTTGAATTGATTTAAGTTGTGTCAACTAAAAAAGTTCTGCAGCAAGTTGCCTTACAATTTTAAGTTGAGTCAACTTTGCAATGTATACAGTGTATTCCACCAGTTGGTGCTCTAGAAAGCATACAAACAATATAATAATTTGTTTTATATTATAAGTCTTTTACGAATCCCTTTCATTGGATGACACAAGATTTTGGCAGACCCTAAACATTGGATCTCTGTTGGCTTTAAAACCTTTTTAGAGGCAACCATGTTTCTAATGACACCACAGTGTCAAATGAAATGTCACAGAACATTAGTCTAAGTATAAGGTACTTCAGTGCTGGTAACCCCATGACTTTCCTCTTTTACACCCACAGGCCAAACACCCACAGGCCAGGCCAAACACTCACTTTAAGAGGACCAGTGATTTTGTCATTTGTGCTTTACTGTACTGTACTGTACACAACAGCTAAAACAAGTTAGCATCTTAACTTCTGTAGAATAACAACTCATAGAATTTTTTCCTAATTTTCGAAGCTATCTCTACATAATTAATTTAGAGGCCTCTTAGATTAGATTTAGTATCATTTTTGGATCATTTTATATAGCTGACTTTCTATATCTTCCAATGTCATTTCTGCCAATATGCCAAAGTCTCTTTTGTTGCTGTTACTTAATTACTGTCTAATGCATTCTACAGATAAAAAGTATTATTTTCCTTTGCAATTTCTTTTCATCCAAACCACCCAGAGGTATTTATATCCCTCATCTGCTGCTTTCAGTTTGAACTGAATTGCAAGTTCATGCTTTCGGTGTGCCATCTGTTCCAGTCTGAGCTGCTCTCGGCCAAGAGAAACCCTCATTTAAGCACCTAGTGCTCAACAAGAGCACACACAAGGATGATGCACAGTGGCATCTTCCAAAAAAATCTCAGCCAATTCCAAAACCAAGTATATTTGTCTAAGAAAGGCAGAAAATACACTTGTGTATGATCTGTTATATTTTATTAGTACTGCTCTTTTTCAAACATTTGAAAACTTTGCCAACACTGAAAAATACATTACAAAATTAAGCGTTATGTAAAAAAGGACTTTACTCAGTCCTAAAGAGTATTTGATGCATAGAAAATTGTATTTACTGTAAGAAGAAATGTCTTAAATAATTACAAAGCACTTTAATAATTAACATTAATTAGCTTTCTCTAGTGATTTAGTGATTTTGATGTATTTGTATTTGATTCACAGCATTAAATTAAAATGATATTTTAAAATAAATTACATATACATACATATATATATATATATTGTAATATAGAATAGAACAGAACATATATAGAATAGAACTTTTTTCTAAGGGTGTCTTTTTCTTTAAAACTCTAAATTAGAAATAAAAGTGTGTGGGGGGAGGGGGAGGGGCATTTTAAATAAATAAAAAAGTGTATCTGTAAAGTAAAATAAAAACATAATTTCTTAATATCCTGAGTTTTAATTATGCTATAAATTATTTTAAATGTGAACTATATTAATAATCATATATTTTTTGGAATCAAATATCTTAACCATGTTGAGTATTTCCTCTTCCCAATATAAAATGTTCCTTATATTTTGATAGTTGAACTTCTAGAATCATTCAAATCAAAGTTTATACAAGGTCCCATCTGGATATCACTTTTGGCCACTACTGTATATGTATATTCAGTATACCTTTATATTTATAAGAATATTATAAAGTTTCAAACAATTTGCATAAAAACACCTGTGTCTTAGTCTAAAGAACATTTTAATGTTGTAAAAAATATAGATATACATTTTTTTCCACAGTAAAGAACCTCTGTGGAATGCAATTTAATTTCTCAATCTGAACGACCCAGAAGTAGCAACAGCACAGTATCGCATGTGTTCACACTCAGAACAAAGTCTCCAGCACTGAACTGGAATTCTCACTGACAGATCAGTAAATAGCACCCAGGCCGCCTGTCTCCTGCCAAATAATATTCATCCTCTTAAGTTACAAGGATCCTCCTAATGCGATACTCAACCAAATGTCTTGATTCAGATACAGAATTTACAAATACATCTTGATTCAGATACAGAATACACACACTTCTTTCCTCCTTTACAACAAACCCTCACACCTGTGAAGTACTTTTATAGAAACCCCTCCTGTTGAGCCACCATACAGCCAGGACAAAAGCGAGTACTGGGTACCACCTGTCACTCCACATTGACTGACTAGGCCCTGTGCTACTGGCCTTTTCCTGTACCCAAGACAAACAGACCTGCCACACACACCTCTTGATTTAGATATTCTTAGTAACCAGTACAGTGAGGCCAAGTGGCTGTCAAATGCTGCAAATAAAAAGCCCAGAAGAGCGTCAGAGGATTCCATTGTGCATTACGATACTGCTGAGGGTGTTTACGTCACTATAATATGACCAATGCTGTGCATAGTGGCAGGGGTTCTTTCTCCTGACCACAGGCTATGTTGACAGAGGTGCCAAAATGGCATTGTATCATCCCACTGTGCCACTGTTTGACTGCTCAAATTGCTGTCTGGCTTTTTCTTTTTTTGCACAAGAGCATCTATTTTTTCAAGAGCTTCTAATGCCAGTAACATACTGGGCCAGTAAATCTGTCCTCACTAGACATCTGAGAATAGGAAGGTGCATTTGGACTGTGCTCTTATTTGACAGATACTCCAACACAATCTCGCTGAGAGATTCATGACGGTCAAACGCACTCATGCCAATGATATATTTTAATGTTCTCTGGTCTATTGCCTTTATGCTTTCAAGAAGTAGATTGTCTCCACCAGGCGCACTTGAAGAGCTATAATTACTTGTGTACAATGACAATTCGTCTTCTGTGATATTTGACCTTCCCATCTCACAACAACGCTGGCAAAATAAAGCCGTCAGAAATTCGCTTCTCAGCTCATTCATGCTGAATTCCTTGTACGTATCGAACTACAATTTCACAGAACGGCTGTTTAAAAGAAGCATTAGCTATCAGACCTCATGTTGCACAAGAATAACAGCAGAACAAAGATGAATCGACTTGAGTGTAATGAACTGACACTTCGATCAATACCGTACATCTACATTGAAAATATGGATTTACAGGATGCTTAATAAAGAAGCATTGAAGAAAGAGTATGAAACCATTCAGAATTTTTTTTTTTTTGCAATATCGAAAGTCAATGCAGCATCAAAAATGAATGAAAAGAAATCACAAATGTCCAAATCAAGATGTATACAGAAAGATACATCTTACATAACATACAAAGATCACCATCCATAACAAACAGCTCTGGACCATCATAAGATGTACACAGAACCAAGCACCAAGTTAGCAATACATGAATGAATGAACTTCAAATCATCAAGCATCATTGATTGTGATATTATTAAAGTATTTTAACGAGCATCAATTTGGTTTTAGAACTGGAATTGAATTCATGTAAATGTGCATTGGATCAGACCATGCTTGTGAAAATCTCAGTAATTTCAGATGCAAGTCAACAATGCTGAACCAATGAATCACGATCTGTTTTGGCCAAGATTTGGGAGTCTTACCCTAGAAACGGCGAGGGGCATATTGAAGTCCTTGCCTCCTTGCAACCGGAAGCCCCAAGGTGGAGGTCCAGAGAGTGACACGTTGTACGAAGTCATTGTTCAAAAAAGCCGTTGTATTGTTTAAGCAACAGAATTTCTCCAAACGGATGGGGAAAATTGATTTGGGAGGGGGCGGGACACGTGCCAAACAGCCTCTGAAAAAAAGAAGAAGAAGAAAAAAAAGTGTAAACTGCAGGTAACACTCACACCTGTCCAAAATGAAAATAAAAAAATCTGCGGGCCAAGCAGGTCAAAATAACCAGCGTAAAACAATGAATTCAGGCCCACACAAACTGCAAAATAGCAACAGAGAAGAGCTATGAGCCAGAGGAAGGGTTTTCTTGCCTGCTCAGATGAACTGGAGAGACAGCCTAAGAATAGCTGCCCCTCTGCCGAGAGCGATAGCAATGTAACATTGTGGGGAGGGGGGAGCAATGGTACTTATATGGCATGTAAGGGGACACCCAGAATGCCTGGCCTCCCATGATTCACAGGGCTAATATAGTCCCCTCTTAGACTAAAAGATCTTTCTCGACTCCTTTTCTTCTTGGGTGCCTCATTTATCAGTCTCATGTAAATCTGTCATGTAAATTATATGAAAATTGAATACATATTGGTAACAGAGTTCAATTTTTTGCAAATGCAACCTGGCTGATTCTGATAAAGGGTTAACAAAAGGTTAAAGTTACCTGGCAATCCTTGCGGACACAAACACGCTTATCTCATGCCTTTACAAAGCATTCTGGGACTGAACTGTGTTGCCCCGTTTAAATTAAGTGCCTAGAAATTTTATCATCACTCTTAATGCATTGAAACATACACAACTGGTACAGTATACATACTTTAGGAAGCAATATTTTTATTTCGCAAGGATGCTTTCATTTAAAATAAATTACAGTAAATACTTTTCACTAATAATTTGTATTTTAAATAAATGAATGATTTCTGAAGAACCATGTAAAACTGAAGTAATGATGCTACAAATTCAACTTTGTCATCACATATATTATATTATATTATATTATATTAAACAGCATTATAAAATTGCAAAAGTGTACTGATTTTACCATGTTCTTGGTCAAATAAATGCAGCCTTGGTTCCAACAAAAGTGTAGCTTCATGAACACTTTAACTTTAGGATCCAATCAATCACTTTAAAATCATACCAACTTTTAAAGCATTTCACTGCCACTTTTTAATATGAACATATCAGAATTTTATCAAATACGAATTTTCTCTTTTTCTTTATTGCACACAAACCTTGAATGGCATATACATTAGATAATACTATCCCAAACTTTTTTTAATTGAGCAGCAGCTTTAGACAAAGAATGAGTGGCAGTGAGAAACGCCTGATATGCTCTTATTGCTCACAGAGAAGCGAGATAAGAGAGGCTGTTGTGCACCAGCTCTCTCTGCCATCACAAGGCCTGCGCTGAGACATCGGAGGAAAGATAACCACTGAGGACCTGCCTGTTCCCCCGGCCTAATTTGGGAGACCTCTAGTTAGCAGCTAAGTTTAGCCCTCTTTGTCAATGGAAGAATTTGAAGTAATACTGTACATAAATGCTCAACAATCAGGCCTTCGTAAGCGGCATTTCAACAAGCATACCAGTCCTGGACAGTGTGTGACAGTCCTGATACACTGCTGCTCATTATGGTGTCTTGACCAAGATGACATACTGCTACTGTAAAAACTTATCTGCCTCTCAATTTAACTATTCATAAAAGCATGAAAAGATAAATGATTTATGGAGATCAAAGACAAAAATAGGTTGTCAAGCATCAGAATTTAGGGGTAAATCAAAACAGATTGTTATATACAAGCAACATTAAATAAATTGGCTCAGAAAATTAAAAACAGGACGCATTCTAATCTACTAAATAAACAATTAAATCTTTAATTTAATTGTTTATTTAGTAGATTAGAATCTTTAATTTAATTGTTTATTTAGTAGATTAGAATGCGTTCTGTTTTTAATTTTCTGAGCCAATTTATTTAATGTTGCTTGTATATAACAATCTATTTTGATTTAGAACAAGAATCATTTGATGACCTGTTAAATTCTCCATTTATGGATCACAATAATGCAGCTTCATTAATAACAAATAATTTATTAGCACTAACTATTTGTCATTTAAAATCTTTATACTTTACTACTATCCCTAAAACCACAAGGGTTTACCCATTCGTCAGCTAAACATTTTTATTTATTTAAAACATAATAAAATTTACTATGATCACTTATTTTATATACTTTAAGTATGTCACAATATATATGTGTGATGTGTAACGAATGATGATGGAGCATTTTTGCAACCATAATTATACATAGTCATATAAAACAATAAAGCAGATACTTTACTTAAATTGAATATGCTTCTTTTTTAAGTTTAATTTGACGAAGACACCAAAACTGTACCTTTCACCTTTGTCCCATGTATCACACATTAATTGTTTCTTCATACGACATTTTGTATAGACCACATTTTATCAGTCATTGGCAAATCAAATTAGTTAAAAGGAATTTAACATGTTCTAAATAAATAATTCACCAAGGTTTCCCAGCAAAACATTGACCAAATGAAGACAACATGTACTTCAGGCACAGGGTGAAAAAGTAACATTCTTTCTTGTCAACTTTCCAGACACTCTAAAGTGCTTCCCGTCACATAAAGTATGACATATATGAGCTGATTGTTTATAACAGACACTCCTGCTCTACTACTCCTATAATAGCAACTCCTCCTCCAGACACTCCAAGAAGGCTGTGGATTAATAGTAATAATACTATAATACATTTTAGTTTATTGCACAGAGACCAACTGTTTCACTTAGAAGCATCACACCTGAATGTATCTGTATTGTTATTTTGCCTGTATCTCTTATGCTCAGCAGAATTTTAACTGCATTTTTAAGAATTACTATACTATCAGGCATCTTTTTTTATAGCTTAACAGAACAAAAAAATATAGCATTTACATCTTGGATGCACAAGGGTGAGTAAATGCAATTTTTATACATTCATATAAAATGTACGATGGTGCATGTTATATGATATAAACGATATCTACCCAAAACAATTTTACACCTGCTCACGTACATAGCCTACCGTATTACCTACTATAAACAAATACCAGACTGAGGATATCAATCTTTGACCAGACGGGAACTTTGGGATAAAACATGCTAAATATTGTCTCATGCAAATAAAAAACTACACACAAGCCAAAATACATCAAAGAACATGAGCATCACTCACTCAAACCAGAAATGCACGACAACAAATTTAAAAATGACATAAAAATCGCCACAGGCTGCTGAAAAGTGTATTTTAGACTCTTATTGTATTTACAGTTATATATTGCTAGGTCTGTGAATGAATAAAAACAATGAAGAGCAAATGCAAATGTTTTCACGCGACTGCAGCGTCTCGGGTACAGTGTGAAGCCTGTTGCCTCCATTTGCATTCAACAAACAACTTCTCAAAGTTTTGCTACAACCTACATTGCATGGTAAAAGTTGCTTTACACTGACAGCCGCAAACCTTGCAGTTTCTGGTCGCTCGGTTTCCTCCGGACACGAGTTCTGTCACTCACGCCAGATCCTGCAACCCCCGGTGTACGTAAAGCAGTACACAAGTTGGCCAATCATACTATGCCGAAGGCTTTGCTCATGCATATTAATAAAGGTGTGTGGCGTTCTACCTTTATGTCTACTTGATTCGCTGAAACGCAAACTCTGAACTAATCGCCCAGCGAATTAACGAATCACTGTTAAGTGACGGTTTAGTTCATGAATATTAATTAGATTTTGTGACCAACGCTTTAGTGGTGTTACCAAGCAACGCCAGAGTGATCTAATAAATATTAAAGAGCAAAATATTTTTTCTCCCATAGTAGGATTGGTAATTTCCCACACGGGACAGGAAGGCGGAGGCGAGGGATTTTCATTAGAGAGGAATTATTAAAGAGACAGTCGTTCCTCTTGTTGCCCCGTGAACTGTTTTAAAAATGAGCTTGAAATTCTGAGGCGTAAAAAAGGCTCAGAGCCCGATCAGACATTCTGCAAGGCCCTATATTTAATTCACTAATGTCTTGTATTAGCAGGCCTTGGGTTTTGCAGATTAAGTCACCATGAATCTGGCAATTCTTGCTTTATGGAATATTGCAGTATTTATTATAAATGGTTTATCATTGCCTATTATGTTTTAAACTCGTGCCTTATAAAAATAACAGCCCCTTCCTCTTCTTTATTATAATTTAATTTGTTACTTTAATTTTAGAAACTACAACAAAACAGAAATATAACAAGTCATACATAACAAGTCATCCAAATATAAATGAACAGAAAAAAAATCCAGGTTTACAATTTGCGTGACAAATATAAATATAAATGGAAGAGAATGAAATTATTACAGCCAAATTAAGTTGTTTCACTTTTTAGCTTTTATGCTAAATTACATCATTTTTTCAAAGATGAAAATTAGAATAAAACTGGCAGCTAAACGTAAGAAATGAATGCTATTTATAGCCTCCACCGATGTACAGGTAGCACGGTTTGCGTATTTGAAGAGAGACCCCAGAAGACTCAACAGTCACAGAGACCGAAAAGAATGACTGCTGTTGTTGACACACTTGGAGGGTTTTTCATGCCACATCAGGTTATGATGCAGATCCTTCCTCCCTTGAGCACATACTGTAAACTGCCAGAACTGAGGTAAGACAAAGACTATAGAATACAAGATTTTAAACTTGAAAAATTGCATGTGGTTTTATTAAATTAAATTAAAACACTGACAATCCATTCTCAGCGCTGAGAATAGGCCTACTTAACTTTACCCAACCCATTTACAGGAAGTAATACAGTATAATGTGCAGAGATAGGTAAACATTTCCTGCTGTAATAATATTTATGTTATATGGACTTTTTCCCCCAAGACCTACTTCCAGAAAACAGGCAACGTCCCCGCACGTTGGCTCCTCTAGGGGTCTTTATAGTCAGTTTTATAACGTATAGGATGCGGAGGATGACGCATAACGTTTGCTTCATGTTCGCCACCGGTAACTCGGAGGACGTCCACATAACATTCGTTCCCGGTTCCTAACACGTTGGAACATTGTCTGGACGTCCCGTGAACATCTCCGGTACGTCCTGTGAAATGAACACGAAGACATCCAGGGTCAGAAGCTATATAGGGGCATCATGGGGACATTTTTTGTTAGCTGGGCTGCTGAACTGGTAAATGGCACGTTGCCCACAGCAGGACTTTATCTGAAAGAGCAGATGGTGCATTGTTTTAAAATGATAACCTAGGTCATAGATGCAATGAAATGACCAAGTAACCTATCAAAATGCACACAGAGATGATTCAGTGCTTTATGAATAATGCCCTCAGCTGGAACTTCCTTAAAAATGTAAATGGTACGGGAATCTAGTTTTTACACAGAATAACACAACGCTTGAATCTTTTTTTTTTTTTTTTTGTAAAGTGGGCTCGTGCAGTCTATTATGTGGCCAGAAGGATGTGTTTAATTTTGGGGTCCATTTTACCAGCGCAATTAATTTACTGGCAAAACAATGCCAATAATAGCAGAACTAGCAAAAAACTTTTATCTCCATTCATAGAGTTCATCTAAGAAGATGCCTACACGTGTCACATAAAAGCCCATTCATCCTGAAAATGAATGTCAATAGGAAACCTTTGTTATGATCCTGTAAAGGCAAAAAAAAAAAAAGTTATGAAAGTTAAAAAGTCTGATGTCTAAATCTTTACTGACAGCATGGTGTTGGTGAGGAGGACTGTGATGTCTGAAGCCTAGAGGAATGTCTCTATAATTAGGCCAGTTAGATTCATTTATGTCACTCATTTTAGGAAGGAAACATTTGAATAATACTTGCAAATGTGATTACGAAAGAATCTGCGCTGCAACATATTTTGTGTACAACTGCAGTTTTTATTTAAAAAAATAAATAGGAGCAACCACATGAGAACATTACAAATATACATAATGTTCTTGGTGTCAGATACATGGACATATATACAGTGTCTTTCATTTGACTGACAAAATCTATACTCAATCTGAGATTATACTTCACAACAGGAACAGTCCATGGACATTTTTCATTACTCTTACAAAACAAACCACTCAAGAAAGAACTAACGGATCTAAACGTAAACAGAGCCACGATGTCTATTTGCTAAAACACGTCTTCCAGAACTATCTAGAAGAACAACCACCATCACATTTGAGGTACGGTCAGTCTTTCAGACCTGCCATTGAGTAAAAAAGTAATTTGACTACTATGTAGTAATTATTCAAATTAAAAACATTTAAAAATATTTTTAAAAGCAGCACATCTGTAGAGGTTATTGTACATCTGCTCAATGTTCATTAGGCTTGTTAATCTTTATGGATTGGTGGAAACACACACAGCATGAATGATGTGCAGTGTCTGTTTGCGTGATTCAGCGAGATATAGTGATGCATCTCTGCTTCAGGCAAATGCATTCTGTGGCTTGTGCTGTTTGAGATTACTTCTTTCCACAGTAACACAGAAATGTTTTATCCCTCCAGTCAGTGGAATAAATCAGACGATAAACAGATGATACAATGTTTTATGGTGAATAGAGGAGCTCTGATTCTACTCTGAATAATGTGATAGTGCATATTTGCAAACTATGATAGTATAAATGAAATTCCACATTCTTAACGCTGAAGTTTTCAGGGTTCTATTGCACCAGACTGTTACTTTTGGAGTTCTTTAAAAATATCACAAGACCTTTAAGTTTAAAAGCACACAGTTACTACGTAACTAAAAAATAACAATAAAATGACAATTAATGTCAATAATTCTTTTAAAAATGCAGATGGTTAGAGATCAAGAAACATCCTTCTACCTTAAAGCTACACTGTTAGACTGCTTTGTGGTCTTGGTCATTTAATCTGATAAATGTCAAAGCTCAGTGCCCTTAATGGGATAACTGACTTTAAAATGGACCCTAAGATGTAGATAACTTTCAGATTTATTTATTTTTTTAGTTGAAAGCATGTTCTTTGGCTTTTTATAAAATGCAGGTTAATGGCTACCTTCACTTTAAGAGACAACATATTTAATTAATACCTGTTGCTCCTGGTGATATAGGGGTGATAATAGAGCTGCAGGTTCATTTTGAGTTTCTTAAACTTTCTATTATTTTTCAAAAACAAAAAAATGTAATGAAACAGTTTTGAATAACACAAATTATATCAAGTAGACTTATATCAAGTGACTTTTTGTCAAGACAGTATTAACTTAAAAACTTCAAAAAACTCCCACTCCACCTTTTTTTGACTTTCTGTGCTTCCTGAATCATATATTCAGCGTCAATTATAAATGAAGTCTAATCTTCATCTTTTTTGTGTGCTTACTCTACTGAGTTATAAACAAATGTCAGCATTATTTGTAATTTCAGAAAAACAAAATAACTTTCTGTCTGTCCCTATGTTCTGGTCAACTGTGTTACATCTGTAATAAAAAGGCATAAAAATTGAAGTGCTGATAGAAAAAGCATGACTTGCTCCAGGTGATTTTACTTCTGCTGACGTGAAACACGAGAAGACGCGTCATTATTGTTCTCTAATTCATTTGTTCAAAATGTTTAGAATAGTATATTAATTATCTATCAACTCTGTCATTGTGATATTTCAGTGAATTTCTCATTCACTTTTTAAAAACAATTATATGGTGACAATGCATAAAATTCTGTTTTGGACATGCCAACAACAGTTAGTAACAACCAAATTTATTTTACATTACTAATGTAATTCATTCATTTATTTTATTTTCGGCTTAGTCACTGCTTCAGAGGTCACCACAGCGGAATGAACCGCCAACTATTCCGGCATATGTTTTACACAGCGGATGCCCTTCCAGCTGCATCCCAGTACAGGGAAACACTCATTCACGCACACACCACTACGGCCAATTTAGTTTATTCAATTCACTTATACTGCATGTCTTTGGACTGTGGGGGAAACCGGAGCACCCGGAGGAAACCCACGGCAACACAGGGAGAAAATGCAAACTCCACACAGAAATGCCAACTGGCCCAGCCGGGACTCGAACCAGCAACCTTCTTGCTGTGAGGCAACAGTGCTAACCACTGAGCCACCGTGCCACCCTAATGGAATTCAGTTTACCGTAAATTATAGATCTGTTGTATATCATCCCAGTTCAAAGAAAATGAATGAAAAATGCTTGAAAATGACCTGCAATTCTGGAATGAGTCATAGGCTACTAAACAATCAGTTGCGTTATATGAATCACCAAGGAAAATTATTAATTGATAATCTTCTTTTAAAAAGTCACCTACATCTACATATTCAATGGCCGAATGGAGAGTAAATGAACAGTAAATATTGATTTGATTTTCATTTAAATATACAGTAGGTGACATATCCCAATTTGAGGCAATTCCATTATTTATTATATTTAGAAAGAAAGTTTTTACAGAAAAAATAAACATTGCATATCATTTAGTAAAAAAAAAGTGTTGCAAATACATATTTTGTAAATTGTTTGAAATGGCTATTTATAGCCTAATTAGAAGCACCACAAAAATAATTGTTTGTTAAATTGTTACAAAGGGACTGAACAGTTATTTAAACAATCATTTTAATTATTATTTTTACCTCTGGAAATATATGTTTTAAGAGCATCCCATTAGGTGTTAAAAAAGCTCTGCACACATTTACTCTCTTCATACCGACTTGAAAACTTGGGAATCGTGTTATCCAACCATATACGATTCTAAATTATGATGTTTCTATAACATGAATTAATATTTCATACAGTTAAATTATGTGCAAGTGAGCAGAGAGACTTTGAGTGTCTCGTGTTGATCCTGTAAAGCAAGCACATTCAGAATTGCGAGGAGATTGGATCTATTGCTGGAGATATTGGATGAAAATGGCTTCATATCAATGCTAAAAGGAAACAATTTGCAAATATAAATGTATCATATACAACAAACACATCTTTGAACATTAATACTAAAACTAAACACAAAAAAATAAAACTTATTTTACACCTTGACAGAAGATTACACTAAGTTTTTTTAAAAACATTTAAGTACAGATGATAATGCCGGTAAAACAATCTGTTCTTGTTTAGACAGATTCATGAAAAATAACATAAAATATTGTCAAATCACTCATTCAAACAGACTCAATATGTGAACAAAATTTATGTTTTGGTAGTTTGGATTATACAGGTTATATTGAGGGGATTATATTATATTATATTATAATATATTATATTATATTATTATACTGCCCTCAAAACACAGTGGTCATGTAAATGTACAGCCAAAACTGATTAATAGTTTTGTATTTAATAGTTTTTTTTTTTAGTTGTTGAAAATTTTGTTTCTCACCATTCATCCCAGTCTCCGAGGATGACAAATAAATCATTGTCTGTTAAATATTATCTTGGAATATATATAATTACAATGTTAATAGTTATATATAATGTAACATATGAGGTCATCAAATAAAAACATAAATGTATTACTGTATGACTTTCACATTTTACATTCTAAATACACAAGACTGATTACTTCCTCTCTCTCTCTCTTTTTTGCATTACTAAACATCTACATCACAGAACAAGAAAACTCACATGAAGAACCCCACTGAACCCTGAAAGAAAGCTTGAGTGGAGCACTAGAGATACTGAGGGCAATGGTTGTCTAAATGGCCAGACTCAGACCCAGAATCAGTGGAGAGATGCGCTGCCCCCTGCTGGACTCCTCCACGTGAGTCTCTCCTGGCCGGATTGGTCCCAACACTGGACACGTTTGAGCGGCTGATTCTGTAAGTGGGACGAACCGAGGGCAGGAGAGAGCTGGACTCAGAGGTGATGACGATACTGGGAATCCGACCAATCGCACCTCTTGAAATGGGCACATCTGTAGTGTCACCAGCCTGAAATCGCACAAAAGTAGTTTTTTGGATTAACTTGAACTTTTTCAGCCTTTTTTGTACATTAAATCATGGTTAAAACTTAAAACACTGCTGCAATCAAGCTCAACATGACATCTGTAAGCAAACACCGACAGCATAATTTTCGCTTTAATTAAAACGCATTCATGTTTTGAAAGATGCATGTTAGAATGATTCTTTCAAGGACACGTACTTCTGCAGAAAACGCAAATTTTATTATACACTTTTACTCTGCAATCAAAATTCTAATTCTTTCATTAATTACCTTTTTGTTTTCACAACAGCACACTGTGATTCATTAAAGAAAGACATTCTTGCCTTAAATAGGCTTGCAGATTTTTCATGCACAAATGTTATTGAGTCGCTCGGCCAGTGGCCACAAAAACACAACATTCGTGTGATCAACCAATGGCTTGGATTCACAAAACGATAACACTTTACAATAAGGTTGTGTTAGTTAATGCATTTGCTAACATGAACAAACATTGAACAATACATTTATTACAGTATTTGTTCATGTTAGCTAATGAAAATACAGTTGTTCATTCTCAGTTCATGTTAACTCATGGTGCATTAATGTTAATAAATTGGATATAAATAATACATTAGTAAATGTTAAACTATGATTAATAAATGCTGTGCATTAACTAATGAAACATTATTGTAGCGTATGACCGACACATCATTTTATCTTACTACCAAGAGTTCTCATAAATAGCTGTAAAAACCTCTTACGACTTGTTCACAAAGCTGCTGAGACAAACCTTTACTAGGTAATAGAGAGAAGTGGTAAGTTAAGAGTTGAGCTCATTGCTATGGATGATGTCAGCATGATAACTAACTATCCTCATGGTGATTGGCTAATGAGGAGGGGTAGAGTCTCTTTAATTAGATTATTTCATGGAAAATCCGCAGAGCGCAATATTATGTTGCAAAAATACAAATTTTCTAAAAGTATGTTCCATGCTTTTAACATTTAGACATTAAATAAAGCTTCTCTTCCAATCTTGCAAATTCATGTATTTTCATAGAAAATAATCCAGCAAATACATTTTTAAATGCTTTCAAATTATTTTTACTAATATTTTGATAAAACAAACAAACAGAAAAAAATATATAAATGGCCAAATTTTCTATTTACAGATCATATATTTCAAAATATGAATATATTTTGTGTATTTATATAAATACATAATACAAAAAGTAAATATATATTACTAATGCTAAATCATATCAATACCAAAGTTAGCAGTCAACTGGTGAGAAACACTAATGATTTTTGTGTTATATTACAAACATTACTCACAGTTGTAAAAGTGCGATCAGGTTGAATGATTCCGGCCACAGACACATCGTCCACATCAGAGGAGCTCTAGATCAGAAACAAGAGAGTGAGGTCAATAACAAGAACAAACAGAGCCATTCAAAAGTTTGCAGTCACTAAGATTTTTTTAAAGAAATTATTTATTACAAAAGATATTATTACATTACAGTAAAAAAAGAAAAAAAATATCCAAGAAAATTATTATAAAATTTACTTTAAAATTCATACATATTCTTTCTAAATAAGCAGAAAATAATACATTTATTTTTCATTCCATACAGTAACCATAAAATGAGTAGTCTCTCAGCACATCTCTCTTAAAATTTAACACTTGAGCCATATTTATTATTTTTATCTTTTCTGTTACACAATTACAACATTCATCAAAATATCTTCTTGTATTCACAAAACACATTGGAACAAGTGGAGACTGAGTAAATGATGGGTAATTTTTGGGGTGAACTATTCCTTTAATACCAGATGCAAATGGGACATGTGGTGACAGAACAAGCATCTTGAACAAAGAAATTTGTTACACTATTCCACCGATACTTGCCACATATTGAAAAAACTCAGTCTGTGACGTCACCTTTTCAAAGATGCCAGAGTCATGGCTTTTGAGCTTGGACTTGAAGCTGGATGAGTTGCATGGTTTGAAGTCTGGCATCTCCGCAGTGTCTTTACTGATATCACAGGACACCTGTCGACTGGCAGGTCTGGAGCTCATGCTCGACAGATCAGCTTCAGTGTCGGTCCAGCCCTGAGGAGTTCACAAAACTCATTAAAGCACTCCTTGATTATGATTTGTCTTTTTAAAACTTTAGTTAGTGTGTAATTGTTCAGTCTGACGTTCGATGCTCAAACTTTAATGCAAAAGAAGATAATAGAATTTTCAGAATTGGCTTTTTAAGGAATACAACAAGACTCTGAGTTTGTGACATCACAAAAGTCTAGACTGTTAATAAACACCGCCCCCTGGTGTGACGTTTACATGCACTAAGCAGTTAGCTAATAATAACACACTAGCTGACCAATCAGAGCCCATAGAATATTTCTGAGGGAGAAGTGTCACGGAAACAGGAAGTCAACGAATCATTTTTAGGAAAATAGAAACAGCTGTGTACATAAAAGGAATAATAATATGTTACAGTGCACCTCATAAACACAATTAAGCCTTCCAAAATAGCTGAATGAGCAGCCATTTAAATACAGCTATAACAATTGCATTTGCTAATCACAAAAGCTCCAGATCTGCCAGCCCATCATACTCACAGATTCGCTGTCAGAAGCGGAGGAGAGTCTGGATTTGCCGGTGCTGGTTCTACGGAAGCGTCCGGACATATCAGAGGACTGACTCGTGACGGTGGAGCGACGTGTGGACATTAAACTGCTGTGGAACGAGTGCAGGTCACGCTTAGGGACACACAGAAGCACACGCAGACACGGGATGTACTTAGCAATGGCCAGCCTGACAAAGACAGAGATGAGATACAGAAATATGATACATTAGACATGGTGGATCCATGTTCAGGGTCCACATCTGTTCATTCATTCATTCATTTTCTTTTCAGCTTAGTCCCTTTATTAATCTGGGGTCGCCACAGCGGAATGAACCGCCAACTTATCCAGCATATGTTTTACGCAGCGGATGCCCTTCCAGCTGCAACCCATCACTGGGAAACATCCATACACACTCATTCACACACATACACTACGGACAATTTAGCTCACCCAGTTCACCTATAGCACATGTTTTTGGACTTGTGGGGGAAACCGGAGCACCCGGAGGAAACCCACACGAACACAGGGAGAACATGCAAACTCCACACAGAAACGCCAACTGACCCAGCCGAGGCTCGAACCAGCGACTTTCTTGCTGTGAGGCGAACGTGCTACCCACTGCGCCACCAACATCACAGCCCACATCTGTTCAGTCAAATCCTAAATTAACGTCAATGAGACTAGGCCTGAAACCACATGGTACCAAACCATCAGGACACTCTGTGCTGGATTAATTACTTTTCATGCTCAAACAAATATTCAGGTTAATTAAATCAATCAAAATGGAACTTCACATTTTAACCCAGAAGCTAGGCCTGTTTCTGAAATTTGCGATTTAATGGCTCAGTGAGCTACACACTAAAATGAAAACAATCACAATTTGCCTTTGGTGTTTAGTCTTAATGGTGCCAGAAAAGGTAATGTAATCTAATTTAATCAGACCCATGATCTGCATTAATGCAAATTGATTTTGTCTATTAAAATGTAAAACTTCAACTCTTACAGTACCATTTATTGTCATTACCACTACAAGTCGAGAATGAACTAAAGTGGTTGCAATCTTGAACATACAAGTGATACAAAAAGCCTCCTTCCAGTACCTGTATTTGGGGTGTGTGATGGCGTAGATTATGGGATTGTGGATCGCTGAAGCTTTAGCAATCACAGCTGGCACTGAATTCATATATGGTGTGAGCATATCAGAATACCTGAGAAACACACAAGAACACAATCATTTATGTGTATTATCATTAATTTATGTTTATCATTAATTTATGTACTGTATGTAAATTAATTTTAAATTTTTATTATATTATATAACAGAAGTCACGTTCACCAAGATTGCATCTATTTTATTAAATAAATCCTTCTGAAATGATGAAAATATGCTGATATGAAGTTTTTCAGTGCTGAACATACATTTTTGTTTAGAATTATTCAATGAACAGAAAGTTTAAAGAACAGTGTACTATTTAATAAAATAAAGAAAGTGTTTGTAACATTAAAGTCACCATGAAATCAAAATGTAGTCTTCTTATTTAAATTTGTACATATAGTAGTGCTTGTTATAAATGATGTATCTGTGCATTTTATTATTTTATTAAAATTTATTTGCCCTTATAATCTTTATTTAAATACCATAACATTTCCTGCCCCCTTGAAACATTATATTATATTATATTATATTATATTATATTATATTATATTATATTCATTCATTCATTCATTTTCTTTTCGGCTTAGTCCCTTTATTAATCTGGGGTCGCCACAGCGGGATGAACCGCCAACTTATCCAGCATATGCTTTACGCAGCGGATGCCCTTCCAGCTGCAACCCATCACTGGGAAACATTCATACACACTCATTCACACACATACGATACGGACAATTTTAGCTTACCCAATTCACCTATACCGCATGTCTTTGGACTTGTGGGGGAAACCGGAGCACCCGGAGGAAACCCACGCGAACACGGGGAGAACATGCAAACTCCACACAGAAATGCCAACTGACCCAGCCGAGGCTCGAACCAGCGACCTTCTTGCTGTGAGGCGAACGTGCTACCCACTGCGCCACCGCGTCGCCCTTATATAATATCATATGAACCTTAACTGGCGCCTTAGCAACTGACAATAAAGGTGGTCTTTAGCGTCTGTGTTAGCATGCAGAACCGGAGATTGATGGAATTAAGGTTTATTGGGGTTAATGTGGGCGTCACGGTGGCGCAGTGGGTAGCACGATTGCCTCACAG
>CAIGQV010003909.1:21993340-22013726 GCA_903798115.1 Danio jaintianensis
TTATATTATATTATATTATATTATATTATATTATATTATATTATATTATATTATATTATATTATATTATATTATATTATATTATATTATATTATATTATATGACAGTAGAGATTCATTTACCCAGCAAAGGCTGTCAGTGCCACAGTTGAATATGGAGACCAGGAGATGACATACATGAGAATGACAATAAGAGCAATTTTTGCCATCTTCCATTCATTTTTCAGTCGTTGGAATCGCTTCATCGAGTCCCGTTTGTTATCTCCATTAATTTTGCCCACAGCTCTACACAAAGACAAAAAAGTTTTTTTTAAAAAGCATTCCTTGCCAATGGTTTAATGCAATCAAATTCTAATTTTCAACACAGTATGTCATAACTTAAAATGACTAAAACACAGAATTAAAACATTCACCAGCCAGTACTTCAATTGATTGATAACACAAATATCTAATCAGCCAATCGATGCTCAATGGATTTAGGCATGTGCAGTATATATATATATATATTATTAGAATGTAGGGGAAAACTGATTCAAGTGACTTTGAACGTGACATGGTTATTGGTGCCAGACAGGCTGGTTTAAATATTTCAGAAATTAACTTTTTTTTTAATGAAATATAACAAGTTAGCAGCAGTTCTGTTGGGGAGAATGTCTTGTTGATGCCAGAAGTTAGAGGAGATGACCAGACTGGTTTTAGCTGATAGGAAGCCCACAGCAACTTATATAAACACTTAAATAGTTATAACTGAGGTCTGCAGAAGAACATCTCTGAACACCCAACCCAAATCAAGGCCCAATCCCAGTTCTACTGTATACCCCTACACATACCCCTTACCCTTAAAGAAGTGTGAAGATTAGGAATGAAATTATTCCACAAACAATTGGGACACCAATACTACACCTTCAAACAAGATTCAACAATGTTGTCTGCGGTTCTGTACTCATTATAGAAGGCACGCATTAAGAGCACAGCACTGTCGTAAATAAGCGCCCTATACTGACACTAATAAGAAGTAACAGCTAAATAAAGTTGATATTTGGTATTTTTGCTGACCATGTTCATCCCCTAACGGCCACAGTGATCTCTGCCTATGACGGCTATTTCCAGCAGGATAACTGTCACAAAAATCAAATCATCTCAAATTTGCTTTCTGAACATGAGAATGATTTCATTACACTCAAATATCCTCTTTCACCAGATCTCACTCCAATACTACCAAATAGAATTTGGTGAAAAAAAGGAGATTTATATAAAAAATGTGAAGCCTACTAACCACACGATGCTATCAAAATCTCTGAGGAATGTTTCCAGCACCTTCCTGCATCTTTACCACAAGAATTAAGGCATTTCTGAAGGTAAAGAGGGGCCAACTTGGTACAAAAAAAGTGAACCAAACAAAGTAGAAGGTGAGTGTATGATAAAAAAGACACTCAAACATATGAAACATTGCTGACATACTATGTTGTTAGACCTGGATTAAAGTACTCACTCGTTGGTTGTGCGAATGGATCGGAAAATGAAGAAATAGCAATAGATGATGATGGTGAGTGGAATGAAGAAGACGAAGATGAAGAGGAGCATAGTGTAGGCTCGCACAGAGGGTGTGAAGGTCATATAATCCCAGGTACAAGAGGTCAACAGCCCTTCAGGAACATACGCACCTGCAAAGCAGAAACAGACAGAAGAGACAAAAAGCATAGAATTACAATCTTGATAAAGGGAAGTGAAGGAAAGCCAGCAACTAAGCCTTTCAAATCAAGATAAATATAGTCCAAACTGGAACAAACTCACAGAGAATGAGGATTTAAGTGTAATGTCTGGCTGCTGGCAAATGTAGTGAAATTCAACCCAATGCACACACGACCGAGAGTATTTTTAAGCATGCTATAATCATATTATTTCTTGTCACCACCCAATCACAGTTTGGCTTTCATACGTGTGGGTTGCCGGTCATCAGTTCTCTGACATTTGAGATTGGTGGTGAAGATATAAGCAGAAACGTTAAATGAGAGACACCCTTCGTGTGAGGAGCAGATTGCCTATAAATTAGCGACAGAAAGGGCTGAAGGAGCATAAGAACCAGGCTTTACCAGTCTATCCATGTTAAGCTGAAAGCCTCAGTCCTCATAGACCACCTATACGAGAGACAGATCACAGTCCAACAGCACATTGTTTGCAAAGACAGGCATTGGCTAGCAACTGAAATGGTTTTGTGCTCAAATATTCATGACCTGAGACGCTCAGCATACCTCTGCCAATATATCTGAGCTTATAACCAATGCATTCTGTGCAACGTATGGAGTCAACTTCATTAACATAGCATGAGTAATAATGAGATGATAATCATGTGCCTTAAAATGACATAACATCATGATATCTTTGCAAATCTCATGATTAATTAAGTTGAAGTTGAAGAGCACAGCTTCAACCCATTTGAATAATTTACATAAATTACATTATTAGCTATCTGATGCAAGATGTCAAGACAACCAATTAATTCATGTACTAACCAAATAAAGTCTATATTAGTTGCTGATTCTTTAATCATTTAATGAGTGAACATGTTGTTTTTGTTTGTATCTCAAGTTCACATAATGTTGGTTGTGTTTGCAAATGTATGCAATTGGGGTAGAAATCACAAGTGTGTTAGTATATTAGATCTGTGTTAACAGTGTGAAACTGCGTTCAAACAACCAGTGACTGTTGATTTATGTCACCAGCCTCTGTAATGTGAAGATGCTCATGGACCTTCCTGGTGCTGTCACTTTAATGTTATTAGTAGACTGCACATCTGTACAAATCGGAACAAAATATGATCAGAAAGTTTATGTATTTGCATGATATCATTTAAGAAATTATCTATTATATAATAGTAGTATTCTGCTGTTAGAGTGTGTTGTTTTATTTTACTACCATTCACTGAAATAAATCAATAAGAAACTCACTGCCAACAATTACCAAAATATTGTTCAAATACGATTATAATATTTTAATAATAAATATAATTGTTGTGATATGAACTGAAGCAGTGCTAAACTAATTAACAAAAAATATCAACATGAGTCAAACTCAATACAACTGCTAACCATTTTTTTCCATGCATTATTTTCATTATATCCACATATGCGGTTACAGTCAATCATATAAAACAGTAACGACCTCAGTAATATTTCTTTTTTTATGTCACTTTTTTACTGCACTCCAGACAGTGACATGTAAGCTCCAGTGACACTCTTCAATCTGTCATTTGTTGCTTGTAATATTCGCTGCTCTTTTACATAAATGTACATTATTTTCAACTTTTGGAGTATCTAGTGTCACTTGTCATACCTATAATATATGGTCACCAACGATCATTGTCACTTGTGTCTCGGAAAATCATCAGCTTTCCACTGAAATTAATCAGGGGATCATGGTGCTTTACTGCATGTCACTGGTAATGTGAATGTGGCTTTACTCCCTATGGTGTGGATTTACTGCATTGTAATTTTACAGATTTTCTTTGTTCTCAAACAGCAGTATTGCACATTAAAAGAAGCGTAAAAGAATAATATAGCCCTTTAATAAATGCTTTAGTTCTTTAAGGGCTTGTTTCACAAAAAGAGCTTAGTTTAAGCCAGGACTAGACCATCACTAATTTGGGTAATTAAGCAGCTTTCATAAAAATGACTGCTTTCAGAAAAAAAGATACTGGTATCATGAAATTATTCAATGGCACTGATGTATTTTTTGTTTTTGTCACTGCAAGTTATTTTAGTTAATGGGATAGTTAACCCAAAAATGTGGGTTGTCATAATTTACTCACCATTTACTTCATTTATTTCAAATGTTTTCCGTTTCTTTCTTCTATTAAGTGAAGTTTATTTGTAAACTAATTTCGAGAGGATCACGTGCTTATGATTGTTTGCACCTGATCCGCATTATCCAATTTATGATTCAATCAGACGATTCCTAAGCCACTATAAATACCCTAAGTTCCATATAACAGCTATCTCCATTTTTGAAGAATCCCCCCTTCCACCCCTATTCCTCCTCCTTTCCTGGGTGGTTAGCACTGTTGCCTCACAGCAAGAACGTCACCGGTTCTAGTCCTTACCAAGCCAGCCGACGTTTCTGTGCGAAGTTTGCACGTTCTCCCCGTGCCACATGGGTTTCCCCCGGGTTCCCCGGTTTCCTCCCACCGTCCAAAAACATGCAATCTAAGTTAATTGATTAATCCAAATCGGCACCACAAACATGAACTAGCAATAGTAATCTCTTAAGAGCAAACACTATTAGTTCACTAGCTACTACAGCAGGGGAGTTCTCGAGATCTACCTGAGCTCAAACTCTCCTACCGCCTTGCAAACGGGAGGGAGCCCCGGGCTCAAGGATCTTATGAGCTCAGGGCTCTCTCCCGGGACAGCATGGCAAACAAGCTTTATAATCAATCATCAGCTAAGTGTGAACTCTTGAAACACAAAAAATGTATTTTGAAAAATACTGGAAAACCGCAATCATTGACTTCCATAGTATTTTTTTTCCTATATGTACTATCAACAGTTACAGGTTTTAAGCTTTCTTCAAAATATCTTCTTTTGTGTTTGACAGAAGTAAGAAACTCATAAACACGTGGAACCACTTAAGGGTGAGTAAATAGTGAGCAAATTTATTTTTATTTTTCAGTGAACTATCCCTTTAAGACAGGTCATACATGCAATTTAGTCTAGGACTAGCCTTAATCCTTTTCTCAGAAACATTATTCATACATTAAGTAAAAGTTATCAATGCATTAGTTAAGCATTAATTACTGAAGTGGGAGTGAATGGGAGTCACAAAAATGGGGGTTTCTTATCAATATTCTTCAAAATATCATCTTTGTGTTGATATTAAGGAAGTCTCAGAGGAATGACATGAGTAAGTAAAGTAAATGATGTGAGAAAATTATTACATAATTTTCATTTTTGGGTTAAACTATTCTTTTAGGCCACACTTAATAATGTATGAATGCCACTGCAGGCCTGTTAGATAAAACCTCTAATCTGGCCTTTGTACAAAAAAAACAGATTTCAAGTAAAAAAAAAAGTTTGGTAGTTTTACAATGATGAAACAATAGATATACTTTACTCACTCCAGCCAAAGAAAGGTGGCAGACTCCAGCCGAGTGAATACGTCCAGGCTACAAGGAGGATCAGCAAAGCTCTCTTCTGAGAAAGCACACCGATGGAGGCCAGCGGTCGCGTGATCACAAAGTATCGATCCACAGCAATGACCATGAGCGTGATCATGGAGCAGATGCCAAATAAAGCACCACAGAACGCATACAACTCACAACCTGGACACACAGGAGGAACAAAATGGATTGAGTCTGGAAGCGAGCACAGTTCACACAGATATGACATTTCTAGAATTATTGAATGGGTCAGTGTTGTTCATTGGGTTAGAATTCAAATTTATGTAAGATTCCACGTCCAGCAGCAAACTTAAAATGTTGGGGCAGTGTGAAGCAGATTTTAGGCCTGGAGACTCTTGGCTAGCAGAAACACAGACGCCACTGGCTCCATCTGAGGGCCGACATCTGTGCCAGTGCTTCACTAAAATAATCAGGCCTTTTAAAAATCAAACAATGGATGCTTTTCTTTCTAGTTACCGCGGTCCCTCGACATCTGTTGCTAACCAGATTTGTGCGCGGTCATCCTTAAGTGGTTGCATTTTAGTTCAGGGATCAGAAATTAAGCTAATTGTAAATGTTTCAACAATGATTTTAACAACATACATTTAACTGAAGCTGTTAATGTTGTAAATCTCACATAAATTAATAATTAATCCAATAACAAATCACTCTCATGTAGAGTCTTAAACAGACATAACTCAATGAGAAAATAAAATGCATAATATATACAGACTAGGGCGACGCGGTGGCGCAGTGGGTAGCACGTTCGCCTCACAGCAAGAAGGTCGCTGGTTCGAGCCTCGGCTGGGTCAGTTGGCATTTCTGTGTGGAGTTTGCATGTTCTCCCCGTGTTCGCGTGGGTTTCCTCCGGGTGCTCCGGTTTCCCCCACAAGTCCAAAGACATGCGGTACAGGTGAATTAGGTAAGCTAAAATTGTCCGTAGTGTGTGTGAATGAGTGTGTGTGGATGTTTCCCAGTGATGGGTTGCAGCTGGAAGGGCATCCGCTGCGTAAAACATATGCTGGATAAGTTGGCGGTTCATCCCGCTGTGGCGACCCCAGATTAATAAAGGGACTAAGCCGAAAAGAAAATGAATGAATGAATGAATGAATGAATATACAGACTAAAGTTTACTTCCAAAACAAATAAACTTTTAGTAAAATTTTAAAACACTGTAGTGCAATATATATCAACATTGTATTGTAATGTTTATTATTTGAATACATTTCTGTTACCTAATAATCACTGCATAATTATGAACATGAAGATATATATTTTGTGTGCAGCAAACACACAGTGGAACAATTCCAATATATAATTTATTCTGCCCATAAACAGCAATTACATATCAATTTGGCCACTCAAACGCTTCAGAATAAAGTCCAACGAGGAATCATTTACATATATAGATAATGATTTAGCGTTTTTTGTAAATCATTTGAAATCGCCCTATAGAAGATTGCTGAGGTCCACTAATGAACCACTGATTTAAATTAACTTTGTCAACCCCACGTGTCCAAATGCATATGATGGTATCCTAGTAACAGTACTGTTCTAAGTGAAACCTACAGTACATCACAAAAACACAAATTCAAAGAGAGACGATATTATTGCACATAAAACAAAAATCAAGTCTCCACTAAAACAGGTCAAACAGAAGAAAAAACACCTGTGGAGAGCAAAGAAACAGGTGATTTGAAATCATTACTCTCAATACACACACAGTCTGACACCTCCTCAACATCCACACACACCAGTTTTGTTGTGTTTATGTTAACAACAATAAGTCAAAGCAATCAGTCTGATTTATAATAACTGCTTGAATTCTCAGAACACCTTTAATGGATGCACTTCAGTAATTACAAAACAGAAGCATCTGTTATAGAAGATAATCCTCTCAAACAATAGGATGTTGTCTCTCACACCTTGTCAGGTAGATTATGTATATTCAGGTTAATCCTGCAAGAGAGCATTTTTGTGAATTCTGGTTGATTGTGAAAGCTTTCAGGAGGATCGAGCAGATACTGTTTTCATGAATGAAATGATGGTACTCAAATTTGTGCCTGGTTTAACAATTTAGTAACAATATAATATACTAAACAGCAAGAAAAGCATTATTTAACTCTTTCTACTAATTGAAACTAGGTCACATCCCCTTCTCCAAGATGGAGTCTTGGAACAGCGTAACATTTCAGTATTTCAACAGGGACACCATAGGCTGTTTTGTTTTCATGGAAGTCAACGGAGCAGATGCCTTCAATATTCTAAATAAACTGCTTTGAGTGGAAATTGCATAATAAAGTTTGGTGTCTGCCAAGTTTGGTGTCTGCTATGACAAATTGCTTATTTTATAGAAAGATTTTCAGTTGTTTTTCACTGGGAGGATTAATTTATGACACTGGATCTGTCACTGTTTTAACCCTTTACTGAGTGAAGAACCATATAGAGTAACTTCATCGACACTGATTAAAATATAATTTAAAGAAAAAAATGTAAGTTTAAAGTTCAAAGGTTTTGTAATAACCCCACTCAAGGCTTTTTCTGATGAGTATTTCAATCAGTGGTTCACAACATTGAATTCATGCTAATTCACTGTCCAGAACAATAATCAAGGACCTATGACTTTTCCATTTGTTTATAATTTAATTAATAGTCATTAAATAATGATGATGCTTGAAAAATGTGTCCAAATAAATAAATAAATATGAGTCAAGTTGTTTATTTCAATTCTTAGGAAGTTACACAGTTGATTTATGAAACACAAGAACAAACCTGATTGGTAAGCAAGCATGTTTGAACTTGATGAGAGTACAAAATATAAGAGTAAAAAAATGAGAGTAACACAGTTCAGACATCATTCAGATAGAACAACGAGAGATTAAAGAAAGCATAGAAAAAATCTTTCTCTTATTTTAAAGACTTGTTGAAAGAGCTTGAAACTTCTTGATGTTTTCTGGTCTTATTTTTTTGCTTTTTCTCTTATTTTAAGCTATTTTATTTTATTTAGAGGCACTGATATATATTGATTCACCCAATGGTCAGAATACCATAAATCTCTTTATATTACTGGCTTTGATATCTGCCTCATGTTTTCCAAAGAAACTGTCCTTAAGTTTAACATCTCCTCCTCTATAAGACCATCTCTGACTAATGGCCTGGACTTTGAGATCACAAAATTTTAAATAGTCACTACAGTACCAAGTTGAAGGTTGAAGTACCAACCTTTTATTGTTCACAAGTCTCCATGATTAGAGTTTGTTAAATGTGAACCTTGGAACACAGCAAATTGCAAAATGGCTGTGCACAAACTTGTGTATCTCCTGTATTCATGTGAATATGAACGGAAGTTCATGGCGCGAAGGGTTGTGTGATTTCACCTGAAGTGACCTGATTTTCTGTCACAGAAGGAAGAGCGGAACAACAATTTCATGCCTGCCAAGTAAAGACCCTGAACACAAAAGATCAGCATCAGTCACTACAATAAATCACAATCAAAGAGCATCTTCAAGCAGAAGACGGCAGCAAACCCAGTAAAGTCTCATGAAGCCAATTAAGATTTGGTCTTGATAGGAACTGACATTTAAAATACCTCGCAGAAAAAAAGAGTCTTCCATCATCTAATACCACAAAAACACGATTTCATATTTGAACAAATTGACAGCTGAAAATCAAAGGGAAAAATATTTTTGTACAACTTTGTGAAGAATGACTTGTCAAAGTGATGACCATAAAAAAAAGGTTGTATTTGTCCGAAATGCAATAGTCATTCTAAGGAACAAAAGCAGGAAGAATGATATGAATCATTGTCATAAATGAGAAACCAATGCCGTCTCCAAGGGCAACCCGTCCTTCATTTGAACCCATTCAACCTGTCAAGTGATTCATTCTATCATCTCATCCAACATCCTTTATGTTAAATCTGTTCATTATCATTCAAAATGACAGTAGTACAATAAAGCATGGACCAGCTTTTTTTATTTTAGACAATATCTATGCATTAACTGCTATATCTGCCATCATTTACTCACCCTTAACTTGTTCAAATCTATTTGAGTTTCTTTCTTCTGTTGAACACAAAAGAAGGTATTTTGAAAAATGCTCTACAGTACTTCTACAGTAATTTACTCGGTGGGTCCCAGCAACCAGCATTCTCAAAATATCTTTTTTTTGTGTTCAACAGAAGAAAGAAACTCAAATAGGTTTAAAACCAAATGAGAGAATAAATGATGAGATCATTTTTATTTTTGGGAGAACTATCCCTTTAAATGGGTAATATGATGTCACTATTGAGAAAAAATAACATGATCAAATTGCCACTTTTTGGGTGTAAGCAAAAATATTGTTTTTTCCTGTTTGTATCTTTAAATGAAAATGAGCAAATAAGCATATGCATACTTACACACACACACATACACAGTCTGAGCCATCCTATAAATATTAGCATGTATCATGATCACCTGTCCTACAGTAAATTTATAAAGGAGACCCCTGGTCATTCCTTAGTTAATGAACATCCAAAAGAAAAGTCTAAATGAAGTCTGAAAGTCTGGTTATGATTTTGATCTGTTGACGTTAATAAATCATCCAAATCATGCTTTGTTTAAAAAAAGAATAATAATAAAAATCAAATAAAAACTAATAATAACTAAAAAAAAACAGCATCATTTTCATCAACAGCATCATCAACTTATAAAACTATTTCCATCCTTAAATATAGTGAAGCCATGTAGCTTTATGTGTACCTTTCTCCCCAAAGATCCATCTCTTGTGCATGCTGGTGGTGAAGAAGATGGGTGCCTGTGTGGCACACATGAGGAAATCCGTGATGGCCAGATTTATTATAAACAAGTTGGCGGGGGTCCTCAGGGTCCGGCTCCTGCACACAAACCAATCAATTGTTCATTTCTCTGTTCATTAGGTAGGATATATTAGTAACGTGAGAGTATCCGCCTCTCTGCGCAACACAAATATATCCAAACAAAGTCAATGCAGAAACAGTTGCTGCATCTACAAGAAATGCACAATAAGATGGCATTCAGTCACTTAGTCATTTTTAAACTCATCTTTGCTTTTGAATGTACTAGTTCTGTTAATGATTACATAACACATTCATGATCAAAGTTTGAACTAATCTGTGGTTTTTAATAACCTGGCTGAGTGACTGATTCATGAGTCATTTAGACAGTGACTTTATAGAATTCATTGTTCTTGAATGAATCTGTGTGTTTGAATGAAATGGCTGAGTAAATAATTCCATGACTTCCTCATAAAGCCACCAGTTTCATTCCTAAATGAATCTGCTTCACTTGTTTTACATGAGATTTTTTACATGAGTTTGTGAAGGAATTGTTTGAGACGTTGATTTAACCTGTGTTTATGTGTTACGATAATTCCAAATCAGTTGAATAACCGATTCATGACTCACTCATTCATTTTTTTCCAAAAGGAATCTGTTTTGATTGAATTATTGAGTAGATGATTCCATTGCTCACTCATCAAGCCAGTAATTTGATTTCTGGTGAATATGGCTGAGTAGATGATTCCATGGTTCGTTCATAACATAAATCACAAGTTTTGTTCTTGAATGAATTTCTGTTGTTGACTGAATCATTTAAGCAAATGATTACACTACTCACTCATGAAGAAAGTCACTAGTTTCTTAAATGATTTTGCATTTCAACAGATTGCTTTGGGTTTTTGAATGAACTATTGAGAATTTAATTCCATGACTTAAGTCTTGAATAAATTCCTATATGTTTTTGATATCAATTGAGCAGACGATTCCATGACACATAAAAACGTTGCTTGTACTAAAACAACTTGGTTAAGAAAATGATTCTAATGCTAACTCAAAAAGAAAGAACAAAAAAGTACAAAAATACTTGTCTTATTTTGTTCTTGAATTAATGTGTTTACTTTAATTGGTTGAGTAATTAATTGCATGAATTATAAAGAAAGACAACTGTTTTATAGCTAAAATAAATGTGTGTCTTTAAAGGAATCAATTGAATTACTCATATAATCACTCGATTACGCCTGGCATCCACACTAGTCTGACCTCTTTGACCAGCAAAAACAGCATTTTGAAAATGCTGAAGACCCCATTTTACTTTGAAAATGGCGGGGTTAAAAGCTTTTGAAAACAGAGGCATGGCTATCCACAATCACTCGATTGTTCCTTGATTCGGCAAGCTCTTCACATATGAGCAATACGCAACCAGTATGCAACAAGTATGGATGTCAACAAGATATGCTCATACCCGCTCATACCCAGTGTGTGTGAATGGTCATGTACTGTATCATGCGTTTTAGGTTGTATAGTGTGGATGGAGATTTTTGAAATGCAGTAAAAACACCAGTACGACAAGGAGTGATTTCATTTTAAAATGCTGTTTTTTAAACAAACAAACAAAAAAAAATAAAAAAATTGCTAGTGCAAAACAGCCTTATTGGCACAGTCCCAGCAAAATCCCAGCAGTCTCAATGTCAAAAAGCGAGGCTTGACAATGGTGGTGAAAATATTTTATATGACAGTTCAGACTGTTTTATGCAGCCTACAGCTAATTCATTTGTTGGTTTCTGGAGTGTAGTAAAGTTTATATAAATAACAAATAATTAATATTTTAAATATATTAAATAAATGTATAAATAAAATGATATCTTTTTTAAGTATAAGGATATATCACTCACTTGGAAAAAAATACTAATTTCCTTAAAGGTTAAACTGAAATTTTACAACCTACTCTTCAACTAATCTTAACAAACCCCAGTCAAAAACAGCACGTCTAAACAATCTATTTAAAATAGTTTTACAAAATGATTTTGTATTGCTGAGAAGTACATGTGATGGCATTGGAATGAGCTATGATTACTGTAATAAACCTCAGCATTAATATAGATATTAACCACTGAATATAAGCAATGTAGGGTCAATACAAACTCAATATTTTCAACAATTTTTCAAATTAAATCCAAACTAACACACCTCACACATGTAAGTTTTTCATTAGCAAAAAAATTGCTTGTGTGTGTTTAAATGCGGCAGTGTGTAAAAATGTTCATGTACACACAGATGGCAAAACATTATGAAAGGAGGTGTACTGGTCTAACTTTCATAAAAAAAACTTGATTACATTTTTGGGAGGTTTCTCTGAAAGTGCTGCCACAAGCAACATTGAAAAAACAAACGTATAACATAAACAAGGTAAAATTTTATATTTTCTGCTCCAATACAAGCTTACTTATCTTACTCAAAAATAATCTGCACTTTTTAATGCCTATAACATTAACGTGGCTGTAAAATGTAGGTTTGCATAACCATAATGCAATACTACTACTACTATAATAATATCAATAATACTAAAACAGAAAAAAAACAATAATAATAAACATGCTTTTTAACTATATTGGCCACTTCTTTTTCATTGTCCTGCTGGCTAATCCAATTGCATTAACTGCAGCATAAAAAGGTTTCAACTTCACAAAACCACAAAACATGCCATATTATTTGTTAATTGTTTGATCATCAAGATAATATCAAAAACAAAAAAAAAACATGTAAAATAAAAGCACAAACACAGCAGATATATTAAGTTCAGGTGCTGGAATTAGCTGAGGTAATGTGATAGTGAGCCTGCAGATTTCTGTCCCTCAAATGGCCACAGCCTTAATTATGCAGTATTTTAGGGGTTAATTTAATTTAAACTGATGAGCTATAAAATCAATCACAACCTCAGTGTTTTCATAAAAGACAATACTATAAACAAAACAAAACAAAATTATACCAGGCTGTAAACATATTTTGCTCTGCTGTAAATTTAGGCATTTTAACACGAGGAGTCTATGGGATTGAGTCTCTTTTAGATCCAGTCTCTAGCAGCCAGTCTATGCATTGTAGTTTAAGTCATGTCCGTGATGATATCAAGAGAAAATTGTGTGGTTGTCACTTGAAAAGAACACACAGGGGTTAGGACCACATATTAAAGGCATTTTCATACTGCTCTACTCAAAAGCATTAACGGTTATAGAGTGAACTGTGTATTTTTGTCAGTGGCAGGACAAGTGTTGTTTAACATTTTTATAATAATTGTTTAATTTGCACTATTGCTATGAATGAGCATTTGCTGCTTCTCATAGTTCAGAACTGTCACTCAGAGGAGATCAGCAAAATGTGTGATGTCATAAACGGAATTCGTTCCTGGCACATACAAACTGCAGTTCTGACTTTACACTGCTGTTGGTTTTTGAAAAGTCTAGTGATTAGGAGTTACCTTTTTACTTACTGATAAATTCATTTTTCGGCCTTCAGTGTTCATAATGGCACTGTTCAGCAGTGCACTTTCTTGCATCAAAAGGAGACACAGCAATGTGCATCTCAAGAACTGGTGGCAGTGGAGTAATGTCCAGAGAGTGAGATCTACACAGTAGAGAAGAAATCCTGCAAGAGGCCTAAAAAGTATGGAGAGGTCAAAGCTCTGCAGACTAATGGAAGACCCAAGAAGTTGTATTTCTTTGGACCGGTACATAATTGGGCAAATACTGGAGTACCGGTAAGCTTCATGAAAAATGGTTTACTCTGTATACATTGGTGTTGATAACAAACTAGAAGCTGTTGCTTATCATTTTGCATCCCTAAATGATGTTATCATATGGCCAGATTTTGCTCAACATACGTGTGATATCCTTGCACATGTGCAGGGTGAATTTACATGCAACAATGCATCATGGCAGTCAAACGTGTGGGCTCACGTAACAGCTAAGTGACACTAGTGTAAATGAAACATATGCAGTGGTGTAATAGTGAACAAAGGTGGCAACATTAGTAATAAAAAAAAAAACATTTACTTACAAAACATGCCATCTAGCTGTCACGGTCACACACACAAAGAAGAGAAGGCAGGGATTACTTTGTGAGTATTTATTGTGGAGCAAGTATCATTTTAGTGTCAAGTATCAGGCAGTTGGTTTGAGTGGGTAAACAGGTGAGCGGTGCAACTGGTTGAAGGCTCTCTCACACGCTCGTCCAAGCTCAGTGCAATCACCAATGTAAAAAGTCACTTCCCTTAATCGGTCGTTTGCATCCACAGATACAGAAGGCAAGCCTCAAAGGAGCACAGGAGAGATCTGAGCAACAGGGAGAAGATCCAGGAAGCGGAGGCCATCTAACTTCGATTCCAGCCGGTGGGTGACTGAATGAGGTGAGTATATATAGGGAGTGGGTGATTGCAGGTGCAGGTGTGAGTGATTAGAACTCTGGTGATTGTTCACGGGTGTGGTGTGTGGTGATGGTGATTGTGAGTGGTGACTGGGACTGAGGGAACGTGCAGAGGGTGGGACAGTACCCCCCCTCCCCTCCACGGGTGACTCCTGGCACCCTAGATCGGCGGCAGGATTACGTGGAAGGTGGAGGAGATTCTAAGACGTGAAGGTAGGTTGAGACGGTACGTGACTGGGTTTATCTGGGAGTAAATAGTGAACGGCCCTATGTAGCGGGGACTCAGCTTTTTGCAGGGCAGTCGGAGGCAAATATTTTTTGTGGATAGCCATACCTTTTCTCCTGGGTGATTTGGCATATTTGGTAGATACTGGCTCCAGGTGTTCTGGTGTTGAGCGCAGTATGTCCGGAGGTACCGGGAGATTTCTTGGATCTTGCGTTCAGTCTGGCCGTTGGTTTGAGGGTGGTATCGAGAGGAGAGGCTGATGGTGGTACACAGGAGTTGAAAGAAGGCCCACCAGACCCTGGAAATGAACTGTGGTCCTCTGTTGGACACTATGTCCTCGGGGAGTCCGTAATTGCGAAATACGTTGTGGAAGAGTGCTTCGGCCGTTTCGAGAGCTGTAGGAAGACTTTTGAGAGGGATTAGTTTGCAGGCCTTAGAAAAGCGATCCACCACAACAAGAATAGTAGTGTAACCTTTGGAGGAAGGTAAGCCCGTGGCGAAGTCTATTCCGAGGTGTGTCCAGGGCCGGCGGGGAATGGGTAAGGGTTGCAGTTTACCTTCGGGCAATCGGTGAGGAGTGGTGGTGATGGCGCAGACTGAACACCCCCGGACATACAGGGAAACGTCTTTGGCCATTCCCGGTCACCAATATTTTCTTTGAAGTAGCGAGAGGGTTCGCCTGCTGCCAGGGTGTCCTGAGCCGAGGGACGTGTGCGCACTATCCAAGAGAGAAAGACGGTGCCTGGTGGGCATGTAGGTGAGGCCCTGGGGAAGTTCAGGTGGTGCGGGCTCCTCGAGTGTGGCAGCACAGATCTCCTCATCTGTTTGCCATAGTATAGGTGCTAGAAAGATCGAGGGAGGTAGGACGGGTTCGGGAGTATCTCGGATGGGGTCTGGTGAGTACATTCGTGAAAGGGCATCGGCTTTGCAGTTCTTATGACCCGCCTGGTAGGTTATGTGAAAGTTAAAACAAGCGAAGAACAGTGACCAGCGGGCTTATCGGGCATTAAGACGCTGGGCATTGTGGAGGTACTGGAGGTTCTTGTGGTCTGTGATGACGGTGAAGGGGAATTGGGCTCCTTCGAGCCAGTGCCGCCACTCTTCGAGGGCAAGTTTAATGGCCAGCAGTTCGCGGTCACCGATCCCGTAATTCTGCTCCATGGGACTTAACTTCCTTAAATAGTACGCACACGAGTGGAGAGCTCTGGGTTCACCAGACCATTGGGAGAGTATGGCACCTACTCCCACATCTGCCGCATCAACTTCGACAACGAAGGGCCGTGTAGGATCAGGGTGTTTGAGGATGGGTGCCGAGGTGAACTTATCCTTGAGTAAGCGAAAGACGCGATGAGCATCGGGGTTCCAGGAGAGGGTTCGTCGTCCGCCTTTAAGAAAGGAGGTTAAAGGGGCAGAGAGGAGACTGTAATTCTTGATGAATCGATGGTAAAAGTTAGCGAAACCAAGGAATCATTGTAACTCTTTGACCGTCTGAGGCTCTTCCCACTTAGCCACAGCATCTACTTTACCGGTCTCCATCCAGACCTCCTCAGCTCAGATCACGTATCCTAGAAAGGAGATATTGGTTCGGTGGAAGTTGCATTTCTTCGCCTTGAGGTAGAGTTGGTGTTCTCTCAGGCGGTGTAGGACTTGACGCACATGAGTATGGTGGTCTTGCATGTTGCGGGAGTAAATCAGGATATCGTCGATGTATACGATGAAGAAGTGGTGGAGGAGGTCCCGGAAGATTTAGTTTATGAAGTTTGGAAGATCGAGGGTTTGCGCTGTCATCATAGATTACCATGTGTTTGCGGATGTTAGGCTTTAGTCTTTTGCGGTAGGCTGCCAGGAGTGCAACCTGATTCCAACCGCTGCTGGCGGCGAGTGCTCTGAAGTGCAAAGTGTATTCGTGGATGGTGTTACCCTGACTGAGTGTGATTAGTTCATCATGTACAGAGAGGGGGGTAAGTGCCACTCTGAACACCTCTTTAAAACAGCTCACGAAGGCTTGATGGGACGACAACGCTGGACTGTTGGCATTCCAGAGTGCGTCCGCCCACTGGAGTGCCCTTCTGGTGAGGAGTGAAATTATGAAGGCTATTTTGGAAACTTCATTGGGGAATAGCGGAGCATTAGCCTCAATGTAGAGGGAGCATTGCAGGAGAAAACCAGCGCAGGTGCTAGGTTCGCCAGCGTAGTTCATAGGACGAGAGAGGGGCGTAGTCGAGATCGAAGGGGGGTTAGGGTTGGCACCCAGGGGTGCGGAAGAAAGGACTTGCCGGGAAACGTTCGTCATCCTGGCGAACGGATTCGGAGAGATCCCGAAAGTAACAGCATTAGCTTCTATCGGGTAACAGGGAGTGTTTGCGGTTACAGCAGAGCTCTGGCAATGCAGGTCTTGAAATCTTGAGCGATTTCTCTCATGGCCATGGTACTGAGCCTGTAACGATGAGGCTTCTTAACGTCGCCGGTGGAAGGCGCGTTTGTACGGGCAGCTTTAGTTTTTGTCAATGGCCGTGGTATTTCTCGAAGCTGGAAACGGAGGTGGAGGATGAGGAGTTGGAGAACTTAAAAACTGAGCTGAGCACAAATACATTTGACTACAGTTCGGCTTTCTTTTTATAATGAGCAGTAAAACAGTTAACACACTGTTTACATAACTATTCCTCACTTAGCCTGCACTCACCTGCTGAATGCATAGATGGTGGTGCAGGTCGTGGAAGAGGAGGACAAGGAGTAGGTGGATAAGGAGGTGGAGGAGGAGGTGGAAGAGGAGGAGGTGGTGGAGAAGGAGGCGAGAAAGAAGGAGGTGGAAGAGGAGGAGGTGGGGAAGGTGAAGAAGGAGGAGGTGGAGAAGGAAGAGGAGGAGGTGGACAAGGAGAAGGTGTTTGAGAAGGAGGAGGTGGAGAAGGAAGAGGAGGAGGTGGATAAGGAGGTGGAGGAGATTTAAAATAACTATTGTGTAGTATAACCATTAACCCAGTGGTCCTCAATTCCAGTCCTCTGACCCCCCTGTCCTGCACATTTTTTATGTCTATTTTATTAAACACACAAGGATCAGTTCAAGGATCTCTGTTAACAAACCTGATGATCAGGTTTGTTAAGTAAGGAAGACATACAAAATGTGTAGGCCGGTGGTGGAGGAGGAGGACAAGGAGGAGGTGGAGAAGGAGCGGGAGGAGAAGGTTGAAGACGAGGTAGTGAAGGTGGAGGAGATTTAAAATAACTATTGTGTAATATAACCATGGCCTCACGGTGGCGCAGTGGGTAGCACAATCGCCTCACAGCAAGAAGGTCGCTGGTTCGAGCCTCGGCTGGGTCAGTTGGCATTTCTGTGTGGAGTTTGCATGTTCTCCCCGTGTTGGCGTGGGTTTCCTCCGGGTGCTCCGGTTTCCCCCACAGTCCAAAAAGACATGTGGTATAGGTGAATTGGGTAAGCTAAAATTGTCCGTAGTGTATGAGTGTGAATGAGTGTGTATGGATGTTTCCCAGTGATGGGTTGCGGCTGGAAGGGCATCCGCTGCGTGAAACATATGCTGGATAAGTTGGCGGTTCGTTCCGCTGTGGCGACCCCGGATTAATAAAGGGACTAAGCCAAAAAGAAAATGAATGAATGAATGAATGAATAATATAACCATTAACCTAATAATTGAGCTGAACTCCAAATACATCTGACCACAGTCCGGCTTTCTTTTTACAATGAACAGTAAAACAGTTAACACATTGTTTACATAATAACCATTCCTCACTCAACCTGCACTCACCTGCTCAATGCATAGATGGTGGTAGAAATAGGGAAAGAGGGGGTGGGAAAGAAGGTGGAGGAAGAGGTGGAAGAGGAGGTGGTGATGGTGGATAAGGTGGTGGAGAAGGATGAAGACAAGAAGGAGGTGAAAGAGGAGGTGGAGGAGGAGGAGGAAGAGGAGGTGGTGGTGGTGGTGGAGGAGGTGGAGGAGATTTAAAATAACCATTGTGTAATATAATATAACCATTAACCTAACAACTGAGCTGAGCAAAATACATCTGATCATAGTTCGGCTTTCTTTTTACAATAAACAGCAAAACAGTTAACTCACTCACCTGCTCAATGCAGAGATGGTGGTGGAGGTGGGGAAAGAGGAGGTGGAGGAGGTAGTGGAGATTGTGAAGGTGGTGGAGAAGGATGAGGACAAGAAGGAGGTGGAAGAGGAGGTGGAGGAGGAGGAGGAAGAGAAGGTGGTGGTGGTGGTGGTGGTGGTGGTGGAGGAGGTGGTGGAGGTGGAGGAGGAGGACAAGGAGGAGGTGGAACCATTAACCTAATAACTGAGCTGAGCACAAATACATCTGACCATAGTTCGGCTTTCTTTTTATAATAAACAGTAAAACAGGTAACACACTGTTTACATAATAACCATTCCTCACTCAGCCTGCACTCACCTGCTTAATGCAGAGATGGTGGAGGAGGTGGTAGAGGAGGAGGACAAGGAGAAGGACAAAGAGGAAAAGGAGGGGGAGGAGGAGGTGGCAGTAAAACAGTTAACACACTATAATAATTATAGCATAATACATAATAACCATACCTCACTTAGTCTGCACTCACCTGCTAAATGCATAGATGGAGGTAGAGGTGGTGAAAGATGAGGACAAAGAGGACATGGAAGAGGAGGACGTGGTGCAAGGTGAGTGGTGCCTGTACTCGCCTGCTCAATGCAGGCAGTGGTTGAGGTGGAGGAGGAGGACAATGAGGAAGTGGTGGAGAAGGAGGTGGTGGAGGAGGTAGACAAGGGGGAGGTGGAAGATAAATAGGCGGGGGAAGGAGGAGTTGGAAAAGGAGGTGGTGGGGGATAAGACAGGAAAAGAAGCTATGCTGAATGCATAGATGGTGGTGGAGGTGGGGAAGGAGGACGTGGGGAAGGAGGTGGTGGTGGAAGAGGAGGAAGAGATAGAAGAGGAGGTGGTGGAGAAGGAGGATATGATGGAGGACAAGGAAGCGGAACAGGAGGAAGAGGTGGTGGTAGAAAAGGAGAAGGTGGAGGAAGAGGATGAGGTGGAAGAGGAGGTGGTGGAAAAGGAGGAGGTGGTAGAAGATGAGGTGGAGGAGATTTGGTGGAGGAAGAGGTGGAAAAGGAGGAGGAGGGGTGGAAAAGGAGGGGGAGGTGGAGGTGGAGGAGATTTAAAAATAATTATTGTGTAATATAACCATTAACCTAATAACTGAGCTGAGCATTTTTATAATAAACAGTAAAACAGTTGTTCCATTCCTTGCTCAGGCTGCACTAATCTGCTGAATGCATAGATGGTGGTTGAGGTGGTGGAGGAAGAGGACAATGAGGAGGTGGTGGAGAAGGAGGTGGAGGAGGTGGAAGAGGAGCTAGTAGAAAAGGAGGAGGTGGTGGAGGAGGAGGTAGAAAAGGAGGAGGAGGAGAAGGTGGAAGATGGGGTGGGAAAGGAGGACGTGGAGGAGGAAGAAGAGGAGGTGGAGGAGGAGGATGGAAGAGGAGGTGGTGGAGGAGGAGGTGGAGATTTAAAATAACTATTGTGTGATATAACCATTAACATATTAAGGTCAAAAAGGTGAAGGTGGAGGTAGAGGAGGAGGAGGTGGAAGAGGTGGAGAAGGCAGAGGAGGAGAAGGTGGTGGAGGAGGAGGTGGAGAAAGAAGAGGTGGAGGAGGAGGCGGTCAAAAAAGCTATGTTGAATGCATAGATGGTGGTGGAGGTGGGGAAGGAGAAGATGGGGAAGAAGGTGGTGGTGGAGGAGGAGGAAAAGCTGGAAGAGGAGGTGGTGGAGAAGGAGGAGGTGGTGGAGGATGAGGAA
>CAIGQV010003909.1:22013736-22055097 GCA_903798115.1 Danio jaintianensis
GTGGTGGAGGAGGAGGAAGAGGTGGAAGAGGAGGTGGTGGAGAAGGAAGAGGTGGTAGAGGAGGAGGAGGTAGAGAAGAAGGAGGAGGGGAAAAAGAAGATGGTGGAGGAGGAACAAGAGGTGCGCAAGAAGGAGGTAGAGGCAGATGAGGAGGTGGAAAAGGAGGTGGTGGAGAAGGAGGAGGAGGTGGAGGAGGAGGAAGAGGTGGAAAAGGAGGTGGTGGATAAGGAGGAGGTGGAGGTGGTGGAGGAGGAAGTGGAGGACGAGGAAGAGATGGAGGAGGAGGTAAAGGAGATTTAAAATAACTATTGTGTAATATAGCCATTAACCCCCTCACTCACCGAAGAAACTAGAACAGAGCTTGATAGGAAACTAGAATTAGAAGAGCTTTCTATAGCTGTTCTTAATATGAGGAGTGGTAAAGCAGCGGGTCCTGATGGGCTTCCAATTGAGATCTACAAGGAATTCAAAGGGAAATTATTACCTCCTTTACTAGATATGTACATGGAAGCTTTTCAGCAAGGTTCTCTGCCTACTTCATTGAGAAATGCCCTTATCACTCTTATTTTGAAGCCAGGGAAATCACCTGTGGAATGTGGTTCATTCAGGCCAATTTCACTTTTAAATGCAGATGCCAAAATAATAGCTAAAACATTGGCAATTAGGCTTGAGAAGGTTCTACCTCAATTAATACATATAGACCAGAATGGCTTTATTAAAAATAGTCAAGGGTTCCATAATGTAAGGAGAGTACTTAATCTGGTGCATGCAAGAAATGAAGCCCCTGACACGGCCATTCTGTCACTCGATGCCGAAAAGGCATTCGACAGACTTGAATGGCCATACTTAATGGAGGTGTTAGTGAGATTTGGATTTGGTGAGTACTTTTGGAGATGGATGGAAATTCTTTTAGTTGACTCCTCTACAGAAGTACTCACTAACAATCTAATATCGCCTTCATTTAAGCTTAGTCGTGGCACTAGACAGGGCTCACCAATTTCACCTATGCTTTTTGTATTAGCTATGGAGCCTCTGGCAATAGCAATAAGATCACACACAACTATTTATGGTATTTGTACAGGAGATTTAGAACATCCGATCGCCTTATATGCTGATGATGCCATATTATTTCTTTCAAAACTTGAGAACTCAATCCCATCCCTCTTAAAGCTTATTGGTCTGTTTGGCGCTTTCTCTGGATTTAAAGTAAACAAAAACAAATCTTCAATTATGTTTCTGAATGAACAAGAGCGATTAAATCCTAAAATGACTCACCCATTTATAAATGCTTTAAATGGTTTTGATTATCTAGGAGTCAAAATAACCCCTAAATTAAACCACATTAGTTCAACAAATTATGAACCCCTTATAGCTAAATTAACTGAAGAAACGACTAGATGGATGACACTGCCTCTTTCTCTAATGGGAAGAATAAATGTGATTAAGATGAGTATATTACCCAAATTTTTATATATTTTCCAATCCTTACCACTTCCCCCTCCTCCTACATTATTTTCAAGAATAAGAAAACAACTTTCGAATTTTATTTGGAATAACAGGAAGCCAAGACTGAGACTTTCTTTACTGTATCTGCCTTATGAAAGGGGAGGGCTCCAATTACCAAATTTTATCTGGTACTATTGGGCTGCTCAGTTAAGAGCTGCATTGTACTGGTTCTCGTGTGAAACTGCTATACCTTGGTTGTATGTTGAAAAGTTGGCAGCAAAAGGTCTGACTCTTGACAGTTTTTTATATTCAGCAACCCTTAAAGAACTAAAACAAAAAACAGATAATCCATTTGTTAAAAACACTATTGTAATTTGGTACGAAGCCCATAGATATCTTAAAGACCTCCCAGTGCTTTCTTGCTTTTCCCCTATTTGGGGTAATAATAATTTCAGTCCTGCTAATAACGATATGGGGTTTAAACTATGGATGAATAAGGGCATAATAAGATTAAAAGATTTGAACGAAGACAATATATTAATGTCATTTAAAAATCTTGTCGAAAAATGTAATATTCCTCAAAAACACTTTTTTAAATATTTACAACTAAGAAGTTTTATTTTTATACATTAAAAAAATTCAACACGGCTCCCCCCAAGATCGTTATTGGAAACTCTTACAGAACAAGATTGTTCCATTAAAGGCCGAATTACACAATTGTATAACATAATAAGAGAAAATCATAAAGAAAACTCAGAAAATAAAAGATTAGCATGGATCCAAGATACAAAAATGGATATCCCAGCAGAGGACTGGAATATAATTTGTTTGAATGCACAAACAAATACATTAAACTCCCGTTTGAGATTGCTACAATATAACTGGATAATTCATTCACTCATTCATTCATTTTCTTTTCGGCTTAGTCCCTTTATTAATCTGGGGTCGCCACAGCGGGATGAACCGCCAAATTATCCAGCATATGTTTTACGCAGCGGATGCCCTTCCAGCTGCAACCCATCACTGGGAAACATTCATACACACTCATTCACACACATACACTACGGACAATTTTAGCTTACCCAATTCACCTATACCGCATGTCTTTGGACTTGTGGGGGAAACCGGAGCACCCGGAGGAAACCCACGCGAACACGGGGAGAACATGCAAACTCCACACAGAAATGCCAACTGACCCAGCCGAGGCTCGAACCAGCGACCTTCTTGCTGTGAGGCGAACGTGCTACCCACTGCGCCACCGCGTCGCCCTAACTGGATAATGAGAACGTATATTACTCCTGTAAGATTAAACAAATTTAACCCTAATATCCCGAATCTGTGTTTTAAATGCAAGAAGATACAAGGTACATTTTTTCATTGTGTGTGGGAGTGTGAGGAGGTACAAAAATTTTGGGTGGAGGTGACTCAATATATTTCACAATTTATTCCCATTCAAATTCCTTTATGTCCTGGATTATGTATATTGAATTTGTATGAAGACAGTTGTGCTTTGTCTACTAAAGAAAGAAAATTGATTGACTTATGTTTAATACAAGCAAGGCGTTGTATTGCGTTATGTTGGAAAAATGTTAATCGCCCCTCCATTGGACTTTGGTTAAGAAACCTTATAACATGCTTAGCTCTTGAAAAGCTTACATATATAATAAGGAAAAAATCCTCTGAATTTTGTGATATCTGGGAGGTGTTTTTGAACTTTGTTAAAAACGGAGATATTGAAGAAGCTTTGGAAGTCTGAAGTTGTGGAATGTTTACTGGTGCTTGATTAGAATTATTATTATTTTTTATTTATTTATTATTATTGTTAATTTATTTTATTATTTATTTATATATTTTTCTGTATTAATTACTAAATTTACTATAATATTATTTTATTTTAAATTATTTTTTTAATATAAGGATTACTATTTAATCCCCCTTTTTTTTTTTTTTTTTTTCCCTAAGCCTGTCTAGGGTAAGTTTTGGGGATTGGGGTTTGAATTATTGTAAAATCTTGATAAAACTCAATAAAGACATGTTATACAAAAATATAGCCATTAACCTAATAACTGAACTGAGCACTAACACATTTGACTACAGTTCAGCTTCCTTTTTTATAATAAACAGTAAAACAGTTAACACACTCTTTAAATAATAACCATTCCTCACTCAGCCTGCACTCACCTATATCCTATCACATATATATATATTGCAGAAAAACAAACTATCGCAATGTCATTTTTTTCCAACATCGTGCAGCCTTCTTGTAATATAATATACCCTATAGTTTAATATACCTTAAAGTTGTAGAAAAATAAAATATTTGGTACACACAAAAAATGACATTTGTTGTTTGTTCAAACTACTTATTTAAAATGAGCTGAAGAGGTGGTGGAGAAGGTGGAGGAGGTAGAGAAGGAGGTGGAAGAGGAGGTAGTGGAGGAAGTGGATGAGATAAAAATTGACTATTGTATAATATAACACACACACACACACACACACACACACACAGTTTACATAATAACCATTCCTCACTCAGCCTGCACTCACCTGCTGAATGCATAGATCACCAGGAAGTTGCCCAGCATGCCAGTAATGCCTACAGTGAGGATGACGGCACCAATAGTGTAATGGGCATGATCAGGCACATCCACCGTTCGGAAAGGGTACACCGACTCTTCCACCATAGCAACCTTGAAGAGACAGAAGCACACAATAATTAATAGCTTGGATGAAAAGCAGCAGTTGCTGTCTTATAATGACCTTTGCATCAAAGAGTGTGCAATCTGTTTAAGAAACACCATTAAGCCTGAACCAAGCTGACACCAACAGGACATGAATTCATTGAATGGGAGGAGAGCAGATATATAAACAATACAGACTCACTGTAGATGCTCTTGTATATATCAGTAAATGATAAATAGATTTTTGTCATGTTTATAAGAAATTATACTCAAAAAAAGACTTTTGCTGCTTCTACAAATTACTTAATTAAAAATATTAAAATGAGCTGAAACAACACTATATATATATATATATATATATATACACACACACGCTTTTTTGCAGAAAAGCTAGTTCATGCTTTTATGACTTCTAGGCTGGATTACTGTAATTGCCCAGCATCCTCTATTAATATATAATGAAAATATGACCATATCACCCCAATTTTATCCTCCTTAAACTGGCTGCCTGTTAAGTTCCATATTGATTATAAAATATTGCTTCTTACTTATAAAACTTTAAATAATCTAGCTCCTGTTTATCTAACCAACCTTCTGTCTCGCTACAATCCAACCCGCTCTTTAAGATCTCAAAACGCTTCTGGTAGTACCCAAAATAGCAAAGTCCACTAAAGGAGGTCGGGCCTTCTCATTTATGGCTCCTAAACTCTGGAATAGCCTTCCTGATAATGTGCGAGGCTCAGACACGCTCTCTCAATTCAAAACTAGATTAAAGACCTATCTTTTTAGTAAAGCATACACACAATGCATCACAAAACGGTATGATGCATGAGTGTGCTCCATGCAGGTGAGTGGGCTTGACAGCCACCTGTAGGACACACTCCTCCTGTCTTAATGCACCAGACATTTTGTTAGAAACACTCATAAGCTTTACATGTTTGTTTATATAACTGCTATTTTCATTTATAGCACTTCTTTTTTGGATTGATATTTAATATCTCTTGTTTAAATACACTATGAACAGCAGCTACGCTAATTGCTTTCTTTGTTCTCTATTTCCAACTGGGGATACTCATCCCGAGGCCTCTAGAGATCGTGCAGCACCATTGATGCGATCCTGTGAAGAGATGATGCCAACCATAGAGGACTTCTAGAGGTCTCCATAACCCTGAACCAGGTCGTATCCTGAGCAGATGCTGTGGCGGTCATGGAGGACTGGAGAGCATGAGACTGATTCCTGAAAGACCCCAGTGACAGACAAGTCTCTGTACACAAGCCTGTCCACCCGCCGGTGACCTACTCACACCTGCAGCTTCTCCATGATGGACGTCCAATGTTCTCCAGTCCCCGGTGCCTAGACTACAGCTCTGCACAAGAAGTTTTTTTCCAGAGGAAAAATGGTCATGCCCAACTGAGCCTGGTTTCTCTCTAGGTTTTTTCCTTCACTTTCGTCAATTGGTGAAGGTTTGTTCCTCGCCACTGTCACCACTGTCTTGCTTGGTTTGGGACTTGTGGAGCAATAAATGACTTGAGTAGAAGAAACATCTTTAAAACATTAAAAACTATTAATATTTCCAATCTTTTGCAGTTGTTTTCCTTTCTGACTATAGTTTATTCAAATATTCAATAAATCATTTATACTGTATAAGTCACACTGTGCGACGCGGTGGCGCAGTGGGTAGCACGTTCGCCTCACAGCAAGAAGGTCGCTGGTTCGAGCCTCGGCTGGGTCAGTTGGCATTTCTGTGTGGAGTTTGCATGTTCTCCCCGTGTTCGCGTGGGTTTCCTCCGGGTGCTCCGGTTTCCCCCACAAGTCCAAAGACATGCGGTATAGGTGAATTGGGTAAACTAAAATTGTCCGTAGTGTATGAGTGTGAATGGGTGTGTATGGATGTTTCCCAGAGATGGGTTGTGGCTGGAAGGGCATCCGCTGCGTAAAACATATGCTGGATAAGTTGGCGGTTCATCCCGCTGTGGCGACCCCAGATTAATAAAGGGACTAAGCCGAAAAGAAAATGAATGAATGAATGAAGTCACACTGTATTAAGATTGAAATATCTGTGCAGTCAAATCCAATATTTGCAGCTGGTTTTCTGGCAGATTGCAATATTTGAGGGATTTAAACAGACCTGAATGGCACTGAGATGGCATTTCTTAATGCTTTTAAGCTTAGGAACAGGTCTAAATCAGGTTATTTAGTCTGGTGATATAAAAATCAGTGTTTCTGTCTTGTCTGTATTGAGAGACAAGCTGGTGTGGAGAAAGCTTGAATTTGAAGAGCTGAAAACATTACAGAATAATCTTTAGCTTTTCTCTTATGTTTCTGACTCCTGATTACCTACTTGAACAAATACATACTATAGTGTTTTTTAACCATATTGTGGTACACTGAAAGTATAATATTCCTGTATAACACAAGTGTATACTGTATTATATTACATACAGTTGAAGTCAAAATGATTAACCCTCCTGTGAATATTATTATTATTATTATTATTATTTTGTCTCAAATTATGTTTAATAGAGCAAGGAATGTTTTCACAGTATTTCCTATAATATTTTTTTCTTTTGGAGAAAGTCTTATTTGTTTGCTTTTGGCTAGAATTTTGGCCATTTTATTTATTTTTTTATTTTGAGGTCAGTATTAATATCCTCCTTAAGCATTTTTTTTTTGTCTACGGAACAAACCATCATTACACAATGATTTGCTTAATTACCTTAACTTCCCTAATTAACCTAGTTAAGCATTTAAATGGAACTTCAAGCTGAATATTAGTATCTTGAAAAATATCTAGTCAAATATTATGCACTGTCATCATGGCAAAGATAAAAAGTCAGATCAGTTATTAGAAATTAGTTATATACTTTAGGTTTTACTACAGTAAAAGGTGGTGTATTGTTAGGCTGCACAGTATATCGCTTCAGCATCGATATCGCAATATGCAAATCTGCAATAGTGCAGGATCTGAGTGTAAGGATTATAACTAACCAGAAAACACAGTTCAGGACATGCAAAGTTTTAACTCTAATCTAATAATATGAAAGGTATGTGACTGTAAGATTTTAAGTGAATTTAAACAATTTGGGCACAAGAAATTATACTCAAAAAAAGTTTTTTTGCTGCTTGTTCAAATTACTTAGTTAAAATAAGCTGAAACAACCCAATTCTTGACATTTTTTTGGGACAACTTAATTGTTTTATGTTCAATTCACTTAATCTTAACTGTTCTGTTCTGTTGTTTTCATCCGTGCTTTAATTTATTTCATTTTGTATATTTTATGTAGATGCACTCTGCTACAAATCAACCCAGTCAATATAAAATGAGGAATTCTTTTCAAATAGAGTCAACTTGTGAAAAAAAAAAAATTTGTTCATAATAAAAAAAAAAAAAAAAAATATATATATATATATATATTGCAGAAAAACAAACTATCGCAATGTCATTTTTTTCCAACATCGTGCAGCCTTCTTGTAGTATAATATACCCTATAGTTTAATATACCTTATAGTTGTAGAAAAATAAATATTTGGTACACACAAAAAATTACATTTGCTTGTTGTTCAAACTACTTATTTAAAATGAGCTGAAACAACACAATTCTTGAGTTTTTTGACAGGACAACTTAATTGTTTTATGTTCAATCCACTTAAATTTGTAAAAAGTAATGTTAACCTAATTCCTTCATGTTTTCCCAACACAAATTGATTGTGTGGAACCCAGCATTTTTTACAGTATAATTTGTTTATAATACTGTAGTTGTTGTATTGCCAAGACAACTATAGAATTACCACAGATTAATTTAAGTACAGTACTTTACTATAGTATGGCTCAAGAACCCTATAGTATTTTTTCACAAGAATAAATGAATTAGAGCAGTCAGTTGAAAGATTATCTAGGAAAACTCTTTGAGCGGTAAATCATTTTTCAAAAACTGAAATGGATACTTGGATGAACGAGAGCTAAGAAATCTTACTATGGAAAAGGAACTGTTTTTGATGGCACAAACTCTCACAACATTTAGCTCAATCAGATGCTTTCTCGAATCCTGGGATGTTATTGCACACATTCCTCTAGTGAGATACAATAATAAGACAGAACATTAAGTCTGAAAAATGTCCCTTAAAGTTGAGAGAAACGTTTATATGATAAAGAAAAATTGTCTTTCCTGAAAAAGGACACCTCAGAATGTAAAAAATGATACTTTTATTAGAAGGTGGAGCACTTAATTGATTTTACTGCACCAGTTTTCTGTCTTTAAAGTCCTTTAAAGTCAGCATGACACAGAAGCGCCATTAGTCTTTTTTTTTCTTCTTCTCAATTTGGTGCATATCCAATTGAAATTACTTCTCAGACATTTCAACAAAAAAAAATTAAACACAATGGAAAAACTGCTTATGTAATGTCATATTTTTGCAGTGTCTTTCTATAAAGGATTCATAACATGTCTTATTTATTTCGCTTGGCATGACATGACTAAAAGAAACATGAGAGAAAGTTTTTGGCTTTCACATAACAATTCCGATTAAAATGCAAACATTTCTGTTGGCAGACATTTGTTTACCACATTTTCCCGAGGAGAAGCTTTAATGAATAGAGCTTTAAGTGTCAGAGCTCTGAGCTCATGAGACGAATGAACGCACGGCAAGCACTCCCGGAAAAGTCATTTCAAGGCAGATGAGTACAACCATGTGGCCACGATGAAGGAAATATGACAAAACACATTCACTCATTGCCTTTGGTATGTGTCAAATGGTGATGTGGAGACAACTCTTTACCAACATACTGTCAAAATCATTATACTTCTTATGTAAAGCAGAGTCAGCTTTAAAAACACCATGATCTTTTTTTTATCTGGGCCATATCATCTTTTGCATAGATGTGTTCGGGGTTTTCGAGGAAGTCACGCTATCTGTCTAATTTGGCTTCTTTTAGGCTGAGAAAATAAGTTTGATTTTTTTTTTTTTAAGATTTGGTTAGACAGTCTATTTTATTAACAAAATATTTTTGCTCTTTTAAAAAATCTTTGCTCTACCTTTAAAAGCTGATTTATTTTGCTCAGTTGAAGTCAAATGTGTTAGCCTTCCTGTGAATGTTTTTTTCTTTTTCAAATATTTCTCAAATGATGTTTAACTGAGCAAGGAATTTTTCACAGTATTTTCATTAATATGTATTTCTTCTGGAGAAAGTCTTATTTGTTTTATTTTGGCTAGAATAAATTTTTTTTTAAATATTTTTAAAAACCATTTTAATGTCAATATTATTAGCCTCCTAATATATATATATATATATATATATATAATTTATTTTATTTTTTTTAGCTACAGAACAAACCATTACTATACAATGGACTTGCCTAATTACCCTAACTTGCCTAGTTAACCTTATTAACCTACTTAAGTCTTTAAATTACACTTTAAAATGAATACTTGAAAAATACCTAGTAAAATATTTGGTACGTTCATCAGGGCAAAGAAAAAAGAAAATGTGAAATTCTTTATTAAACTGTTATGTTTAGAAATGTTAAGAAAAAATCTTCACGTTAAACAAAAATTGGAGAAAAAAAATTCTAATTTAACAGGACGGCTAATAATTCTGACTTTAGCTGTATTTATTTATTTACTTGTTTAGTTAATTTTCAATTTTTGCTTTTAGAAGTGGTATTTTTTCCTTTTTAAACCGCATCACCACTTAAAAAAACGTAAAAGACATGTAAAATGTTATGTTACATTAATATTAATATGTTCTTTGATTAACAGTAAGTGTCTTTTTTCTTTTGGGCAAAAATAAAAAATAAAAACAAAATTCTTTTTTAAATATCATATTATAGTTTTCTGTTGTTAATATTGTAAAATGAGCATGTTTACTGCATTTTTTTTAGTGATGTCTTTTAATATTCATATGCCATGCATATATTAATATTTACTTCAGCTTGTTGAAATGTGACTTGTAATGACCACTGAATAATGTGGTTTTCTTTCTTTCTTTCTTTCATTTTTTTTTTTTTTGGTGATTATCAGAGTATTATGATAATTTATGATAAATTATTTATTAAATTATTATTAAATTTTTTACAGTAAATTTCACTTTAATCCACAAAACCTTAGATCCAAATTCTTTATTTTATTTATGAAAATTGGTTTGATGATTTTTACAGTGTGTGCACTACTCAATGGATTGTTAACACTTTTACAGTTACCCCATACACAATATTTTTGTCTTCCAAATTATACAATTTTGCCTAAATTCTTCATGGCTTCATTTACAAATCCTATACTTCACAATGTTTTAGTAGTATTTTAATTAAGTAATGATAAAAAAAGCACCTTACTGTAAAATGTCAAACAAAAAAAGACCATTTCTTTTGCTTGTTTCTTCAAAGGATGGTGAATAATATTTTTCATCAGAAAGAGCAACTGATAAAAATCCGAGTTGTATAAATATGGATTAAAATTTTTGAAACAGCTCATCTAACTTATATTGAATCAAATCATGTTTCTGGTCAGTCTCAACAGATACAGACTATTTCGTGTCATCAAAACATTTACTAAATCATGTCCATCTTGATCTGCACTGGTGAATTTATTTGTTCTGAAGGTTTTTGAAATATACCAGTAGCTACTGCTGTGTGTTTTCATTCATTACTCTAGAGTTTAGGGTCCAATGAAGATCTAAGCCATGGAAAACTTTGAGGGCTGAGATAAGACCATCTTATTTTCCTGGAATGAGGAGGATTCGAAGGAAACAGAGACTGTTTGAGTCGCACATCTGTTTCTCACTCAGCATTATATGACAGCAACTGTGTTACGGCATTTTGGTGGGATTATTATTTTTTTTTAAAGATGTTTCAAAGGAAAGCAGCCTCTTCAATTCCATATAGTTCTTCCAGAGAATAAAAGGTATTAAATATAATCCAGATGATAATGCAGATTGGACAACACACCATGAAAATATTCTCTAGTGAAACTAGATACTTTGGTTGGTCCCCTTAAAAGTGCTTTATGTAAGTTTTTGACTCTTCAAAAGCATAAAAATATCATCATATGTTTGCAGATATTTAAGAAACATGCCAAGGGAATATTCTTGTTTATCTAAAAAACAATGCTAAACTCAGTTATTCTGCTTGGAAAATGTCTGTTACGTGCCAGAACGCTGTCTTTGTTTTGGTTCTTTTAACCTGCCCACTGCCACTTTAGCCATTTATGTGATCATTGTCAGTTTTCTGTTGTTCAGCTGCAAGAAAAAGAAGCTGTTGGTTAGAACAAAAACTCCTTTTAATATGGAAAATACTCCTTCTATTGTGTGCCGTTGCTTTTATATAGAACACGATTTAAATCAGCCTTTAGGCTCGATCGTCAGACTCGGTCCTCTTCGTCCTCAATCTGGCAACCTGCGCTTACGTTTGTTTACCTAGTTCAACTACTGGGTGTCAAACTTACATACTGCACCTTTAAGAAAACCTCTTGTCGACTAGCAATATTCAATAAACCCTTTCATTCCACAACATTTTTTTTTATAATTATGGCAAAATCTTAAGTAATCTTAAAGTAACAGTTCTTTTTGAATTGTTCACATGAAAGTTCATTAAGAACTTTTGGGACCTTTGTTTTACATTTAAGAACGTGTAGTTGGAAAGTAACTGTATACTCAACAGAAAATCCAAAGAACACCATAAAAATAAAGTGTTGCAGATTTATAGTTAAGGCCTTTTTTTTTCATAATTTTTCCCACTCCTGAGGACAAATACTGAAGACAAACTTAATGTCATTAACGGTTAACATTACACTTAAAATAGGATGACACATTAAGCAACACTATACATTTAGTATTATACTATCATTTTAAAAGTATAATATGCATTTATAAAACTATGTATTATGACATTATGATTCAGTGTTTCAGGATCCATGACTTTGGGATTTCAAACTACAGTACAGTTAAATTGTGTTAAATCAAGGTTATGTTTGCTTATATAATATGCATAATACATTACATGCATCATTTCACCTATTTTGTATTTCAGTTAAATTACATAACAAGCTGAACAGTAATTCATTTAAGAGAAATGTAGCCAGTGAAATGTAGCTAGTGACCTATATTGAGTAATTGATTTGAAAGTGATCATTAAAACATGTCAAAGGACATAAAAGGTCTTCCTTTTTCTCTTTCAATCAATGTCAAATCAGATCATGCTAATAAATACATGAGACAAAACCTTGAACCCCCAATTTAATAAATATTGATTTCTTTTGTGTCATTAAAGTTTTTAAAATGTTAAGAAAATAGTCAATTACTGTAACATTACAACTTTAGAGGTATTTAATAATTTTTTATGACACTTCAGCTGCCTGCAAGTCCACACCAGTATACTGAGCTGTATATATACACAAGAATCAGAACCAGAATCATCAATTATCTATTTTTTGGTTTGATTTACTGTTACGTCATACTTAAAAAATAAATAAATACTAAATAAAAAGGGAACATAACTGTTCCCATTTCAGTCCAAATAACTGAGCTACGAATGTACAGTAATTCAGCGGATGTTCACAGCTGTCCTTCATATCTGGATAAGTTCTCTTGCGCTCCAGATGCTACTGCGCTTGTTTAACTGCATTAGCATGATTACTTAGCTCAGTTAGACAGTAAAGCCGCCTGAGCGCAGTTAAACGCATGCACTGCCAATACCACTCTTTCATCTCCAACCGTTTTCCCTCTACACTACCCACAGCTGTTTACTTCCACCGTGAGCTGTTGTCCTTTTGGGGGTATTTTTTCCCTCTACAAATGAAAACGAATGCTGTGAGTTTTGTCCATAAGCCCACAATATCAGTACCAAACAATTAGTTATTTAAAGTGTTTTCCTAAAGGGACAGTTCACCCCAAAATGAAGCTCTGCTGTTAATTGACTGACCTTCGACCATCCAAGATGTAGGTGACTTTTTTTTTCTTAATGGAGATTTTTTGCTGAAAATGTGGTCCTTGGTGAAAATGCAAGGCAATTTAGAACTTAAACTCTAGACTGTCGTGAGTGCACTCAGAACTGTTGCAGAGGACGTGGATTCAAGAGAATGATGTTGTAAACAACGTTCCGTTTCTTGTACTGACTGACAGTTTCTTTTCATAACACCTCAATGTATCAGCAGGAGTTGAAGGTATTAATTTTCTGTTGCCTGTAAATGTTTTTGACCATCAAAGTGCCATAAATTGAGGATATGCACCAATAACCACAGTTTTAGCTAAAATATATTTAATGCTCCCTGAAAGAAATAAACTCACTTTCATCTTGGATGTACTAATTAACAGGAAATTTTCATTTTTGGGTGAACTATACCTTTAAGGCCTGTTTCACACAGATGATATAAATGATAACTATAACAAATACATTAGGGGTGTGTATCAGCAAGAATTTTCCAATATAATATTCCAATACTGTAAGCAAGGCAATGTATTGTTTTATTTATTTATTTTTTTAGAAAGCAGGTTTAATTTGAGAAAATCTTGAGAAACTACACATAAGGGATTAATGAATCACAATGATTCATTGTTGGTTATTATGGTTTTTGAGGGACAGATGATTTTTTGGACTGACAAAAAACATATTCATTAATATAATATAATACTTACAGCAAAAAAGCTAATTTAAGAGACGCAGTATGTGTGCACATTCACTTTACATTTTTTTTTATCTGATAAATGATACAATTATTGACAGCCAATCAAAATAGAATATACTTTAAACACAAGGATTTAAAGTAAAAGATGTCAAAACTGCAGCATATGCTTAACGTGCAATATGTTTGTGAAATTAACAATATGTTATAATACATTTCTAAGGATGCGAATGAAGTTTTTTGAAGTCTTTATAGTTATCTCTGCTCATAGAACACATTGCACACTGACAGGTCAATATGTGAGTGTGAACCTGAATCTGATTATATCATAATCGCATGATTATGATGTTTTATTATTTTAATTTTTACCCTAATCCCTCATGGTCAGTGAAGCTGTTTTTTATGCGAGGTCAGTTTGAGACAAAGCAATACTAAACACCCCATTAATGTTATTGGGAGACATAAATGTATAAATTTCATTACTATGGCTCGGAAATAACAGCATCTTATCAGCTCTGGGTGTCACTGGGTTTCTGGGTCACATTTTATTACAGATGAGTGACAGGCATAAGTGCATTTATGCAAATTTGGTTCATCACCTAATAAATCTCACTTGACCCAAATATGTATCCTCATAAAGAAAATGCTGAAGGCTCAAAGTTACATAAAATCATTTCAAAGTGATTCATTACAGTAACAGCTTTTGGGACCAATTTTAAGGTCTCCTATGTTGAACTCAAATACAGGTTCAGGCTATAAATACAGCACCCCCCTCTGTTCATTTAGCGTTAAAACATTGCTTCAACAGAGATTAGGTCAATAGTTGCGGAATTTCATTTGCATGAATTATGTAAAATATAATCATTAAATCCTAGTTTAGGTCATTAAGCAATGATATCATTGACATCAAGTGTTTCTTGTAAATCATAATTTCCTCTCAGCAAATCTGAGAGGATGAAGATTTATCCTCAAACAAATTACATTTCATTACTAAATGAGTTGTCTGGACGTCACCTTAAAAAAAAAAATCTTTAAAGGTTTAATATCAGAGTATACATTTTCTGAAGATTACAGTATAGATGACTGTATACTTAAAGAGGACAGTTCAATTAAAATTCTTAATTTTGCCATCATTTACTCTCACCCTCCTCTTTTTATATACATATTTGAGTTTACTTCTTCTGTTGAACACAAAAGAAGATATTTTGAAACATGCTGTAAACTGGTGGCCATTGACTTACATATTTTGTTCCTGCTATAGAAGTCAGTTTCCAAAAATCTTTTTTTTTTTTTTTTTTTATCTTTGTTGTATTCAACAGAAGAAACTCACAAATGTTTGGAGCTTGATGTTGAGTTAATGGTGAGTTATTTTTAGATGAACTATCAGAATCAGAATCAGAATCAGAATCGGTTTTATTGCCAAGTGTGCTTACACACACAAGGAATTTGTTTTGGCTACAGAAGCTTCCAGTGTACATAAAGTGACAAGTGACAACACAAAATAAGTATGAGGAAAAATAAAATAAAATAAAATACGACAAACATTAAACAGAGATGCAGTTAGACAATAGAGCTCTGGATGATGAATTGTTGTACAGATTTGTTATAAATATACAAGTTTTACAAGTTATAAGGTGCTGTGTACAAATGCGTAGGAGAAAGTATTGCATTGTATACTGTTATAAGGTGCTGTGTACAGATGCGTATGAAAAAGTATTGCACATGTTTATTGCACAGTAGGGGAATAATTAACTGTTCATGAGGTAGATGGCCTGAGGAAAGAAACTTTTCCTGTGTCTGGCTGTTTTTGTGCTCGGTGCTCTGTAGCGCCGACCAGACGGTAACAGTTCGAACAGAAAGTGTGCTGGGTGTGAAGGGTCCAGAGTGATTTTGCGAGTCCTTTTACTCACTCTGGAAGAGTACAGTTCTTGAAGTGTAGGAAGGGTAGTGCCAGTGATTCGTTCAGCAGTCCGGACTATTCGCTGTAGCCTACGGAGGTCGGTTTTGGCAGCTGAGCCAAACCAGACGGTGATTGAAGTGCAGAGGATGGATTGGATGACAGCTGAGTAGAACTGTACGAGCAGCTCCTGTGGCAGGTTGAACTTCCTCAGCTGACGAAGGAAGTACAGTCTCTGCTGGGCTTTCTTCACAATAGAGTCTATGTGAATGTCCCACTTCAGATCCTGAGAGATGGTGGTGCCCAGGAACCTGAATGACTCTACTGCAGCCACAGTGCTGTTCATGACCGTTTTGAGCGTGTTCAGCTCCAGGTTGTTGCATCTGCACCATAGAGCCAGCCGCTCCACCTCCTGTCTGTATGCAGACTCATCACCGTTCCGGATGAGGCCGATAACAGTAGTGTCGTCAGCAAACTTCAAGAGTTTAATGGAGGGGTCTTTTGCAGTGCAGTCATTGGTATACAGGGAGAAGAGCAGTGGGGAGAGAACACATCCCTGGGGGGCACCGGTGCTGATGGTGCGGCTGTCGGATGTGATTTTGCCCATTCTGACTAGCTGTTGTCCGTCTGTCAGAAAGCTGGTGATCCATTGACAGACAGAGCTAGGAACAGAGAGCTGGGTCAGTTTGTACTCGAGCAATGATAGGACGATGGTGTTAAAGGCAGAACTGAAGTCCACAAACAGAATCCTTGTGTAGTTCCCTGGTTTGTCCAGATGTTGTAGTGTATAATGCAGTCCCATGTTGACTGCATCATCCACAGACCGGTTTGCTCTATAGGCAAACTGCAGGGGGTCCAGCAAAGGTCCAGTGATGTCCTTCAGATATGCTAGCACCAGTCTTTCAAATGACTTCATGGCCACAGATGTTAAGGCAACAGGTCTGTAGTCATTGAGTCCTGTGATCTTTGGCTTCTTCTGGATTGGGATGATGGTGGAGCATTTGAAGCAGGATGGAACTTTGCGCTGTTCCAGTGATCTGTTGAAGATCTGTGAGAAAATGGGAGCCAGCTGGTCAGCGCAGGTCCTCAGACAGGCTGGTGAAACCCCATCTGGGCCAGATGCTTTCCTTCTCTTCTGTTTCCTGAAGACCTGACGCACATTTTCCTCACTGATCTGAAGTGCAGGGGGGGAAAGAGAGATGGCTGGAGGTGTTGATGGCTGTGTAGAGAGATCGTCAGCGTGGGTATGGGGTGTCTCAAATCTACAGTAGAACTTATTCAGCTCGTTTGCAAGTTGTTTATTGCCATCAATGCTGGGGGATGGTGTCTTGTAGTTTGTGATGTCTTTCAGGCCTTTCCACACTGATGCCGGGTCGTTGGCAGAAAACTGGTTTTCCAGCTTTTTGGCATAGCTCTTCTTAGCCACACCAATCTCCTTTGTCAGTGTGTTCCTTGCCTGATTGTACAAGATCCTGTCCCCACTCCTGTAGGCATCCTCTTTGGCCTGACGAAGCTGTCTAAGTTTTGGTGTGAACCATGGTTTATCATTGTTAAATGATAAGTAGGTCCTGGTAGGGATGCATAGCTCCTCACAGAAACTGATGTATGATGTTACGGTATCTGTGAGTTCGTCGAGGTCGGTGGCTGCAGCTTCAAAAACACTCCAGTCAGTGCATTCAAAACAGGCTTGTAAGGCCTGTTCTGTGTCGTTGGTCCATCTCTTAACAGTCCTTAATACTGGCTTAGTAGTTTTAAGTTTTTGTCTGTAAGTTGGTATAAGATGAACCAGGCAGTAGTCGGAGAGTCCTAGAGCTGCTCTGGCGACGAAACGATATACATCCTTTATTGTGGTGTAGCAATGGTCCAAAATATTATTGTCTCTGGTGGGGCATGTAATGTGCTGTTTGAATTTAGGCATCTCATGTGTGAGTTTCGCCTGATTAAAGTCACCGAGAATGATAAAAACAGAGTCCGGGTGTTGTTGTTCTGTCTCTGTGATCAGATCAGCCAGCTGTTGCAGTGCAGTACTCACGTGTGCTTGCGGTGGAATATAAACACCGATGAGAATGAACGAGGAAAACTCCCGCGGCGAGTAGAACGGCTTACAGTTAATGAAAAGCACTTCCACGTCAGGACAGCACATCTTCTTTAACACAGTTAACACAGTTACACTATACCTTTTAAAACCTGCTATCACTTTGCAAGTACATGCCAATGTATTCTTCGAACTCTAGTCAGTCTACTAGTGCTACTAATGAGAATAAAAATGATAAAAATGTCTATCATCAAAATACAGTGTAACCCTTTTGATTTTAAATATATAAACTGACCAGTCTTTGTGTCGTGTGAGTCAAGACACTGATAGCAGCAGTCCAGATTATCTATTTACTTCATTAAATCACGAGTGGAAAAACAACAACACAGACATGCAATATGTAAGAGAAAACAAATCACCTCAAGACATGCTCAATTAACATAAATATGTAATTAAATTCTCTGCACTGATATGCCTTCATAGGTCCTCTCAGGGCTCAGCGTTTAATGCTTATTTTAACAGGGAAAACCCCAAGGACTTAACCTCACGAACGCATCTTCAGGCTCAGACCACAGACGCAGCCATATATGGCCAAATTAAGTGAGTGATTAACAGCAAAGGACAGTTTCAGTCATCTGTGTTTAAGAGTTTAAATGAGAAAATATGCAATGCACCTGACCTCACTGTGCTGCATAAAGGCAGAGTCTAAACCCGAAGGATTGAATATTGAAACAATTAAAGCATGACAACTGCCGTGGATCCTATCAGAGCTGACCTACTGGAAAGATATAAATTCACTAATCCTTAAAATCTTTCTCGCTGGAAGATCTCGCTATACTGCTCCAGGCGGATGTAGATCATAGATTAGATTAACTAAACTGGTGAGGTGCATTTCAACCTGTTGATCAACCCTCTAACCCTTTTTACCAGTGACATATTTCAGAAACAAACATCATTTAAAAGCCTAAAACTCAAAATTCATCCTGTGAATCCATTTTGAAATTGGACTTTGCATTACAATGGATTGTATAAAATATCTTAGCAAGCTGGTGTCAAGTTTCAAATGTACAATTTTAGCATTTTATGATCTAATCTTTTTTTTTTTAAACAACTGGAAATGTCTGAGCCAATGACTATTTTGTGATAGAAGTGATTTTGTCACAGAAACGGAGAGAATTATTTGGTATGATGCCTACAGCTATTTTGTAGCTTCAAACATGGAACACAACCTAAACATATGGCTTAGATTTTACAGCAATTTTACATTTAGCAAAGAAAGATATTTTTACACTTGAAATGCTTTCACTTCAGCAAAAATGTTTAAAACAAGACCAACTATTGTCTGTATATTTCAAACTATGAACTCATGACTTAAATACAGTAAACTTAAATTGTTCAAATGTCTATATGTCTACTAATGTCTAGATATTGTTTTAACATTATTTACATTTATAAGGGATACAACATCGTGAGAAATAGATCTTTAAAAATCGTATCATTACGAATCTGTCACAAACTGTCGCATTTTTAACCCTCTGATAAAACCAAAAAAAAGTTTAAAGAACAGAAAAAAAACCTTTATATATTTGTATACCCTTTGTATGTGTGTTAAAAAGCACAACATAAAATATATCCAGAATCTGTACACTGAAAAACACATTAAACCTATACTGTAAATTTCACTGGAGCCAAATCCATTCACACAGCAAGATAAACATGAAACGTCCACATATTCCCACATCTGCAATGAAAATATGAGATGAAAACGCTGAGAGATGTTGGACTCACAGATGTAGTGGTGGTGGTGGGGGGTAAATCCACCAGCCGGTACGCGCTCATCACCGAGTCGTTCCACGCGGACAGGCTTTCCACGATGCGCGTGCAGTTCGGGTCCTGTGTCGGGCACGAGATGCCCTTCCTCGCCGAGCGCGCGGCTCCGCTCATCATCATCACACGCGCAGCTCACGGACAGCGGCGCACCGGAGGAGTTTTGAGCCGGTGAGAGAAGCGTTAAACGCGATTAAAGCGAGTGCTGTTCAGATGTCAGAGTCGGTTCAATAGTGCTCACTGACACTGTATGCGAGCGAGTGGCGATAAAAGTGTGTCAGCGCGCGCAGTTGTAGACCTGTGACAGCATATCAACATCAGGCTACTCGCACACCCTCATGTTTAACACTCACAAAAGACTGTTATGAAACTGGAGTAGCGCAGTGACACGACTCTACCTACATACTGTAACTGTAAGGAGATTAGGCTACTGTTAAGGTGTGAGAAATAGTTTTAATAGTTGTCTAAAAGATTATCAAGTCCACACCAAACTAGTATGAAACATGTTTAAGTATGGTGGGTGTCCAAAAACATGAACGATTTCAATTTGGCATTATTTTCTGACATACACATTCACAGTTAAACAGCATATAAAAGGGAAGGTAATTTCATTTTTGAGTGTACTTAGGAAGTTTTTAAAATTTGTCAAGAAATACACAAGAAATACACCATAGATATACATTATAAAACATTAGCTAAATAATATAAATAATATAAAATAAATATAAAAATAAATAATAGAAATATTCATAAAAAATAATTCAATAGAAAATACATACTTATAAGATTTGCATATTGTAATATCTAATAACTAATATAGTATACCCTCACGTGCCTGTAATTAAAATTTCTTGAAAATCATATTTAATAATATCTTTTGAAATTTAAAATTTGCCACATTTACTGTGAGTGTTGGGTTTAAGGTTAGGTCATATAATAAGAGTTTTTTACTTATAAAACACATTACATCTATGGAGAGTCTCTGTACACCACCAATATACATATTTATTTTTTTGCGCGATTTTCTGCTTTCAATTTTGTTTCGCAATAAGAACATGCAGGTTTGGCCTTTTCTAAAAGCCCAAGGATGAATAAAACAAGTTGTAAACAAACTTGTAGAACCTCCCGTTAAGAGCAAACAGTAGGGTCAGTGTGGCATACAGATGCCTAAAGGCTGACCAGTCTCTCACACCTGCACTCATCGAGGAGAACGTCAGTTCAAAAGCCCCCCATCAGTGAACACACTCTCTGCAGGGGTAAATTCACTTTGCCTTTATTCATTTTACTGACAGGCCATAATCCGTCCCATTGAGCCATTGTTCTTAAACCTGCCATTGCATGCAGAACATCAATCGAGACAAGAGCTCTCAGGTCTTGATGATATCTTCTGTGCTTCTGCAGTCACATAAATCTAACTCGGGAAAATCATTGAAGACAGATTTGATGCAAATTGATGTTGGATGGTCAAACGCTCTCTTATTTGAGTCTCTCTCATCCTGCAAATCTTACAGTTTCATTACAGGCAACCAGTATGCATGCACAAATCATGTCAAATCACATATTCCATGCAGTAAAAATGTATATTATAATCTATTATGATGTCATATTTGACTATACTCCAAACTTTATTTTATGCTTAATTAAAGGGGACCTATTATGCAAAAATCACTTTTATAAGGGGTTTAAATACACTTGTGTGGCAGCAGTGTGTGAATATAACCAGCCTTTAATGGTAAAATGTCATTAATTAGATTTTTTTTATACTCAGACTTTATAAAAACAGACCGCAGAAACTATTTGATTGACATTCTCCCTTTGTACATGTCATCATAGGGGGAAGTCCTGCCCATTAATGACAATCTCCCCTCATTAGCATAGACAGCCCTGAGTGAGAAGCAGCCATCCACCTTTAGAGTTTTCACACTGTACCTACTGAAGATAATTTTAGCGACTAAGAGGCATTATAAACGAGTTTTAGGATGCACAAATGAACACCGGAGACTCCATAGACTATCTCTCTAATTAACCACTTCTTTTGATATTTTCAGTTTTTCACAGAGATACCATTAGTCCTGACACATAGGCATTTATAGCTCCACCCTCTTTTGAAATAAAGGCTGGGTGCACAATCTCAGTATAATTAAAAGCAACAGTTAGCAAAACGGTAGAATTTGGCTCAAAGCCTAAAAGGGGCCGTTTCAAAGAGTTATGAAACATTGTTTGTGGTGTATTTTGAGCTGAAACTTGACATACACACTCTAGGGACATCAAAGACTTATTTTACATCTTGGTCCCCTTTAAAACCTGCTTGACTCACATAAAATCAATGGAATAATTAATATACTAAATAAAAAACCCATAACCTCAGTCTGACCTGTGAATAGACAGCAATAAGAAACAGGTCAGACACTGTGCTAATGGGGGATTAATGTGAGCATCTGCGTCACTGAATTGCATCTCTTCACAAGCGCAAAACCAGACCACAAATTTCCCAGACTAAATACCAAATAGCATTACAATAGAAAATACCAATATTCCGAACCAAATGCTTTCCTGAAATATTTGACACATTTTCTGGTATTCTCCCCTGTATTCTACCCATAGTAAAAAGGACTGTTGCTACACTGCATTTGTAAGAGAACATTTCACAACAAGGATTTTTACTGTCTTTTTTGTCATCTGTTAGTAGGCATGGGAAGGTTACTTTTAGAATGTATTTCACTACAATTTACAAAATGCATGCATTAAAAAGTATTTAGTAATGTATTTTGTTCGATTACTCAGGTTTGGCGTCTTAGTAAAATAATGTAGAATACATTGAAATACTTGAGTTATGAACACATGGGATTCTGTGTTGTTTCATGCTGGATTCCAAGCTTCAAAAATAGACAAACAACTTGCGAAGCTCTCTAATTTATGCAATAGATTTATTTAATGAACGGGCCAAACTTTAAGTGACTACTTCTCTGATAATCCTTAAACGGCACAAAAGAATCACCAAGTCAAAATTGATGACCGGTCAAAAACGTTCGCAAGTAATGTCGTTAAAGTTCAATGTAATTTAACAAGCACAATTTGCTAATGCTACTTTAGGAAAATGCACCCCAGACCTATCCAGTTTATGAATCATTCACAGTGCTTCGTTAAACAAATAAATAATTAACTTAAGATTGCCTCAAAAAAATCATCTGTACATGCCAAATTGAATCATGAACTTGCATAACCACATTTTGAATGAATGAAACATCTTCTGTAAAGCACAGAAACCTAGTGTTTGACTGTATTTTAGTTCATGTATTGTGTTTGTTGGTTTTTCGTTTATTCCATTGGAAAATCTATTACTTACTGTTCAAACAGTTATCTACTGAGTAAACACACAAAAGAGTTGCTCAAGATTTGGATTAAGTTTGAATATCAGACTTAGAAAACCCCAGTAATCGGTCACATTCATATGAAGTGTGTAGCCTTTTCACTAAAGAATACTCTAAGGTAGTCTATTTTTAGTCTTTTAGAAGTGTTTGTGTTTACAAAACAGGCAAATATACCCTATAAAATAAACTGATATCTAAATTGGTATCTTACTCACTGGCCACTTCAGAAGGAACACCTTGCTAGTAGCGGTTTGGACTTTCTTCAACCTTCAGATCTGCTTTATGGCATACATTCAGTAATGTGCTGGAAACATTGCTCTGAGATTTTGGTCCACACTGACATGATAGCATCACATACAGTTGCCACAAGTTTGAAGACGGCACATTCATGAAATGAAGTGAATATCCCATTTCCAGCACACCCCCAAAGGTGCTTTATTGGATTGAGATCTGGAGACTGGGGAAGCTATACGAGTATCATTGTCATGTTGAAGAAACCAATTTGAGATGATTTGAGTTTTGTGGCATGTTCTTCTTCCTGAAGAGGCCATCACGACAATCACTGGAGATCATCTCTTTTTCTAACTTTTATCTACAGATAGATTTGCTGGAAAATCCCAGTAGATCAGCAGTTTCTGAAATACTCTATTCTCTATTATACTCTATATTATACTTTGAAATAATGCCAACAACTATGCCACATCCTGATTCACTTAAATGACCTTTTATTCAATTCTGTTTTAACTTCAGAATTTTTATGACCACAACTGGCCAAATTCCCTTCCTCAGCCCTTACTTACCCAACATGGCCTCTCAATCATCCCTATCCACTCATTTGGTTCTATCCCTGTCTCTCCTCTCCACCTGCAGCTGGTGTGTGGTAAGTGCACTGGCACTGTTGTCCTGTGGCTGCTTTTGCATCATCCAGGTTAATGTGACACACTGGTGGTGGTGAGGATAGGCCAACTTACACGCTTTTAAAGCGCTTTGGGTGTATGCCCATACACAACAAATGCAGTACATAAATGCACATCACACTACATTACATTACATTACATTACGTCTAAATCCATTGAGATGCATCGATGTTATTCAGTCCCTCCAGGATTGTGCAGTGACATTTTTTTAAACATATTTCCAGCCTAAAATGACTGATTTGTGATGGTTTCACTCAAATCTTATTTGCTTTTATTTTTGTGTCCTGCTGTGAAAATACACAAAAATCTTGTATATACCCTTAAATAGTGCACTATTTGAGGAAGCAGCCATTGAAGTGGACATAATGAAGTACCACAGTAGACATAATGAAGGGCACTCAATCAATCCCACAATGCACCGCAATAATGAGTGTACAACCAATCTTCATTCAACAGCACTTTGAGATTTTGTGCGGCAAATTAATTCCGCGTCTGACCACAGGATGGTATGGCACCCCTGCTCTAGCTTGTTATCTGACCACCTCTTCTTGTTGAATGGCTGAATGCCTTCTCATTTGTAAGTCACTTTGGACAAAAACTAAGTGACTAAATGTAATTGTTAAATTAACGTTTGTATATATAGACCACTTGCGATAAATAAAGTGGCAATAAATAACTATCACAAGGTATCACCGAAAAGCTGAAAATGTAATCTTTCTAAGGGATTTCTCAAACAGCAAAGCACAAAGCAGCATTCTTTGCGAGGCACTCAGTGCTCCAAATCACTCACTCGTTTTTATTCACTTTTTTAAGTGGACTATATTAGTGGACTAATGTAGGAATAGTAAATGTGTACCCAAGGGGGCAATTTTGGATACAGGCCAGGAGGGGCTAGTGATTGGCTGATTAGATATTTGTGTTATCAAGCAGTCTACCTAAAAGAGTATAAATTGGCTTGTGACCTATGAAGACTGATCTCCTCAGACCGACCGCATTGATTTAGATTCTTTCCATGTAGGTTTTAGAGAATTATCCAAATCTATTTGCAGTAACATATTCAACACAAATGATCAAATGAATGCACAAACTCCTCCTCTAAATGGCACAAACATAGAGGTTCTCAGAAGTTGCTACAGCATAAATGGCCAAGTCGGTTCTTTCATTTTATTATGATTTTTTTAACTGCCCTGTTCAAGAATAAAGCCCTGTCAGAAAATGTAATAAAACATTTACTTCACGACTGAATTAAGGAAGAATATTTCACTGGTGGTATATCATATCTGTAATTGACCGGCAGACCAGACGTGGGGCTGAAGCACATTCTCAGTCTCATCACATATTCACAATAATCCCATTTATCTGATGACACACGGGCAAGATTAAGGAAGCAGAATTCACACAGCCAGGATCAGGACAACACTAAATTTTATCATAGCACTGGACACTTAACAAAAGTCACAATAATATCAGAATCAATACACCTGAGAATTATCATATGAGCATTATAATAATGAGTTATACTGCGTTATAACTTGAACATTTTTTGATGTGAACATCTTGAACATCTTTGTTTTGTTTTTAAATTATTCACAATCTTTCTGCTCCATCGTTAAAAAATACATGTTAAATTGCACATTAGAGAAAACATCGCGAACGACACATTCTATGGTAAGAGGGGAATGTTTTGTCCATAGAGGTAAAACCTCTTTTGGTCAATCTTCTTTTATTTATAAAGCCACAAATCTATGGAATTCTCTATCAACAGAAATAATCACATGTACAAATTATAAGATGTTTTCACGCCTGACTAGGAGGTGGTATGTGACAAATCAAATTTGTACACACTGAGTGAGATGTTTTTGATTTGTCAGTGTTTTAGTTTATATGTGATTATGCCTGTATGTTTTAAACTGATTTTTTAATTAATTGATTATTATTGTTTTTAATCCTTACCTGTCCAGGGACTGCAGGTGGAAAATAGCAATCGTGCTACAACCTGGCACAATGCATCTTTCCTTTTTGAGGTTAATGTAATTTTAGTGCATGTCCATGTTAAATAAATAAATTCATTCATTCATTCAACAGATACAGAAGACTGCTTAATTCTATAATTATTTCATAATTATAAATTCTATAATTTTTACACTTAAAAATTATAGGTTATATAGGCATATTACAGTATATGTAGTTTGTCAAGATTTAGAAAAAGTGTTTGAAAAATTTACTGAAAGTGGACAGTTAAGGGGTTAAAATAATGTACAGTATAGGCGCTATTATGAAAAAAATATATAGACCTACTTTTCATATAACTAAAGATTACTTTTCCAGGAAGCATTGAACATGCTGCCTGGAATTCTATGGAGTTACTCGAGGAACCCTTGAAAAGTATAATGGTTTGTTCTCAATGGAGTTCCAAGTGTTACATTTCTTGTGTTATGTGAAGATGTCTGACCTTCTGCACAAACAAAGGGTTTTAAGATGGAGAACAATTTCTGCTGGAAACATCACAATTGTGTAATCGTTCACCAAAATATAAAAAAAAATTGGTCTGGTGTTCCAAATTTGTTTGATATTTCAACACCAAATCAAAAAAGTATGGAAAAAAAGTAAAAAAGAAAGTAGTGATTTCTAAATATACTTTTGCTTGTATTTCATTGAAGACAATACAACAAAGATTATTTAATCTGTTCATTCTGATTTTTATTGTTTGGTTTGTTTTTTTTAAAAATATACACGTATTCCAATTTTGGTTCTTACAACACATAAAAAAAAATGTTGGAACAGTAAAGCATTTAGGCTGCACGGTGGCCTCACAGCAAGAAGGTCGCTGGTTCAAGCCTCAGATGGGTCAGTTGGCGTTTCTGTGTGGAGTTTGCATGTTCTCCCCGTGTTGGCGTGGGTTTCCTCTCAGTGCTCTGGTTTCCCCCACAAGTCCAAAGACGTGATATAGGTGAATTGGGTAAGCTAAAATTGTCCGTAGTGTATGTGTGTGATTGAGTGTGTATGGATGTTTCCCAGTGATGGGTTGCAGCTGGAAGGGCATCCGCTGTGTAAAACATATGCTGGATAAGTTGGCGGTTCATTCCGCTGTGGCTACCCCAGATTAATAAAGGGACTAAGCCGAAAAGAAAATGAATGAATGAAGTAAAGCATTTACCACTTTGTAATGTTGCCATTCCTTTTCACAACACTTAAAAGAGGTTTCGAGACTGAGTGAGGTTTCGTGAGGTTTTGAGGAAAAAAGAGGTTTCGAGACACCAAGTAATGAAGTGTTTCAGGTGTAATTTTGTCCCATTCTTCCTGCAAACAAGTCCTCAGGTGGGCAACAGAACGGGGTCTTTGTTGTCGCATTTTGCGCTTCACACATTCTCTTTCAGAAACAAGTCGGGACTGCAGACAGGCCAGTCAAGTACCGGTATCCTCTTCCTCAGCCAGGACTTTGTAATGTGTGCAGAATGTGGTTTTGCATTGTCTTGTTGAAGTATGCATGGGCGTCCCTAGAAAAGAAGGCAGTATTTTGCTCCAAAATCTCTATGTACTTTTCAGCATTAATGGTGCCATCACAGAAGTGCAAGTTATCTTTGCCAAGGGCACTGACACAACCCCCATACCATGACAGACTCTGGCTTTTGGACTTGTTGCTGGTAACAATCTGGATGATCCTTTTCTTCTTTGGTCTGGAGCACATGGCATTCATTTCTCCCCAAAAATACCTGAAATACTGATTCATCTGACCACAGTACACGTTTCCACTGTGTTATGGCCATCCCAGATGCCTCTGAGCCCAGAGAAGTCAACGGCACTTCTGGACACTGTTAACATAGGGCTTCCTTTTGGCACAGTACAGTTTTAACTGGCATTTGTGGATGTAACTACGTATTGTGGTACTTGACAAAGGTTTGCCAAAGTAGTCTTGAGCCGATGTGGTGATATCGCTTATAGATGAATGACGATTGTTGATGCAGTGCCGCCTGAGGGATCAGAGATCACTGCTGTTCAGCTGAGGCTTGGGCCCTTGTCCTTTACGCACTGAAATTCCTCCTGATTCCTTGAAACTTTTAATTATATTTTGTGTTTATATTGTCTGCACTGAAATACAAGTCAAAGTAAATTTGGAAATCACTACTTAATTTTTTTAATTTGCGTTGTCCATACTGTCCCAACTTTTGCTGTTTTGGGGTTGTAATTTAGATGGAGTATGGTAATGCATATTTGGAGGAAGGGACTCTCTGTCGTTTGATTGGACCAAAATTTGGATGAGATGATTCTAAATTAAGGCGGCACGGTGGCTCAGTGGTTAGCACTGTCACCTCACAGCAAGAAGGTTGCTGGTTCGAGCCCTGACATTTATGTGTGGAGTTTGCATGTTCTCCCCGTGTTCGCGTAAGTTTCCTCCGGGTGCTCTGGTTTCCCCCACAGTCCAAAGACATGCGCTATAGATAAATTGAATAAGCTAAATTGGCCATAGTGTTTCCCAGTGCTGGGTTGCAGCTGGAAGGGCATCCCCTGTGTAAAACATATGCTGGATAAGTTGGCGGTTCATTTCGCTGTGGCGACCCGTGATAAATAAAGTGACTAAGCCGTAGGAAAATGAATGAATGATTCTAAATTATTCAAAATGATGGAGTGCTGGATAAGTAATCAATACTTCTTTCTGTCTTCATGAAAAATCAGAGTGAAAAAAATGACTATAATAATGGGTAAATATGTTGTATATATTTTATTCCAATTGTATAAAAACCTTTCAAATGAATTTCGGAAATATCAGATTTGGGTGTTAACAGATTTTTTAGCTGAAATAAAAAGCAGGCTGGGGGCTGAAAGCAAACTTTCTTGTCTAGAATCACAGATGATTGTAGAGTAAAAGGTTGTTCTAACAAAGCTAACAACATTGCACAAAACCACAGACAAAACAGCTCAAGTTTGAATGGAAAACAGAGACAAGAGGTGAGAAAAGCCAAAAAGATGAAAGCATCAGACACATTGATGGTCAAGCTCAGGCAGCATTAGTAATCATTTCTGTCTTAGAGAAATGTCGGGCAGAAGATGTGACAGTTAAACAGACTCAGATGCACAAAGAATCTGGCCAAAGATAGTCATCTTCACTCTACTTGTAGGTCATCTATTGTAGAAGAGGTGAAAGAACAGATTACTTCAGCACTGTCTATTCGGGAACATGAATAGGATTCAAAATACGGACCAAATTCATTTATTGACTCAAAACAACCAAACAAGTCATAAAGTGGTATTGCTGTAGCTTCATCATAGCTTAATAAAAATATTTACAATAGTTTTTGAGATTTGCACTGTAAAAGACAGGCAGCTAGAAAGAAAAAGGAGGACAGGAACCAAATGTTCTTGTATTCATCTGTAATGTTTTGAGTGGAAGACTAAGAAAGAAACCAATGAATGGCTTTATTAAATCACACTGAGGACAGACATTTATGTGCACAAAGAATATGAAAAAAAAAAGAAAAAGATTTGTAGAACTACACTCAACCAAAATATAAACACAACATTTTACTGCTCCCATTTTTTATTAGCTGAACTCAAAGATCTAAATCTTTTTCTATGTACACAACAAGCTTATTTCTCTCAAATAATGTCCACACATTTGTCTAAATCTGTGTTAGTGAGTGCCTCTCTTTGCCGAGATAATCCATCCACCTCACAGGTGTGGCATATGCTGATTAGACAGCATGATTATTGCACAGGTGTGCCTTAGGCTGGCCACAATAAAAGGCCACTCTAAAATGTGCAATTTTACTGTATTGGTACGTAGTGCAACACATCTCCTTTGCATAGAATCAATCAGGGTGTTGATTGTGGCCTGTGGAATGTTGGTCGATTCCTCTTCAATGGCTGTGTGGAGTTGCTGGATCATGTCCGGTGAGTATGCTGACCATGCAAGAACTGGGTTGCTTTCAGCTTCCAGGAATTGTGTACAGATCCTTTCAACATGGGGGCCATGCATCATCATGCTGTAACATGAGGTGTTGTTCATGGATGAATATCACAACAATGCATCTTTGCATCTCATTGTGGAATCTATGTGCATTCAAAATGCCATCAAAAACATGCAGCTGTATTCGTTGTCCATAACATACGTCTGCCCATATCAAAACCCCAAAGCCACCATGGGTTCCTCGATTCACTACGCTGACATCAGCAAACCGATCACCAACAAGATGCCATAGACGCTGTCTGCCATCTGCCCTATACAGTGAAAATCGTATTCGTCTGTGAAGAGAATACCTCTCCAAAGTGCCAGATGTCATCGAATGTGACCATTTGCCCACTAAAGTCGGATACAACGACAAATTGCAGTCAGGTCAAGACCCCGATGAAGACACTGAGCATGCAGATGTACTTCCCTGAGACATATTCTGACAGTTTGTGCAGAAATTCTTTGATTATTAAACCGACTATTGCAGCAGCTTTCTGGGTGGCTGGTCTCAGACAATCTTGGAGAGGAAGAAGCTATGGAAATGGAGGTACAGGGCTGGTGTGCTTACAAGTGGTCTGCGAATGGTAGGCCGGTTGGATGTACCTCCAAAATCTCTGAAATGCCTTTGGAGATGGATAATGGTAGAGAAATTATCATTCAATTCACAGGCAAAAGCTCTGCAGGACATTCCTGCAGTCAGCATGCCAATTGGACACTCCCTTAAAGCTCATCTTTATATGCCACACCTTTGAGGTGGATGGATTACAAATGTGTGAACAAATGTGTGAACAATAATTGTGAGAAATAGCCCTTTTGTATATATAGAAAAAACAAAAGTGTTGTTTATATTTTTGTTGAGTGTATATGATAGACAAAAGCAGCTTTTAACACCTAAAATGTCTCACTAACAACTCTCTTATTCTGTAGATCAAAAATAACGTGTTCAAAAAGCCTTTTTTTCCCATTCTTAGCAAGATGAAATGTGTTTGTGTTTGTGTTCACTGCAGCAGACTACACTTTGCATCTTATTGGCAGCATGAAGACTTCCCATGCTGATTAGATTAATGCTCATTTAAATCTTTATAAGTAATTCCAAATGGAGAGCTTTTCGTACGGAAATCTATTATGCAGCAGAGAGGAAAATACAGTATAAAAAAAACAGCATAACCCCTCAGTCCATTCAGATTTCAGAAAGCACAAACTCTACTGCTGATGATCAAACTTTTTTGGAGATTACAATAAAAGATGCCTCTATTGCACACCATTGGAGTGTAGCTGGATGGCCATTTCAGTGGTGCTACAGCAAATGAGAGATTACAGGAAAAGTGTCAGTACTGCATGGACTGAAATTCCATGTTTCCATTAGAAAGACAATATAACAGTGTCAGGTGATATGCCCTAAAAATGACCCACTTACATCTGAATGGACAAAGCATGGTTGCTAAGAGATATTGACTTTTGGTTGGTTGATTTGCTAGATCGATGGCTCCACATCAATGCATCTTCATCTCCAAGATAAGCATCCAGAACAATATTGTAAACAAGCAAAGCACAGTGTTTGAAATGGTGTGCATGACATCTACTTGACTGGCAGCATCATACAGAAAGAAAATAAGATTGAGGCTTTTAGAGAATGTAGAATATTATACAAAAGCCTGAATATTAAACAACGTCTGGTCTTTTCACACTTGAAGCAGTTAACCCTGGGTTATTTATTTAATGGAATCCTGGGTCAGCTTCACATTTCACACTACTCAACATTTTCTTGGGGTTAACAATTACCCTGTGTATTCATATTCTTGTATTAGAAAATTTAAAACACTAGCAATCAACAAGACCGTTTCATTCTTAATTTGATACTTAAGAAAAGTCCATTCATTAATCAAAAAGTCCAATCAAAATTTTTGATGAAATTATATAATCCAAACATGCAAAAAAGGACATTAACCTGAAATTTAGGAATGTATGGTGTAAAATGTCAGCTTTTGAATACTCAGAATTTATTGTTCAACTCAGGTAAAGCATGAACAGCTTAAAATCACAGTGTGAAATCACAATGTGAAAAAAAAAGTTAAAGGCAGGATTCTGTCTACCTGAGGCCTGTTGCACAAAACGAGTTGAAGAGAGGTTGCAAAGTAAGTTTCAGGTTGACAAAACCAAACAAATCCAAACAGGTTAAGATCAAGTTAAGTAGTTTCATACAAGTTAAGTAGTTTTCAAAATCAAAGGTTGATATCCAGAGTTTCTGATTAATTCTGGACTGTATGCAGCTGAAAGTGTGATAGCAAACAGCCAATCACACGAAACAAGTGAGATGAGTCAAGATCGATTTATTTCTTAATTCACCGCAATTCTCTTTTTAAGTTTAAGAGATCACAGAATTATAATGAATTTAAATACATGCAGGCAAAACATAAAAACTGCTGTTGCAGCGAAAGTTTGAGATAGCTACTTAAAGCAAATATTATTATATCAATGCAAATGAATGATTTTAATAATGTAAGGAATAATCAAATGAATGATTTTAATAATGTAGGTTGACAAACAGCTCAAACGACAGTCATTGTAAAAGCTTAAATGTAAATATTTAAAGTTAAATCCACTGTTTTTCACTCATTCACTTTCCTTCGACTTATTCCCTCCTTTATCAGGGGTAGCCTTTGGCAATTGTTTTACACAGCAGATGCCCTTCCAGCTGCAACCCACACACTCTCCCATTACCACGGCCAATTTAGTTCATCCAATTCACCTACACCTCGTCTTTAGACTGTGGGGGAAACCGGAGCACATGGAGGAAACCTACATAGGCACGGAGAGAACATGCAAACTCCACACAGAAAGGCTTCCTGGTCCAGTCTGGCTCAAACCAGTGACCTTCTTGTTGTGAGGCGACAGTGCTAACCATTTAATATAACCAATATAAATAAATTATTAGCAACAAAAGATCATTTTGACTACAAATGCTTTTAGGGTAAAAGGCTTAAATTTGGAGCAAAAAAAAAAAAAAAAAAAAAAATTATATATATATACACCTACAGTGCATCCAGAAAGTATTCATTCATAGAGATTTTTTTTAATGTTACAGCCTTATTTCAAAATGGATTAAATTAATTGATTTCCTCAAAATTCTACACACAATACCCCATAATGACAATGTGAAAAAAGATTTTTTGAAATTGTTGCAAATTTATTAAAAATAAAAAACCTGAAAAATCACATGTACATAAGTATTCACAGCCATTGCCGTGAAGCTCTAAATTGAGCTCAGGTACATTCTGTTTCCACTGATCATTCTTGAGATGTTTAAGCAGCTTAATTGAAGTTCACCTGTGGTAAATTCAGTTGATTGGACATGATTTGAAAAGGCATACACCTGTCTATATAAGGTCCCAGGGTTGACTGTGCATGTCAAAGCACAAACCTAAACCTAGACTCTTACTAAACCTGGTCGGCCATCTAAGCTGAGTGATCGGAGGAGAAGAGCCTTAGTCAGGGAGGTGATCAATAACCCGATGGTCACTCTGTCTGAGCTCCAGCATTCTTCTGTTTAGAGAGGAGAACCTTACAGAAGGACAACCATCTGTGCAGCAATCCACCAATCAGGCCTGTATGGTAGAGTGGCCAGACAGAAGCCACTTCTTAGTAAAGGGCACATAGCAGCACGCCTGGAATTTGCCAAAAGGTATCTGAAACAAAATTCTCTGGTATGATGAGACTAAAATTGAACTCTTTGGAGTGAATGCCAGGCGTTACGGAGAAAACCAGACACCGCTCATCACTAGGCTAATACCATCCCCACAGTGAAGCATGGTGGTGGCAGCATCATGCTGTGGGGATGTTTTTCAGCAGGAGGAACTGGAAGACTAGTCAGGATAGAGGGAAAGATGAATGCAGCAATGTACAGAGACATCCTGAATGAAAACCTGCTTCAGAGTGCTCTTAACCTCAGACTGGGCCGACGGTTCATCTTCCAGCAGGACAATGACCGCCAAAATATCAATGGAGTGGCTTCACAACAACTCGGTGAATGTCCTTGAGTGGCCCAGCCAGAGCCCAGACCTAAATCCTATTTGAACATCTTATGTATGTGCATGTGATTTTTCTGGTTTTTTATTTTTAATGAATTTGCAACAATTTCAAAACAAAAAAAAATCTTATTTCACATTGTCATTATGGGGTATTGTGTGTAGAATTTTGAGGAAATAAATGAATTTAATCCATTTTGGAATAAGGCTGTAACATAAAAAAATGTGGAAAAAGTGAAGCGCTATGAATACTTTCCGGATGCACTGTATATAGGTGTGTGTGTCTGTGTGTGTCACTTTACTCACAACTGATTGGTCAAGATTGGGTTTGCCATCTCTAACCCAGAATAACTGTGAAACCATGGCAACAAAACCTGATCAAAGCCAACTCAGTTTACTCAAACTAAATGTGAATTTACTGGGGTAAAACCCAGGACCAGCTTTGTGCAACATGCCTCTGGGGTTTAAAATGAACTAGACACTAAGCAACTGGTAGCCAATTACGTGGTTTATCCATGCTTGGACAGTCATAGAAACAGTGCATCTTGTAAAACAAAACACAGAAAAAACAAACATATTTCAGTATTTAACAGGAAAAATGTCAAAATGTGACAGAATACATGTGAATTGAGGTGAAGAGACCATTTAATCCTTATTTTTATAGTTAACCATTAATAAAATGTTTATACTCTAATACTATAATAACCTTTTTTAATACCGTTTGCAATATAGGAGGATGCACAATCAATGCAGTCATTAAAAAAGGTGTTGTAAACTGGTCACATGATGCCTTCAGCCAATCAATGCTACTGACATTGCAACTACACAATAAGGACGTTGACCTTGGGTTTAGGAATACACAGTGTGTGAAACTTCAAAGTATGAATTCCCAGGAAGGAATGTTGGAGACCTGTAACCTCTGACATCCATAGTAGTGAAAAAAAAACAATTACTATGGAAGTCAATGGATACAGGAACATTGTTCAAAATATGTACTTTCGTGTTTAACAGAACAACAACAAAAAACTCAAACTGGTTTGGAACAAGTCAAGGGTGAGTGAATGATGACAATTTTTATTTTTTGAGCGAACTATCCCTTTAAATGTGAAACAAGATCATTTGTCCTTGATTAAAAATAACCACAGTTAGGTATTTGTGTTTTTTTTTAAATAACAGCAACTTACAGAGCATGTTTACAGTAACTTATGCATCACAATCAGCTATAAAGCAAAATGAGAAAGCTCAGCTGTGTCCTAGTTAAGAAATGTGCATTAAGGTAAAACAGTACCTCATGTTGCGTCTTATGATTGTAAACCATCCTGCATCCAGTGCTCTGCTGTGAGAAGTAAATGCTTTTCCAATTAAGAGCCAATCCTCCGCTCATGCAGTCTGACCTTCATCTGCAGACACTGCTTTGTTTGACCCATGAAGTTCTTTGTGAATCTGCAAAGAAGAAACTCAAGGTCTTTTGCTCTTTTCACAGACAACACATTTAACTCACAGTAAACTCAATTGGCAATTGTACTACTGACCTATTGGATGTTACTCCAGCAACGACTAACAGACTACTTTGTCATTGATGTGACATTGGTAGACACTTTAAATTTTTCAATATTCTGGAGTATAAAAGTAGAGCAATCCTACTACTGGCCTACCTTTACTTGCTTGTTTGAATACTTTGACATGCTAGTTGAATTACTTTCTTATATGCGTGTTGTTTGTTTGCTTATTTCTTTCCTCATTTAGAAATCTTTCTTCAATACAAATATACCGTTCTGCTCAATTTAACTTTTACCAAAGTCACTTATTAGCATACTGACTGTTTCAGATATAACAAAGTTCTCGTTGCTAAGGAACTGAAACCACCTCATTAGGGTTATGAAGTTATGAAAATACAGAAGCTCGTTGTTATCTCATGATGATTAGCAATGTTTGAAGTATAAGCAAAATCTTTAGAGAAGGACTCATGGTGGGTCAGGAATTAAAAACTTTCCTGTTGTGAGCGGATAGCAGGAAAAATGTAATAAAGATGAAAAAAACATCTAACGAGTAGCTGTGCAATATGGTCACTAGAGGATGTCTCAAAAAAATAATCAGTGGAAAAGCAACACACAAACATCAGCTATCATGTGTGGTGAATTGTTTGCTAAGCCAAAATGTGGCGTCTTCAAATTATTTAGAATTTTCCAACAGTCATGACACCTTTTTAAATGACGATTTTATTGGGAAATAATTTTGTATAGGTTATTTAAATCAACTGTCAAGGACACCAAGGAATTAGGCCTCTGGTGGTTACTACAAATATTTGAGGGTAGAGCATTTATTTATAACTGTGATCACAACTGACTGTACTACATGTCCAATAATTAAAAAATTTAAAAATAACTGCAAGTCTTGAAATCAGCCAATCAGAAACAAGCATTCAGCAGCCCAGTAGCAAACAGCCTCTGTGTAGTGCAATTAAAAACTTTTAATGCATTGATGTTAGTTGATACAGGGCTGCTAAATCTACATCAGGGCGAGTTGCGGTCGGCCATGTTTGTGGACAAATGCAGGAGCGCTCAATGTAAGCAGATCCAAATCACAACAGAGAAAACGACCGTTTTATAAGTAATATCTTTTAAAAAAACATCTCACAAACACTCAGAATAAAATGTACTAATGTGTATATATGAGCAATATCACACGAGTAGCAGTACGATGTGGCTGTATATCGGCACTGGTGGGAGGCGTGTGTTAGTGTCCCGCCAGTGAGGACATGCAGCTATAATCGTGTATATAAAAAAGAAAACCACACACTGAGAGTCTAAAAACCCTTTTGTAAGAGGAACTACTTTCTTCCGCCATTCATTCACATCTGCAGCTTACGTCAGAACAGCAGAAGCCCTTACTAATTTACCAATGTCACTTTAGAGCTAGTATTTGAATGATTCTCTAGCGTAATATCTAAAGTGAAGACAAAACAGGTGGTTTTGCTGACGTTTTACGATATCAGGCTGAATGGCAGTCTACAGAGATATCTCCCTACAGTATTTCTCTGTTGCAATCGGGATATCACAATAATTAACCCCAGAAAAAAAGCAGTGCAATCACTACCAGATTGCTGTTGTGTTTGCGATAAGGAAAAATGCTAAACACATGCGGGCATTTCTTCTTTCTTTCTGCCAACACAACACACATTCCTGATATGCGAGTCCAATCTCACAGTCAATACACTACAATTATATGGTATAAATACAGCACTACAACATACAAAAGAGAGAGATCGACATAGAATATCACTTACCTGTTTGATAATGATTTGATCAGCTGTAGTTTAAAATTACGCTGTAATTCAGCCAAATGACTAAATGCAAATTACGCTGTATTTTTCCTCCTCTAAGGGCTTATTATGCGGTCTCTGTCGCCATCTTGTAGATGAACATCATCAACCGTCTTTGCTCAAAGACAGGCTAATGGCCGCCGACGTGCTGCCTCTCAGAAATGATAAATATTTTAAAATAGGCACTATCCTTATAAATAAACTGCATTCTCGACTAAAAAAAGCCTCAAAAGTACTTTATGTTGCCCAACATCAACAATATTTGTCAAACTGTAGAGTGTCCTCTGCTTGTTGCTGTATGTGGGCGGAGTAATACACAAGGGTGAAGGGTAAAGAGGCGGTACAAGTGCTGTTACTGGCAGAATATGACACTGGCTATCAACCAATCAGATTCAAGAACCAGACTTAACTGTTGTATAAACCTTTGTGTGTCTAAGAAGCTGAAAATGTGCATTCCATAACATTCTGTGTCCAGCAGTGAAGTGTAACTCAAGAAGACGAGCACAGACGCAGAGCGTGAGGATCCAGAGCGGATATCAAATAAATTAACGAGTTTATCCGTAACTGACATCTCCATAAATTCTTTTCATTATTTGTATTAAAAGCGCTTACAGTTTAATGCTGATGAGTGTACATACGATACAATAAATCAGTAGAGATCAATGGGAATTCAACTCCCTTGTCCTAAATACCCAGAATGCTTTGCGCTGTTACGACACATTTCCATTCGCTTTTCAAAATACTTATTCCAAATGTGTAGGTTCGATTTTGTTATTGAAGCAAATTTAAAAAACAAAACATGTATGGTTCCAAAGCAGCTTCACAAAAGGTGGATATTATTACATTACAGTCAACATTTGAAAAGTTAAGGAGTTGTGTAAAGAGTTGGCAATATATAAACATAGTTAATTTGCAGTTATGCAGCATACAGTGTCTTTCCAAAAGAAATAATATTGACATGTAATAATAATAATAATAATACATGTTGAGTGAAGTGCATTTGTGTTTTAAGTGTTTGTTGTCCTCGAAGATCTCGGATGGTTGGCATCATCTTTTCACAGGTCTTGGATGTGATCAGAGCTCTTTCTGATCGGCTGATGAACATTCAGGTATGTAATTATTTTTTAGGAAACCACATGGCTAAAGTAGTTCCAGGCAGGTTGTGACAGCATTACAGTTCTCACAGCCAACAGTCTAAAAACATGAGACGCACAATAAACTAGTACGATAAGAGCATAATAATGGACTCAGATTTGTTTAATCATCTGTCGCCAATCATTCCTTCCTTACTGCACACCATAGTCAAGAATTTTAGCACACCAGTAATAAGATTTAGTAGAATTTGTGAGTCCTCATTTGTAAACCACTTTTTCTTCCTCTTGAAGGAATAAGGTAGTCAGGAACAAGGTCCAGCGTTTTGCTCCTGACTGGAGCTTAATATAACTTTATTGCAAAAATACAAGTTTCATTTCTAGCACAGCATTTACAACAAATCCGAATCCATCTGTACTTAAGATCAAAGACTGAATATCTGTACACACTTATATATATATATATATACACAGCCTTGCTTTTTTGCCATATCGGTTTGTATTTAACTCCGAAAGAAAGGAAGGGAAGGGTAAATCAGTCACAGATCCCTGTTCTGTCAGTAATCGAGCCAGGGCAGTGTTGCACTGCATATTGGCCAGGCAAAAAAACAAACAAAAAAGCTTTAGATAAATCGCCGAGTGGGAATTCAATGCAGAGGCACTCCGATTCACCGTTAGGTCCTGATTTAGGTAACCATAGTACATGCGAAACTGTTCTGGTGAAATAAAAACAACAGAGCATGTTATTGGTTGAGGTATTTGACATGCTCTAAAATGTATGAAAAAAAAAATGTTTGGCCCTGTTTCAAAAGTATGAGCAGGTAACACCATTTTCATGAATGGCACATTGCACCATCAAACTCAGCTAACTGCTGACAGATACTCTTAACATTATCAATGTGTAAGACTAACTAAATTAACCATCAAGTTTCACTTCAACAGCGTCCGTAAATCTAAAATCAATATAAAAAGGCATTCATTCTCCATTGGGGCTGAAAAAATGAAACAGTCTCATTTGAGAACTGCAATTCTTGAATTTAGCACTATTATAATATGAATTATTATATGGCTGGAAATCAAATGGACACAGTCTGGCACCTATTTATGTTGCCTTTCTCAAACCAAGGCACTGCAGAATGCTCTGTCCTTCTGTTTACTTAAGTCTTAAAACAACCATAAAATAGTTTTGCACTTAACAGTTAATGTAAGGTATAGTGCATAAATCAAAACGTTAAACTGCTGCTACTACCAAAAAAATAAAAAGATCACAACAGGTGTTGGTGCTACTGTCAGGCAGAACAATACTGTACACAAAAATATCAACACAAACGCTAATGAGGTTTCTGAAAGTTGACTGTTGGTACACTGGAGGAATCTGATGTACCTCTGATTACTTACACACACACACTGACGTTACAGCCCTCTAAATGAAGTAGTTACACATAAACATCGTTTTCCCATAAAAATGGGAGAAGTTACGACAGAGGAACGCTTCTAACTTAACACTTCTGAAGTGCACTAAACTTGAGTTAACATAGTTAAATTACAATCACAGAACTAAGTAAGGTTAGCTTGGAATGCTAATTGAAAACTAAAGCGTATTTGTGCATATACAGAGCAGACACTGTATATCAGCAGGCAAAGTTCATCATTTAGTTTGTCCACGTCAGTTACGATGTGGCGTCCCACGCAGCAAAGTGCTCTTGTTCTTCACAGCTTTTGTGCAGAGATGGCGAACTCAACTCTGCTCAACCAAATTAGCAGTGGAAACGTTTACTGTAGGTAAAACGCCATTTAAACGCAGCAGCTGCAATTAAAACATGATCACTCCACAGTCATGTCTTAGCCAAAGCAGTCATGAACGTCATTGTCTTTTACTTTAGCCAAAGCAGCTCCTGAGATCTTGCTGCTTTGTACTGTGTGAAGAGCTCTGGAGAATTGGCATGGGGTCCTGTGTTTACTTCCAAGTCAGAGAATGAGTGCGCTGAAGGATGCAGGACTCAGCTGGTCATCCTGTAGTGGTTCATATGGGCTCTGCAGGCTTGGCAGTAGCTTCTAGTGGGCTCAGCCGGGTTCTGTTTGCACAGCCCGCAGATATAGACAGGATGGCCACGGGACGTCCCACTGCGGGGATCTGTCCTGGGGAAGACGTGAGCGTTCCTAGCAGCCCTCCAGTCTCTTTCAGGAGGGACATCGAGGCGCAGGGGTTGAGCTGGCGGCTCTGGGTGTGGGTGATGATGGCTGGAGTGATGCGGGATTGGAGCTGCTGAGGGAGAGTGTTGGTGGGGTTGCCTGTAAAACCAATCCATAGTCCTACTTGGTGCTGTAGTGCGGTGAGGGTGGGATAGTGTGGCGTAGGCCGCGTCTGGGTAGTTTCGGGTTGAGGATCCTGGCCTCATTTGGTGCACTGGGGGCCCAGATGAAACTGACCTACGAGGGGCCCGGGGAAGGGTGCCGTAGCTCAGTGCGACGTTGTGATAGTTTTCGCGGGAGAACATTTCACCCCGGTCAAGCACAGCCAGAAACTTGGTCTTTTGGCAGTCTCCTGGAGAGAGTATTGAATAAGATTAAATTGTTGTTTGGCCAATGTAACAGTGCATGCAGGCTATGGCTGCACAATTAATAGAAGTAAAACTGAAAATACAATATAGCTAAGTGTGATTTATTTTATGCACTGCGTGTTACAGAGTGAGAAGCAGTACAATGTTCAACTAAGGTGCGGGCATATTTACTATTTTGATAATTTTGGGAGGGAAATTCTACTCATGTTAAAAGGAATTTATGTTTTGATTTCCACATCCAAATTTCAATTTGGGTTAAGCATAGGATGTTAATTTGCCACACTGACCAACAGAAAGCATGTTGGTTTGATGCAGTAACTTCTGTGATTTTCATACATCTACATGATTAATAACAGACAATAGATATTTCACTGATGAGGGGATTCTCATGGATCCGGCATGTCTTTTAACTCTTTGGGTCATTTAAATTTTGCATATTGAGCCAGAGGGGCTAGGTCAATATTATTAGGAGGGTATTGTGCACACACACACACACACACACACACACACACACACACACACACACACACACACACACACACACACATATATATATACATACATACATACATACATACATACATATATATACATACATACATACATACATACATACATACATATATAT
>CAIGQV010003909.1:22058317-22071632 GCA_903798115.1 Danio jaintianensis
ATACACACACACACAAACAAACACACACTTTTTATTACCTTAAATTACTTTTTATTATTTGCATTTGCTTTTTATGCTTATGCTGCGATATACTCTTTCTTTTTTTTTAGCATTTTTAGTCAATAATTATTACATTATGTTCTTTATGAACACACATATCATTACATGCATTATTATTAATTTTGCAGGTGGCAGACCTTTGCAACAGTTCAACAATGAGAGAAGCATTATAGATTTTAATATTATACAGGGTTATAATCAAAAGACTAAAAACCTAAATTCAGCTGACAGCTAATGAAAAAAAAAAATGAAAAAAGGCTGCAGTTGTGCTTATACATGAATAATAATAATAATATGTTAAAATAAATATAATATAACAATAATATAATGTAATAATATAAATGATTTTAGCTTGAATATTATTTTGCATGACTTTATTAGCCACTATGAGAACCACAATGGAAAATTTACCTCAGATTAAAAAAACAAACAAAAAAACACACAAGCAAGCAAAAAAAAGTGTTTTGACTTTTGCATGGCTGTGAAAAATGTGATATAAAAAATACGGTATAGAAAAATGACATTTTGATGAATGGAAACGAATATTTAAAGGGACCAACAAAAATCATCCATAACCCAGACAAAAAAATCCCTGACTCTCAATGTCTGGAACAGAAAACTCCATGATACTTCATGATACATTCCATGACCTGTGGAAAAATCTGTAAAGACTTTTTTAAAGAGATCTATAAAGACTTAAAAAAAATAAAAAATAAATCACCTGATCTGTTGGCAAGCTGAGGGCTGGTTCCCCGTGTGGTTCTAGGCATGCTGGGAGCCTTCAGGCTGGCCTGATAGAGTGAGTCCAGCTCCGACAGCTCCTCACAGGGCGAGTCACGTCCCGACCGCGCACACTTTTGGGAATTGTAGTATCGATTGACATTCTCTGCCCACCGCTCTACAGGCATGGGGTCGGCTGAACGCTGCTCCAGTGCTGGTGAAGACAGGAACGGAGGACAGGGGGACGAGGGGGAGCTGAGGTCTACTGGAGAATACATGGAGGAGTCCAGCGAGGTGGGACGACTATCAGGATGCTCCAGACTGCGACAGGACCAATTACGTGAGGGAACCGGAAGTGATTTTTGACAGGCATGGGGTGCTTGGGACAGACCATGGAGAGACTGAGGACGAGGGGGATTCTGGAGACCTTCTTCAGAGTGATCAAAGCTGGAAGGTGTGAGACGGGCACTGAAATGAGCAGGAGTATTGAGCGAAACGGAGGACTGCAGAGGAGCCTCACAGCCATTCGCTGCAATCACAGGCACAGTGGCAGGACTGCGTTTACAAGCAGTTTGTACAAGAGAGTTTGTGTTAGTTACAGGGTCTCTGGGACCCCGCTCATTCGCGGTCACATCAAGAGGACTGGAGTGGTCCCCTGCATTGTCCTTCTGGGAACATGTATCCGTGTGGTAAGAGGGGACGGGAGGGCCTGGGGCTTCAGAAATTGGTTTACTTGTAGACTGAGGTTTTATGTGGAGAGGTGACGGTGGTCTTAATGCATCTTCTGAAATGGCCTTCTCATCCTCTTCTTTAACATTTGTCAGAAGTATTTGGACCGGGACAGACTGTTCACTGAATGAGAAAGATGAAAAATAGCAATGAGTTCCTGCTGATAATCTATCTAAGTAACTTGAATCAGTTCTTAATGATGTCATGCAGTACTTGTTTCAGCCTCTCTATAGGTGACATTATTACCTGGGCAGCTCATTGCAGAATGGTTTCTTAATCTAACCTGACTTGCAACAGTATTGATCATCATTTTTTAAAGCACATTGCATGTTTCCTCTTCCTGTGTGCAGGTCTCCTGGAGCACACACACACACGCATACATATACACAACTGCAGGCAGCAGCAGGTACCTGAGGGGCTGTTTCTGCTCCTTCTCTTCCTCTTGTTGCTTCTGCTGCATGCGTTGCTGCAGACCTCGTGCTCTCCTCATGCATTTTTGCATCCTGCCCTGAGCGTTAGCGCTGCTCTCATGCAAGGTATGCCTGAGTTTAGCTACAACGCAAACAAAACAAAAAACAAAAATAGGCCAAAGAAAAATGAAACAGATGCAGAACATAAAAAAAGACTGAGTCATGGGGCGCATGCAAACACACGTTACAAAGAACCAAAATGATGTTTGACTGAATTATGAGGTGAGGGTTGAGGGGAGGATCACACAAAAAGGCAAGATGGGTAGGGAATCTAGTAAAAATCCTGAAAAAATTGTCTCAAGCACAAAATGATTAAATTATAATGACACTGACTTAAAACAAAATGAGTTTAGTTGCCAACGAACTAAAAGAAACGCAAAAAGCGTAACGACACATCTAAGTCAAAATAATTATAAACGATTACAGGATACAAGAATACTTTGAGCTGCATTCTACCCAATCTTACAGAGGCTCTAGAAACCAGGTAGGGGAGTGAGGTGCAGGTAACACACAGGAACCAGGCCATGGAAAGTGTCAAGAGTGTGTGTTTGAGTCTGTGTGTTTGTGCATGTGGACACCCCATAAGTGATAAACCTCAAGGTATGACATACAAGAAAGACAGACAGACAGACGTAAAATGACATTGGAAAGTAAGACAGAAAGACACAGAGCATTTTTATTGACATTAATAAATCCTCTTAAATATGACTAGGAGCTATTCTCTCATTCGGGCGTGATGATCAAGTAACTTTGCTGCAGTACCATGGCTGCAGCAGGCACAATGATATTACACAGCACCTGAAAATCTTGTAACCATAGAGACATTTGTGAGAGATGATTCAGAACTATTTCCAGGCAACGTTTCATTTTCCACCAGTCTTAGTATACAATATAACTAGAGAAGAGTTAAGCTTTAAACAGGAAAATGAGCAAATTTTAACGAACTATGCTAAGCTAAAAATGCACCCACCAGACCCAGAAATTGGCTACAATGATCTATGCTAAGCTAAGGTAAATGTGCTCCCACCAGACTTTGAGATTGGCTGAATGGATTAAAAAAAGTAAAACTCAACTGTAGGGGATTAAAATGAGCGTTTTTGTTTTAAGTGTAATGTTCCTTTAAGAAGGAAGTCAGGAAGTTTCTTAAGTTCAGGCAGTGGTTTAGGTAGACTGAATGATTGGAGATATTCGGCATACATCTGCTGTTTTCACTGGAAGATCCAGTCATGCATGACATTTTGATGAAACATTATGAGGTCAAAATTGTTTTTAAAATTGAAACATATGCATGGATGAACTGTTCACAATAAGATCTATTGCGTGCACTTAAAAAATAGATGGGTGAATTTTCATGCCATTTATTTTTAATGAGCCTGCCAGAACATTCGTGCTTCATCTTTCATGCACTCTCTCTGAGTAAATTCAACTTAAAAACGAGCTCCTTATTTGACTATTTTAGTAGAGTTATTACTTTTTGATGATTTTAAGAACATTATTTTCAAGTATACAACCACTTTCCAAGTAGCCTTTTAGAACAATCTTAAAAAATGAATGTATTGTTCACAATAATTATGATTCCAGTTATTTAAAATATATGCTTTAGACTGAGCTATAAGTTATGGGGTTTCATACTTGTTGGAAACCACAACCTTTAACACAATGCCCAATATAGTAAATATATTAATAATATTAAATTTGGTTAAAAAAAAATCCTTTCTCTGCCAAGTTTCCAGTCAGTGCCAGGACTTTTGATAATTTTCACAAAATGTTGATATTCAAGAATATTTTGTTGTATCAATATTAGAATAAAATACTATACATAAAATTAAAATGGTCAGAACTTCATTCAATAGGACTAGGTAGTTTTAATGTATGTGGTGTTGATTGTTTGATGATCGTTTGTTGTTATCATTGTCATTTTTGTTGCGTCAAAATCACTGACAATATCTGGCAGTATTGGGGAAAGTTTTAATAACTGTATTTAATTTTTGAAAATGCATTTATTTGCCCCATACTTGTTTTCTTTTGAGACTTTAATCATTTTTGGAACTGACAGATGGACATTGATCAGGGGACATGATTCTTGGCCCAGCGGATCGCAACATGTTCGTATATATCACTAACATTGCAAATACTACAAAAATAGTACATCATACACTATAGGCTGTATTCATAAGGCTGGACTCAGACATCACTTCATTAGCGCTGTTAGTTGGTTTCTATGGTTACAGTACCATTACGACCTTGCAGACAAAAAATTCTCAGAAAAAGGAGACGTTTAAATTATGGACCTACTATTGTCTGTAGTCAGACAGAAAAATATAGCAAATCTGGTGTGAAAGCACTGCATTTTTTAACAAACACACTCAAACACAGAGATGTAAAGACACAAACACATGGCAATAGTGATAGCAGGAGCAGGCTGAGGGCAGGATTACTTACACATTGCTTCGTTAACCACAGACAGAGCGGCGGCCACCTCTCCTGCCTGTTCCAGCCTCATAGACTGATCTAACAGAGACTCTGCCTCCAACACACAGCGCTCAAAGCCTTCCCCTTTCCCTGCAGGTGACAAACAGCACAGCACAGCGCTTTCAGCAGGGAAACCAGCACACCTGCATCTTACATACACACACACACCACACACACGTGCAGTCCCAAGCTCCAAAGGTTTAGCCACAGCAGAAACCCAAGAAATGCATCCAGAGGCAGATCCGCTCCCTTCACCCTTGTGCTGCAGGCTCATGCCTTACCTTGATTCTGCAGCTCATCCAGATCCATGAACTTGCTGGGTCTGGGATTGAAGCCCATGGCTGCCTCTTTCTCCTTTTCCTTTCGTCTCTGCAACTCTTGCTCTCTGGCCCGGCGAGCCACTTCCTCCTGAAGCTCGTCCAGTTCACTGCGGCCCTCACCTGCTGCTCATAAACACAAACAACAGAATATTAAGGAAACAGTCTGTCATGATTTATTGCTGCATTTGCACTGTCAACCAATTCTGTTTTTCATTGGCAACCAGAACACAGATTAGATTAAACAGATTAAACAAAATAAAACTAATTTTATACCAATAATATAGAAATGTTACGTGGCAACTAAATTAAACACAAAATACTAAAATGACTAAAAATGACAAATTAAAACATTTTTAAAAAATGTAAAAGTTGATGAAAACGATAAAAGCACAATATTTCTTTCAAAAAATCCTACATTTAAAATATCAAAATTTAGATAAAATTTGCCAGTTCATAATATGCATACTGTATACCATAGTTAGATACTATATGCTAATTACATAAAAACCATACATTTGATTTTTACTCTGTTGAGACTGAGTGTACTCAGTAAAGTTTTGCTAATAATATTTTTTAAAATGCACACGCAATTATTGTGTTGACATGTCAGTATTCTGGTACATATGCTAAGCCATACTTTTAAATGTGAACACATTTCTAAGCAAATGTAAACAGATGGAACATAAAAATGGGATGCGGGTCAAAATATTGTATCTGTGCATTCAGCCTTCCAGTGTAATAACAGCTTAAGAGACTCATAGTTTTAATGCGCATTAAATGATGTATAACAAACAGTAGGCGGTGACCAAACATATCTATTCTGGTCACATGGAGAAGCACAAACAGATATAGCAGCTGATAGTTCTCCAGGGCAGACTCATGTTCCTCAGTTTACATAACAGATATACAGAGATAACATTTCACAGAAAGGAACAGGATGTATTTTGCGGCTGATTGCACTAAATAATGCTCAATACTGCTTGCTTATTATATTAAGTCCATATACTGAAAAAAAAATGTGTGATACGTAGTGTAAACATTTGAAAAGACTGATTCACATCCTAAAGTAAAGAATAGGTAAAATCATCCACATGATGGCTGTTTGATGACTGTAAACACACAATCATACCATACACACCTAAACTCGTGTGACTGCTGCCCTTGACAGACGCCTTGACGTCCTGCAATAGGGCACTACTGCTTTTGGATTTGGTGACAGTTTTCCATGACGGGTTGACATCAGGTGGAGGTTTTATCATTCCTCCTTCTTGTAAGCTGGGATGAGAAGGAAAGTGATTAATGAGACGCTAATAAAGATCTCTATCTGTTCCAGTGATTGTTTTTGCATCATACCTGTGTATGCCATTAGTGGTGCCCTCGCTAACAGGCATGTCCAGACTGACAGGGCTGTTGCTGTTCCTCTCACTGCTCTCGTAGCCGCTCTCCATCCTCTGGATGAGCCGAGGGGGCTGCTCTGAGCCTCGTCTTAGGGGTCCCGGTAGGTCTCGAAAAGTGGTTCGCTTTGTGGACATCAAGCCCACCTGAGGCCCGGTGTCTTCAGACAACAGGGCTCCTAGAGGACTATACCCGGCCTGCTTGCGTCTTTCCCTGCTAAAGATGCTGTCGATGTTTAGCGCCTCACGCCGAGGCTTCCACGGTGGACGGTATCGCCCTCCAGAAGAGCTGGACTTGGACTCGCTACTGGTGCTGTCTGCTTCCCAGTCTCTGGCTTTAATGGTGGAGTCGGGTGGGCAAACGGATCCCGAGGATGATGCGGAAAGTGGCCGGTTATGTATAATGTTACTCATAGTCTCCTTAAAGTCTCGAAGTCGACTGGAGCTAGGTTTAGGTAGGGAACGAGGAACCTGCTGCTCTTTTAAAGTCTCACCTGTTAGAGAGAGGGAGAGGAAATCAGTTTTTAAAAAAAGAGAAAGAGGGAATGTTATTTTTACATAACCAAATATTGCTGTGCACAGCCAGAACAAGCAAAAGCGATGACTAATGCTGCTCGCATTTATTGTCCAACATCCTACTCGATCCACTAATGAACTGTCAGAGCATCAATCATTTGACCTCAGTTACGGATTAAGCAGGTTTTCATTAAAATAACAAAAATGTGTTGTAGTTTGGTGACAGGCAGCAATGCACTGTTTAATTGCACACCTTCGCTGTGGTATCCGGCAGACAACACTTCATCTGTCTTGGAGCCACGACTTCTTGAATCACCCCGAGCCTCGAATTTGCGAGGCCTGCTGGCACTTCGTTTCCGGTCCAAAACTCCTGTTTTTCTGTCCAAGACCCCGTCTTTTCGGAGGGTGTGGCACTGCACTGTGTCACTGTCAGTCAAAGGACCTTCAGAAATGACCAGCAATAAAAATTAATTTAGCTGTTGAGAAAAAGGGAAAAGGGAAAAGTTTGGGGAAACTTTTAGGGAAAAGTTTGGGGAAAACCCTAGTTTTATTAAGATGAAATATAATAAAGATCTAGATGCTCAGTTTTTAATGTACAATTTAACCAAAAATGATTTCTCTATATAATATATTTATAGTTAAAATAATTACTAGAAATTATCATAAATATTATTATTGTAATTCTCTAATAAATTAAATAACAACAACATTAGTTTACAGCACAACTGTATAAAAACAACGCTAATATATGCAATACGCAGTTTTTACACTACTAATAATAAAAAATCTTAAATCTTTTCTTTAGTTTTCGAACCAATAGTTTGAAAGCATCTCTGTAGTTGGTTGTCATATACTGCAAAACAACCCAAAATCAAAGCAGAAATTAAAGCAGATGCTAAGATGAGTATGTGTGATGCAGCATTCACTGTAAACAACTCTGATCTGTGCTACTACAAACACTGGATCATGGATTGCTTGGGCGCCACACTTCATGAACAGGACACATTTGACAAACTGACTACTGCATGGATCAACACATTTGTCAATATGTTTAATAAAGCATCTACAGCATCTGATTTCCATCTATGATTTTATCTTTATTGCAGCAATTAATATGAATTTGGTATTTTAAAGTCTTTTAATCCAAACTGATCCAGTATGCAGATTTTTATTTCTAAAACATCCATGTCAGAAGACATTTCCCACAGCCATGGTCCAAGATGACAATGCAAATTTTGAAGGGTGCAATTTTTAAGGCATGGATTGGCTACTAAAAATCTTGGAGAGGTTCTTAAATAGACTTTGCAGAGTGGTTTTCCTCAGTGTCCGATAGAGGAGGTGTTTTCATTGTCAAAACAAGTTCCAGACAAAAATTAATGCAACTCTTGAGGCGAATGAACTTTGCAACACTGCATAAGGCTGTCGAAATAAGTTAAAGACATTCCAATGACATATTAAGAGTGTTAAGAATTTTGGCCAGGCAGTGTAAATACTGATGTACCTGTTGTTTCTAGACTGCTGTGAGAGGCAGAGTCATTATCAGGATTACAGATGACTGTTCCCTGGGAGTCAGAGGAGAAATGGGAGGCCATAGACTCGTGGTGGGAGTGTGAATGCTTATAGCTATAGCTGTCTGTGGAGGAGTCGGTCCGAGTGTCGCTGGAAATTGACGGCTCACGGCCTGAAAAAACAAAGAGAAGATTCTTGGCTTGTCAGTAAAGCTAACAAAAAAATGAATGTTTTATTTTGCTGTAAAAAAAATCATATGTACATTTTCATTAAAAAAGTAAGTGGGAACTGCCCACATAAACATTATAATATTGTGAGTGATGGCTAGAATGTTACGTGTTTGCTAGTGTTTTACCAATGTTTAATGGACAGGCCTCTAACAATGAACTATGAATGAATATGAATAATGAATAATACCATCTGTGTTATATATTTTAAAGTAAAAAAAGCAGATTTTGGAATTTGAAATTTAGTATATGGACATATAACCTAATGATTGTAAAATATACATATATTTTTACAGGGAATATCTGTCAACCACATTACCAATGTTTTAATGCAAATTTAATGATTTTTATTTTTACAGCGACAGCCTTACAACAGTAAAATTTAGCTATAAAGCAACGCATTATATAATAATTGTTAATTAGTAACAATTATTATACTAGTTAAAGTGATAGTTCACCCCCCCCAAAAAAAATCTGTCATCATTTACTGACTCTTCACTTGTTCCTAACCTGTTTGAGTTTCGTTTTATTGTTGAACACAAACGAAGATATAAGAAGATAATCTGGTAACCTTTGACTCTCATAATATTTGTTTTTCCTACTATGAGTGTCAATGGTTACCAGTTTCCAGTGTTCTTCTAAATATCTTCTTTTTGTGTTAAAAAAAAAAGAAACTCATAAATGTAGAACCCACTCGAGGGTGTAAATAGTAAGTAATATTTTTTGGGTGAACTATCCCTTTAATTAATTTAGCATGCAGAACTTCATCCTGAAGGAATAAAAGAAATGAAGCATTTTAGGCATAAACTGGTCTTATGCTGGTGTGCATGTACCTGAATCCTCACTGTCATAGTACGCCTTCGTGTAGTGATGTAGGTCTAAACGTGAAGCCAAATCCTGAGCGGAAACTGGCGTCCCCCGGGGGTCAGCATAGAGCAGAAGTAATGGCTGGTAATGCCCCTTTATACAGCGAGACACCACATCCTTCCACTTGGGCCCAATCTGAGAGAGAGAAAAGAAGAGTGAGATTTGGCACAGTTTTTAAGGCAGTTTAAAAAGTAAAAGCGTCTTTTTTTTTAAATCTCTAAAAAAACCACTAGCCATGTCAATTAATGTGAATCTAAAAAGCAGAGAGCCAGGCTGAAATGTTCTTGATAACCTAAATAACAAAGCTGAGACTAGCATCCAAGTTCCGGCATTTTCAAACAAATCTTACCCTGACTCCAACTTCTCAAAAAGACGAGTGTTTCTATGCTTCCTCCATAAGCAGACAGGATGTCCGAGCAGGCCACAGTGACAAACCAGCATGTATAAAAGTGTGAAGGTGTGAGCGGGACAGTGCGCTTTAGAGAGTGTGTTTGTTTGTGGTGGACTATCATGGCGGTCTCTCTCCGTAGGCCACGCCCTATTACTGTCCAGCTGCGGTCATAAACAATAGTGGGATATCCTTGTTTTCAGAGGGCTTTTGTAAGAGATCTGCGCAGCTCACGTGCAGGTCAGCATAGGCTTGCCAGACCCCATGGAAAAAGCTGCTTCGTATGCAACTGTCTAGGATTCACAGTCCTGCACTGTTATTATGAACATAAAAACCAGCGTGTTTTGAAAACGAAGAAAATGATGCACAACTTTGTGTGACATAACAGACTTATGTTTTTCCATGATCGCTTTTTCCATTACAGGAATATGCCATAATCATTTCACTTTAAAAGTCATAATATTATAAACCTGCAATGTATTTGTTATCATACAGTACTAGAGATTGGCCTCAGATTATATTGGATTTTCCATTGAGCACTGTCATTTGTTTATTCAATTATAGATTTGTTTCTAATTATTTACAACAACCAAAAATGCATTAAATGAATATTCATTTGTCACATACATGACTACAAAAAACTTTTTAATTCCAACATGTTACAGGATGTAGTATTAATTACCATTAATAAATATTATTTCATCAAAAATCAGTTATCAATCATATACATAAATACATTTTTTAAAATGGTAGTTTTAAAATGTTTTAAAACCTAATTTTAAAACTATTTCCAGCATCATTACTCAAGTCTTCAGTGTCATGTGATCCTTCAGAAATCCTTACAATATGCTGATTAAATATTCTTATCATCATCCATGTTAAAAAACAATTGTGCTGCTTAATTCAAAATAACAGATTTTTTAATGTAATAAACCGGTTTGTAACTTATGACATATTTAACATATCCTTCCAGAATGAAAATATTAAGTTCCCAACTTTTGTATACTGTCTATATGGGTCAGAATCTCAGTATTAGTGCCTAATAATGACTCATGTTGTTCAACAACTCTACATCTTGTGCTATTCCTGTTTTTATGTTACGACTGTACACCAATGTGCACCAATGATGACTATTGACATGGAGCAAGTTACTTGCATGTGCACACAAACACACATACAAATACATGCACAAACTCCTGAGTGGTGAGTCAACAAGCTGTCGAATTATGTAAAACAGCACGCAAGCATGGTGCAAACACACACACATACACCCAACACATGCTGGGAGCCTCTGGGGCACCAACACACTGGTCTATCCCAGTTAATTATTCAACATAAACTCCCAATGGACAGAGCAAGCAAGCAACATTAGATCAGGGCATGTATAAACAAAGCCCAAGAACATTCCCCGGCCACACAAAGTCCAGATTACCTCTTTCACGTGAGCATCATCGAAGTAGATCCACTTGCGGATTTTGGTTTGGAAGAAGAAAGTGGAGTAGTGTTTGCCATAGTAACAGACCACACCAACCAGGTAGAGCTCTGCCTGTTTGGCCTTGTCCTCTGTCACCCGGTAGAACAGCTATAGGTTAAATGAAGCAGGAGAGATTGCTTATTACTCATGTACACAATCATTTACGCTCATAAAACTAGATACAAACAAACCCCCCCAAAAAAGACGATGCACTTCATGAGGTCATTCAAAAAATCTATGATGGAGATGATCAAATTAGCACTCTTGATCTTTCGATGTTTAAAATGATCATTTGTTTGGGGCTGGTTAAAATGGTTTACATTTCATACTGAAATGTGAACCCTGTACTTAGTGAAATGCTAACCCGCTTAGGACGCCCAGTGCCTGCCCTCTGTCCAAAGACGCAGGAACACAGAGGCAGACAGTTGCTTTCATGTGCGTGTCATTGTAATTGCAACAAGTTTGACAAGTTTTGCCTGCAAATCCCATGTGAATCATGGTGATCTCAGATGCTGCTTTGAGCCTGACTGACAGTACTTATCTCTTTTCGGCTGCAAGTCTGTGCATTTATCAACCGTTTTGTGTCAGTCGCACTTTTTAGGGCATGTTGTTCACTGACAAGAATTAAGTCTTACATCTCCGAGCCGCAAGACAGTCCCTAAGCTATGAATGACATCTTCTGCCAGGTCAGAGTGGTCTGAGTCCCACACCAGGCCGATGGTGATGATCTCTGGGGAGTTCATCAGGACACGGCGAATACGCAGCTTCTCTCCACAGTTGCCCTGTAGGTGACACATAGAGAGAGGGAGAAAAAGAGAGCATTTTCATGTTGGAGCTTAATGAAATACACACAGACATTTACAAGCATTTTAACTAATAATTCTCATTCTCACAGCTCATGGTCACAGCAGACAAATCACATATGCATACCCGTATTCTCTATGTTTGTGTGTGTTTAGGTTGCATGTGAAGCATGTCTTCATACCCCTGAGGGTCAAGATAGGGTATCTTGTTTTAGTGTCAAATTTCACAACGTGATTATCTTTATTAATTCTAGTGCACAGAGCAGAATATTAACGAATACTATACTAATTCATTGTGATAATAGCCCATATGAATACCAGATAAATCTAAGCTGATCAAAAATTGTTTTGGCAAGTTTACCTTTCTTACCTTATTAGAAAATAGATATATTTTTAAGCATAAACAGGTTTACATTAATTGTTAGATTTCTCTATAATAATGATCTGGAAGACTTTTTTTATTTAATGAAAGAAGTCTCTTAAGGCCCCCATATACTTAAAACAAAAATGAAAAAAGAACTGAAATAATGTAATTTTGAACAAAATCCGGCCAAAACAAAGTTAGTTTTGAGTTGGTTTCTGCTGTCTGAAAAAGCTCAAATGGCAGCTCAAAGGTGTTTAGGGCTAAAACGAACTCCCCAAAACATTCACTTCACTCCTAAACACCTTTGAGCTGCCATTGGTCCCTGACGATAACAAAATCAGTGGATGTGTCCTGGAACTCCGCCTTCTTTGACATGCTTTGTATCCACGCAGTTCAGAGTCAGACATCCAGCACAATAACACAAGTCAGCAACATGAATAAATCGTCAGTCAGCTTTTTCAAACTTCTTTTTGGGCTCAAACGAAGAATGAAAAAGTACTTTGAAGTATACCGGGGCCATTAGGCTCACATAGATTAAATTTACTAGACCAAAAAATAAATAATAAAACAGTAAACAAGAATATGGTGAAATGTTAAAACACTTTTAAAATGCTTCCATTTAATATTTCTTTTAATACGTTTGTTTTTTTGTCATTCCTGTGATGCAAAATGGAATTTCCAGCATCATCACTTCAGTCACTTCTATTATATTCAGAATTCTAAATTATATTAAAAAACAAATCTGTCACTTTTATTTGAATGTATTATTACTCATTTTTAATAGTAACAACGAAACATCTTTCTTAACAGAGTTCCTTACATCATTTTGCCTACATATATCTGGTTTCAAGGATGTTTGACAATTCTGCTGGAAAACAAAACCAAAAAAATAGGTTTAAGCAAATTATCTTTTGCAGCATGATAAGCGGCCGTCCCCCTGACACGAAAACAAGTGTGTGTGTGTGTGTGTGTGTGTGTGTGTGTGTGTGTGTGTGTGTGTGT
>CAIGQV010003909.1:22081632-22117945 GCA_903798115.1 Danio jaintianensis
ACAAAATCATACACACCTCCCATCTGGCCGTGCCCGGAAGGCTGCAGAGGCCGACCTGACCCCACCTGCCCGCCATGATTTGGGACTGTGTGCTGTTCACCCGGCACATCCACACACTTGCATGCTGAATTATTGAGAGAGCTGTCAGTCCCACTTAACTTAGTTACCAAAATGAATCTGTTCTCCAACTTTACTTTTACAGATGTCTTTATCGCTCTAATAGTGATTGAGTCTGTCAGTGAACTTCAGTTTCAAAAGCTAGTTGGCCTGTAAACCTATTTGTGATTTGGTTAAAAGTTATGCACAATGCTGTCTGTTTGCCTTACTTTGAACCCTTTTATAAATCTATAGTGCTGACAGAATAAATTTCACAGACAGAAATCAGAAAACATCTGTTTGCCTGTGGTGGGGCATTGCATGAGTTTATCCGCACAATAAACTTTTAACAGTGCTTAACAGCGTTGATCTCCAAAGCCATTTGACTCACCCTGCATGAACTTGTGTTGATGGAGCTGTAATGGATATTAATAAAATGTATAAAATGCAATGCTGGCTGCGAAAACACAAAAGGTTAATAGTAAAGACATCTGATAAATAAAGGATTTTTACAGCACTATAATAGTAACCATCACAATCAAACACTGTTTTAGTGTGCGATGCAAAGCACACATTTAAAGAAACAGAAAATCAACTGGTCAAGGTACACAAGGCCTTGACAAACAGAACTCAAATATAAAGATGCAAAATTGTTTCTGAACGAAAATGAATGAATGAATGAATGAATATATATATATACTTGATTTAGCAAATGAACAAACTTTGGATCATAAATAAGGTTTTGTTGAATTGTCATGTTATTTTTTTTTATTTTGTTATATATAGTTTTGATAGAATCAGTAAGAATAGCCTGAAAATTCTAAACAAATTTGCAATGTTCTGCAATGTATGAACAATTTTCCAAAAAAGGTTAATAAATGTATGGCTCGAGTAGTTTTTATGGCTCTCTACTAGTACTATATTCAAATATTAAATAGTGATTTTCATTTATAATAGCAAGTAAACTATTTAATTGTTGATAATAAAATGCTAATTACAGATTTAAAATTAGAAATGTGTTAAAAATAGGCTGGTGAAGTATAATTAAATCCTTCTCAGTTGCAGCTACTGATTTCAGTTTTATGTAATAAATGCACTCAAGAGATCAACAAAGACATTTTAAGGACTTTTCTGCCATAAACACTGTTCTCAGACACAGTCCTGGTCTCCAGGTGCATTTGCGCAGCTCTGCAGACACACGGGAACATTCGGAGCCAGTGGCCATGAACTAGTGTGTCAGTGTCTCAAGCGGTCAACATCAGGGCACAGTGTCTCCTTCTATTGATTTGACATCACTGATTTGACACTTCATAAGTTCTGGGAGCTCCTGTCAAGCCACCGAGTTTGCCCCTGAGAATGTCTAACAACAAAATCCAGCATTTTTTTAGATCTGCAACTGTCCAGTAGAGTTTTATAGTTGTATGGGATGAGACTAGCCACATTGATGAGAAGCCTGGAGGACCTTACAAAAAGTACAGGTGTTCCCTTCGTGACCCGGGTCACATCTGCTCATTAAAGCGATGTTCTGAATAACTGTCATCATTGAGAGGATGTCAAGTCTCTGATCTGTAAGGAGACAGCTGAAACTAAAAACGATTTGATTTTAGATTAAATGCATAATATAACTGAAAACCAAATGTGGACAAAAAGCTGTTAAACTGTGGAGCTTGTAAATGTAAAATACATGAACTGCAGAAGACTTGCTTTAAAGATTATTTCAGTAAGGAGTCAATCACACTGAATGATTGTTTTGTGATGAGAGGCACCTTTTTGGATGGTTTTCTAATGGCCATGAGCAATTTGCGTGCTGAAGCAAGTCAATCTGTCAATAGAGATGACGGGTAATATCAACAGCAGCGCTTGTGCACAATACGCAGCTGATTCAGTGGTTGCCTAGTGACATAAAAAGCGCAGCACACTTCTTTTTTTCTTTTCAACAAAACAAAGGCAGTGCAGAGTGCACCTTGTGTTCTTAGAATGGAAAAACACATTCAGTGTTCGGCCCCTAGGAGCAAGAAAAACTGCACAAGTCCCCAAACTTGACAGATCAGAGATAGCCCTCTGCAGAGAGGGACACCACGGCCCATTACTAACCATATTACACGCTTCAGATCCAGGGGACGGAAAGCAGACAGGAGGCAGGGATGATGTAAAAGAGAGATAGACTGAAGCAGAATGAGAATTACTATGACTGACTGAAACCCAGTTACTTCCTTCAGCTCATCAAACATTCAAACAATGTGTGCGGTCATGTGAGGACGTTTCTTCACAGAACATGACCATTTCACAGCATTAAGCCATTCTGATTTTATTCAAGAATGTAAATTAATTGAAATGTATTTATTTTTATATTTTATGTTGAAATATGAAAAAAATATGTATATATTTGGTTTTCATAGATAAATACATACACCAATAATAAATGAATAAGTAATTAGATAGCTAGTTAAAAATTGTGAAGGACAATGTGACATTGAGGACTGGAGCAATGGATGCTGAAAATTCAGCTGTTATAACAGGAATGATTTACATTATTTTAAAATATATTAATTTATAAAACCTTTTCTTTAAATTGTAATAGTATTTTGAAATAATAGTTTTTTTTATCAGACAAGCATTAGAGACTTTGTATAAATTCGATATTGCAGATCAGTGAAGTTTTTCGATTCGGTTTAAACCGATAAACGGTCTTTTGCTAAAAATAAAGTTAGTGGCACGTTGGCTAAACATTTATAAATAGCCTAAAAGCAAACATTCCTTTAGCTGCTGTTGAACTCAACAGGAAGCTGCTGATTAAACATCCTGACTCTTACCTTCTGTCTCTGGATCAGCAGGAGATCAGAAGATGTCAACTCTGAAAACCCAGCCAGTCTAGACATATCTCCCTTCCCCTATCCTTCCTCCCAACTCATTTCTGCTGCATCCTAGTTTCTTCAATCAGGAGTTAATTGACTGCATAATGGATTCTATTGAATGGCTGTTAAGAACTGCATTCATTTTGAAAGGGATTTTGGGAACGTTTAAACAAGGACAGCCTTTTCTATTAAAGGGCACATAAGCAACAAAAAACTAAATGCATTCACATGACCCATTTCATGAACTGACTTTTCATTCATGTAAATGCATTCAATTTTACAAGTGAGTCAAAGTAACTGCAAACTAACTTATTAAAGGAACACTCCACTTTTGAAATAGGCTAATTTTACAACTCCTCTAGAGTTAAACAGTTAAAGAGTTTTACTATTTTTAAATCCGTTCAGCCAATCTCCAGGTCTGGTCGGAGCACTTTAGCTTAGCATAAATCATTGAATCTGATTAGACCATCAGCATTTTGTTAAAAAATAAAATAAAAAATAAAATAAGTTTTGATAATATTCCTATTTCCTATCTTTTTTAGTTACATCATGTACTAAGAAAAGCTGACTAAACCTAAAACTAATTGGAAAAATTAGTAAATAAGTGGAGGGTTCCTTGACAATAAGGGTGTTTTAAGCAACTTTTGGTGACTTCCAGCAAAAATGTTTACAAGAATAAACTGCCTTCACCAGCCTTTCACACAGACAGCAGATACAGTAAGGCCAATCGCAAAAATTAGCATTTTTTGGCAGTCTATCCACAGTATTATGCATAAGTAAATTAAGTTTGATAATACACCAGAAACAAAAACTATCGATCATGCATACAACTTCAATAAATGATTACGTTTACCACTGAGTCCCATTTTCTCTGCAATTCCTTGCCAAATAACATCTTTTTTGTTGAGGTTTTGTCTGTCAGTTGTTTGACTGTGACTTATCAGAATGTTCTGCGTTCTCCAACACCAAAGATATCAAGCACTCAACATCCATTCTTTTTGTGAATACTCTTCTTTGGTGTCTACACTGGTTTTCAAAAATGTTTTCTGTGCTGTATGGTTTTGATTTAAGAGCACCATTGAGTCATACATTCACAATGTTTAATCAGGCTCAATGTGAAAAAAGCCTTAAGAGATTTTTCTATAGCCCCGTTTACACCTGGTATTAAGATCCATTTTTTGTTGAACCAACCACAATGATAAATACAGACCTAACCTGGATCTAAAATGTTCTGAGCTTAATAAACCTTTGGCCACTTGTAAAGGCAGTCCAAACCACTTTTGTCCAGAACACTTTGATAGTTTAGATGCTCATGTGGTCAAATCCATTTAAACAGTGACAAAAGACCACCTATTCCTCTGTCACTAGCACACATTAATTAAACTTTGCTTAACTTTTGATTAAAAAAAAACATCTTACTAGTCCTGTTTGTAACAAAATCCCCCAATGTTGATGGTTTTGCAGTTATCAGAACTAGACAATTTTGCAGTTAGCAGAAACAAAAGCTGCTGCTCTGTACTGTTTTCCATTGTTTCCTTTCATGTTCATATATCTAAATTGAGTTAACTTATTATTTCACAATTTTAGATCAAAAGATATCCATACATACACCCATCCATAGACACTCCACTCAAAGAAATTAGGAAAGTGGATAAATATGGAAAAAAGAAATGAATTAAGCCACCAGGTGCCACCTCGAGTGATCCAAACAGCCAAAGCACATCTTAATACCAGCTATAAACTTGTTTTTTGATTTCTCAGGACACCAATTTCAATGTTACATATCAGATAACAAAGATAACGTTATTCATGCTAAATTCAGATATTTAATTCCACACACAGACTTCAGTCAGCAGGTTCTTTAAAAATAAAACTAAAGTTTTCAAGAAAGCTTAATAAAGCACCACAGACTGATTTACAAACTCCCCCATCCCACAAAAAAACATTCTTGACACCCCCCCAAATATTGAGTTCATTGTCTTGCCATATTGTTATGCTTCATGGCAACAGACAATCCAGCCGCAACGCTCCCTCAAACACCCAACCCCCCGAAGCAGTCATAACCGACTCTAATTTGTAGCTTTAGACATATTATCAGCCAGCTAAGCCCCTTTATTTCCATATAGCTGATTATACAGTAATCCAAAAATAGAGGGTAAGTAATGGCAGGTTGCTGTGCAGGGTAATTACCGGCCAGGACAGTGTGCGTCTGACAGTTGTTTGTGGGGTCTAGTGCAGACAGTGCTTGAATCATCACTAAATCTAATGCAGGCTCCAACGAGCAGCACAATGGATAAAAGGCACAGCGGTTTCTGTCTAATGGCGCTCATGCGTGAGGAGAGCTGTGAGTGAGGAGTCAGCGCACCGTTCCTACTGCTGCCATATGCATCTAGCTGCTTGACTTGTTGCTTCAAATGGCTAATCATGAGGGGGGCACAATTTCTGCCCACAAGAGTAAGCATCTGTTGAGGTCATGCGATGCACGAGTCATTAATTAATGAGAGTCTGCAAAATGTTTATCTTTGCAAATGGCTGCACAATATAGCGTTTCAGCATCGATATCGCAATGTGCATATACGCCGCAATAGTCACATCACAGAACCTGAAACGTTCGGGAGTATAGTTGACCAGGAGCCACAGTTCAAAGTCATTGCAATCTTTAACCATAAAATGTTACCAAAAACCTTGTCATCTCTATGTGTTTTTAAGGCCTGTGACAGTGTGAGCATTTAAAGCCATGTTAAAGCATTCAGGACCAAGAAGATATAGTGTTTCTAGCTTTAAGAAAGACTAATTGTATTTATGTATATATACAATGAAGACGATACAGTGTTATTTTACATTTGATTACTGAATGTGTGTACCTGAATACTGATAAACTCCCTAGAAATCCATAAAGCACTATTTATTTCATTTGTAAATTTGCTCTACTGTATTTATCTATAGTTGTGATTAATTATTATATTTTATCGAGATGCAATGCCCTACAAAATTATCTTAATCAGTCTAAAATTCTGAGTTCTTTCCAAATAGAGCTATTCAACTCATCTGGTGAAACTTTACTCAATATCGCAAATTATAATGCATCGCCGAAAAATAAAAAGATTCAATGTCAGTGTTTTCCAATATTGTGCAGCTCTACAATTGAGTGGTTTATGAAAACGCTTCATGTGGGGTTCACTCCAAGTGTGCTAGACTACTGACTAAACTAATACATCCCTAAAAGCAGCAGACTAATCATCATTTGTGTCCAGAGTCATGCTTTCAGCTGAGAAACTCTTTGCAGACTTCAGCAAGATCCTGATGATGGGTTTTTACAAGGTGACCACCTCCATCAAATTTTGTACCGCCTCCACCTTTTGACGAAAATCAGGCAGGCAGTCAGGGCTACCGACAGACCCAAGCACTGGTCATGTATTTAATTACATTTAACGTTAGCCTTTTTAAATAATACACTGATTTACTTGATAAGACTACAAGAATAATGCAAAATGTGTTTGTTTCAAGTAATAGTCTCAGTTTCATTTTGAACCGGGAAAAACCCATCTCATTTTAAAAAGGTGTAAAATATAAGACGTGTTTATAGCATGAACATATGTCGACCTACCTGGAGAGCGCTGTTCAGAAAGCAGCTGTTCTGTCCCGGCTCGTTGATGAGGCCTTTGCTTGGGGCGATTGATGTCATGGTTCGTGGGGTGAATATGCCCTGTAACCCACTGCTGCCAGATGCAAAGTAGTTTCTTTTCCATGACATGGTGGACAAATTCTGTATAGTTTTGACTTAAACCGTCCCTCTGCTTAATAGGAATCCCAAGTTCATCTTTCCAAAGCTGAGGGGAAATGCGTTAATGTTGTATCCAAAAGAAGCAAATGGGTGTTCAAAATTTCTTCAAATGGGTCAATAGTCACAGTTTTTGTTTTTAAATATAAAAATATGCTTTCTCTGGGGAAGTGTTTTTCCAAGGGCGTTGGCTTCTTGTTGTCTTCTTGCATCAGACAGAAAATAGCAAACACTGTCTCTTGGCCTTGTAAACTGCTCTCTGGGACTTGGTTGTGGAATTTCACACCGCTTTACTCAAAATTCTGGGTTGTGGGAGCCGTGGTGATCTTCACTGCAGCGTTTTGTGCTACACCCTTAAACAGAAGCAACAGTGTGCAAATTGACGGCAACAGTCTTGTCCCGCTTGTAAACAAGTCACTGGGCGTGAATCTTCACAACACTGTGTATCTGAAAAACATAAACAGAAATAAAAATGATAACATCCTCTCGCACTCAATCTAAAAACTGATGACTTTTTCACACGTTGATCTGCAGCAACAAAGTAATCACAAGTCATTTGTTTTCAATGGGAGTCGCTGATTTTCAGTGATTTATATTTGCAAGACACAGGAGCACACAGACCTCTGAAATACTGCAGTCTAGTGTAGACAAGATGGATGAGAAGTTAATGTTATGGTGTCTGCATGGTGCTATTGATTTATGATTACATCACTATACGATTCGTCTCTGCTTACATGCTGGATATAATAAAATGCAGTTAAAAGATGTAATAAATTAAATCCATATATTACATAGACACAACAAATGGTGCATAAAACGTTGTCAGAAACTGTCTGTAATCTGTGTTTGATGTATTGATAATCGCTCAATGTTGTTCATGACCTTATATGATGTGTTGTGCACTGCTGTGCACAATTAATATTCACAAACCCTTCCCCTCCAGCAAGGTTTTTAGCATTAAGAAAACAAACTGCCTTTTAACTTTAAATGACTAGCGGTTCATCTAATTTGTTATCAGATTTTCAGAATAAATGGCATCACCTCAATCCTCAAAAATGAGCATGAGGCACAGCTATGAGCACTAAAAATATATGTGTTAGCATATTTTGGCTAATGAATTTCCATTACCTTTGCAGGTGTTTCTGATTTGATACTAAAAAAAACTCAATAAGAATGAATCCAAATTTCTGAATTAGTTAAAACCAATTCACTAATAAAAAGGACCAAATCAAAAGACAATCAACACAAAAATAAAATTATAACTAAAATAATTTATATTTTCACAATCTAAAAGGTATCTACGATTTTAAGACTTTTTTCATTTTCATGTCTGGCAAACAAACAAACAACAAAAAACATATTTATTTTTATTTCATGTTTTTCTAGACAATGGCAGAGGTTAATATTTGAAAAAAATGGTAAAAAGAAAATGATGTCATTATTACTGAACCACCATGCTGTTCTAAACCTGTATGACTTTTGGTTCTGGATATTTTGAAGAGCAAACAAAAAGGAAAATACTGACTTCCACTGTAAATATTTTTCAACCAAAATAAATTCTTTGACGTTCCACAGAATTAAGAAAATCCTTCAGGTTTGGAATGACACAAGGACAACTTGGACAATTAATACATTTTTTTTTACTGGTATTGACATGTGTTGATCAAAACTGGCGACATAATGGAAGCGGTTGAAAGTGGACAAGCTCAAAAAAATATTAGACCCCATTCACACTTGTATTCAGCATCATCCATTGTGATCAGATTGATGAAAACGCATGTTAAAACCAGGTGTAGATGGACCCATAAAGCCACTTACAGCCTACAGTAATAAAAAGCTCAGTATATGAACACATAAAGTGTGCATAGACTCGCTCCATAAAATGCAAATACTGATGTCTTAACACCATAGCTGTGAAATTTCCTTTAAAATCTGACTCAGATCTCATCCTGGTGGCTAAAATAACACTTGGATGCAGACAAGGCTTTATCTGTTTGTCCCATTCCAATCTAGCATACACAAAACATCCCTTATCAGAGTGCTGCTCTGACACAGGTCAAACTCCCAAACACGACACTCTGACATAACTCAAGTAAGTGATACAACCTCACAGCTCTTAAACCAGTAATCCACTGGTAGGCTTATATTAGTTGCACTTAGCCAGCTTGCACACTTGCATTAAAGTCCAGTGAAGAATACATCTATTGCCTGCAACGTTTGTTTTACCGCAAGCTCCCGGCAAGAAGTTTAAAAGCTGTAGCTTCAAGCCATTTCTTTTAAGTGTTTAGCAAATCTGTCTACGGTCATCACCGTCTGATGTGCTTTTAACTAAAGCAGACTTGAGGGCAGTTTTCAAGGAATGCAAAATAAAACAAAAGACAAAGGCCACAGATAGACAGTAGAAGGCAGACAGGAACAAAGATGACAAGGGAACGGATGACTAGTAGGGAAGAAATTTGTTTTTAGAAAGAATGAAACTGAGTGAAAATTAACTGGATAGGAATTCTACCAAGGTGTGTTTATCCATGAGTCACCGGCTGACCTTACACTGCTGATGTCACTGGTTTCCGTGTCTGCGTTAATGGCCTTGAAACCACATTAACGCCAAAATCCACGCTCAAAATATGCCTTGCCTATAAAGAGTGGGCATAATGTCCTCTTTTAAACAGTCATTTGCATTAGTCTTTGGGATAGATTTGTGAAAGCGGGAAGCAACAGCTATATTGTGAATGGGAAAGCTAACTGACTGAAGGCAATGAAGGCATTGCAGAACTCAAAAAAAAAAAAAGCAAAGCAATGTTTTGCAGAGTTCACAAATTATTTGTTGGAAGTCAACCAAAAAAACTGCTAGCTTGCCTGTCTCTACAAATTAAACTAGGCTAGCTCAAAGATTGTACAAAAAAATTGTACACACACTCATGATGGGTTCCTCACCCCAGGTAGGCTGTACTGTGCCTCTGCTTGGTCAGCAGGGGGTGAAGTAGGTCGAATGGCAGGTCAGGCAGGAAGATTATCCTGATCAGACGTTGGATTATCCAGTCTGACAGAAAACAGAACTAGCAGTGTCTACTGTAAAGTCCTCATTAGCTCCCAGACGGTAGCTAAGACAGTCTTGCTGGGCCCTGTAGTAAGTTCTTGTAAACACGGCTTTGGTGCACCACAAGTTGATAAACAAGCATGTCTCAGAGATTCATGCAATGTCCTCAAAAAAATAAAAAAGATTGAACATGGACAGTTGTTTTTGAATTGTAAAAACTATGGAATATCATTTTAATACACAATTTAATTACATTAGTGTAATTTCTTTGAGTGAGACATTGATGTACAGTGCACATTGAAACACATTGAACAGCCAACCAATCACTGTATTACTGTATCAAAAATCTGTTATGAGCTGGACAGTTCAAAAACACTAACAAAACTCAGTAGTTATATCTAGATGATTCAGTCTATCAAATCCTTTCCTTTATGAACACAATGAATCAGGAAGAGTGGTTACTGAATCAGAATTTATCTGACTCATTCAACTGCAATATTTAATCACTTGCGCAAAGCCAAATCCCAATGTTCTTGCGCAAGACGCATTCAAGTTTATTTATTAACAAGGGTGTCCAAACCTGTTCCTGGAGGGCCACTGTCACGCAGCATTCAGCTCCACCCCAATTTAATGCATCTGAATAAGCCAATGAAGATCTTCAAAATCACTAGAAAGTTTTGGGAAAGTTTGTTGGAGCTGGTAGAAGCTAAACTCTACAGAGCGGTGTTCAAAACCACTCCATATTCACTATATAAAGTGTCTGCAATTTAGTAGGGGTGTCCGAATTCTGAAATAATGACTTTATTTCCCACATTTGATCATTACTTTTTACTTACAATTCACTCTGATTTCAAGTGTACATCAAATGTGGAATTTTCTGCAATCTAACACGATGCTGCAAATTTGCCAAAGAAGAAATGTAGCTGACATGAACACCAGTGGTTGCAAATTTAATTCAGAATTTCAGACAGAATTACTTCAGGAGTCATAGGAACTAATAGATAACGTGTGTTCATGCACATGGGTAGGTTCATGTTGTAGGTAATTTCTTATTTATACTGTATAAATATATATACTGTAATATATACTGTATAGATACTGTACATTATATAGTACAGGAGTTCAATTCATAATGAAATTGTCTGTGACTGCTCTCTGGCTTACACTATTATTGTCACTGTCCAAACTCACTTGCTCCCTCTATCCTAATATAGTCCACTAAACTGCCATATAGAGGTGAGAGAATCAGTGAACAAATGAGCTGTTTTTGGACAGTTCAAGAGTAGGATTGGAAACCCCTCATCAAGGGATGAATAAAGTTATATTACAGTATCACCATTCTAAATTCATGCCACCTAATCCCAATTTGGCCACAACACAGACTTTTCTGACAGTTGCTCCCATTACAGCTTACTTCTATTTTGTTATCCACCATAATTGTGTATGAAAGACATCCATAGCTCTTCATCCTACTGCCCAATGCAAGCCTCTAATCAAAGTTCTTCTGCCTGGCTTTAGTCCAGCATAACACGACTCGCTGATCACCTCTGTGCACCAAACAGCTTCTGCAGGCCACACAACAGAGGAGATCTAAGGTCTTGTTTACAACTGGTATTAAGTCACATTCTTGTCAATCCAATTACAAGTGAACAACACTAAATACAGGTGTAGATATGGTCTTAAACCTTTGAATTGTCTGCTTTTGACCACTTCAAGAGGCAGTGGAATATGCATTTGATTGGATTGTTAGCGTACACGCTCAAATGCCTTCGATCAACCACAAAAGACCACCTACTCTCTGCCTACTGACTTAATATGTTATCATTACGAGACATGTTGTGAGAAAACACACCAAAACAAAGTATTCATACTACACTTTGTTGTACCAAAACATGGATTATGATTGGAATGGTAGTTTCCATCCATATCCTTTTCACTCACTTGCTTTCCTGCTCACTTGTAATCCACATAACACGAATTAACTCATTTAATGGTACTAGCAGTGATTACAATCCATTGAATTATTTGTGGTTGCCTGTTATAATAGCAAAACCAACTGCCACAAATAGATTTTGCAAAAGGCTTTGACTATGTGAAATAAATAAGTAAGGTAAGTTTTAATTATCAGGTTTTTCCATGCCCGATTCCGATTGTTTTACTAGCAAATTGGCAGATTCGATACCAATTATGTATTTTTAACTAGAAACCAGAAAAGATTGTTATAAGAGCAAATGTTTATTTGCTTTATCACAGGCTCAAACACAGAGTATAAGTCCGCAGGAAACATTGACTAGTGTGTGAAACTGTGCACTCCCAAAAAAAAGTAGAGCATGACAAAAAGGGTCTTGACAAATCCCAACGCAAGTGGTCATTACATCTGCAATACTATGCAAATCAGCATAAGCATGGCAGTTCCCAATTTAGGAAAAGTACTAGGAAAAGCCAGGAAGCTGCAGGTGACCCAATCTAACATAAGGTGTTGCAGGATTATTCCTGTAATAATAGACTCTGCCGGGAACAGCAATGCCCATTTAGCCATCAGGGGTGAGAGAATTCCATCCCTCCCAGTCACCAGCTTTGACGCAGCTATCTGACATTCTCAATCCAGCAGGGCACATTTGTGGCACTAATGAAGTCTGTAATGTCTCACTGGCGAGAAGCTTCACACCTCAGTCTGACACCGACCGCTTTGCCAAACCTTTACTTGAACCAACAGTGAGAAAATATCCAACAGGGACAAAAGCTTGAGGGAAAGATGTCGCCAGGCGACAGTGTGGTTGGATGAGCCTGATAGTCTTGGCACCCCATTTCTATTACTAAAAGTGAATGATAAACAAGCAAGCAATCTGGCACAGCCTTCCAACAGTTTACTTTAGCAAAAGTGATTTAGAGGCCGTTTCTGCAAAGGCTTTTTGCCATTTTATCTTCAGATGTCAAATGAACAATGCTGTTTAGACAGATAGTGCACAGGCTTGCAAGCTATGTTTGGGATTTTGTCTGACCAGTTAATTATATTAATAAGACATAACTCTGCTTGCATAATCAGCCTTAACCTACTTCTGGCTGCTTCTGGAGTGCAAAAGGACAAGTATTTTCACACCAGCAGCTCAGGTTATTTTACAATCTGAGAGACATTTAGTAGGGCTATAGGAAACAGAAACGGGCCCATCCCTGAGTGATACGCTCTCCATCAGACCCAGACTGACATCATCCCGCAGCACGAGCCCGGTGCTGAGGAAGCACAGGTCCAGGCTAGAGCGCAGTTATTTTCCACTAAACAGAAATAAGACAGGGTGGGTTGCGGTTGCCATGGAGATCAAGACCTGGTGCTGTTTTTGGAAGGATAAGGTGCAAGCACATGGGGCGGTCAAGCACAAGATACAGCCAGGCACAAACAGTGTCCTTATGTTTATACGTCCTATTCCAGTACTTTCATCCAAGATGACTTAAGCGTGTAGAATAAAAAATTTTGTTACAAAAAGTTACTGAATAACTGCATGCTATGGTCCGGCATAGATCACATAACAGGGGTTCAGAGGATGTGACCCATGGTTGGAGAGTTTAGTCGTTCTCATGTAAGCATGAGCCAGTGAGCATCGCTTTGGCCTGGCACAAGCTACTGCATTTCCCTCGTACCATCTGTGAAACTGTGAGGCCACCTGAATCTGGGCCAGTACACTACAAACTCTCTCTCCACAGTGCAAAGCGAGACTGAGAACACAAACGAAACCATAGGGCAAATTTAGCCTGTCAGTCAGTAACCACTGCAGAGTTGACTTCAGTGCTGTTACTACACAATTTCATTAATTCAACTGCTGGAAACAGCATTTTTCATATATAAGTAACAATACACTCTCATAAAGAGGTACAAAATTTGTCACTGGGGCAGTTCCTCTTTAAAAGGTACTTTAGGTACTAATATGTTCCTTTAGCTACAAACATGTAGCTTTTAAAAAGGTTTCTTTCCAGCAACAGCTTTTGTACCTTTATTTCTGAAATTGTAAAAAAGAAGTGATAACAGCAATTGATTTACCAGTGTTTCCCCTACCATTATATTTAGGGTGGCGCCCCGCCCTCCCAACAGCTTTCCCCGCCCCCCTTGAAGTCAAGTTAATTGTATTTTCTATATAGTGCCAGACTACAACTTCTTTTAATAAACAAGCTAAATAGCCAAATGTAATATCTTGATTACGCAACGGCACATCATTTCTGTCTCTACATGGTCACGTGTTTACAAATTTCTGCTCTCTGAACCGCGCAAGGTGGAGTTCCACACAGCCACTCTCAGCTGTATGGGAATGAAAATGCGTGCCGCCACATCTGACAGGACCGAAGACGCACATACGCTCCTATATATTATACATAGCCTACAGCAGCCACAACACAGGTAAATGATGCGTGGGGGCCTAAGCGATCGATGCACTCGCGTCACAACAGCTAAAATATATACAGATGCGGTGCGAATGAATGAGCAAGAGAACAGATCGCGAGAGGCAAAGTGATAGTCTAAGCATTACATTTCTTAGTTTAAATGAATAGAGCAGTAAAGATATCGCGAGAGCAAATTCCCCTCTCTCTCTCATTGAGAGATCTGCTGTCAATAGTTGAAGACGAGCAAAATATTTGAATGGTCTTGCATGTATTTAGGCCTTTTTACATATAACAACTGAAAGTTCTGTGTTTTTGACAATATTGCAAGTTCACTAAAAGCTGGCTGGAATTATTAGATAAATAAAACTTAATACATTTTTTAAATATGAATATTTAATAATATAACGTCTTGTAATACACTCATTGCTATAAACAGTAGTTTATAGGCCTATTTCCTTTTAGTAAAGAAGTATTAGATTTATAGGTGTGCATTTTAACTTCTTATGCATCAAATGTGCGCTCCAAACTTTTTCTTGATTGAGACATGTTGAATTCTTCTTTCATCATTTGCAGTGTTTCCAAATTGCATTGTCAGTCATTTTTCTTAACAATTTTATATCTGTGTTTTATTATTTTCTGTGGCGGTTCATTCCGCTGCGGCGACCCCTGATAAATAAGGGACTAAGCCAAAGTAAAATTAATGGATGAATTATTTTCTGTAAAGCTGCTTCTGGCCATGACATGTTCACACCTAAATGGTTATAAGAGATGCGTTTAAGGTATTATATGCAGCACCCTTACTCTATTTTCTTAGGTAAGGCAAGATCTTCTCTTAAGGTTCATACCTAGAGGGAAAATGTGCTTAATGCATAATAAAGCTTGAAGCATTATAATCGGTACTCAGTATCGGTCGATCACCATGACAAGGAATCGGTACTCGGAATCTGTAATTTTTAGCTTGTACAGTTGTACAGTCCAAATACATGTTCAGTTATTTACTGCTGTCATTAAACAAATTAACACCATAACTCCTTGTGTTTGTGTCGGTGTCAGTCTGAACAGCCACGCCGCGCCGCGCCCCGCCCCGCCCCGCCACACCCCCCAAACACTATTTATGTATAATAAAAATGCTTGGTCACAAAAGAAAATACTTGGTCGCTAAATTTTAAGCTATTAATTAACTATTAACTATGACTTTTGTCTCAAACTTCTACTTTGATGCTTATTAATAGCTATTTAGGTAGTGGTGAGGTTTAGGTATTGTGTCGGGATTAGGTACAGGGATGTAGAATAAAATCATGAAAAATATGAACTTTATAAGTACAAATAAACAGCCAATATCCAAATAATAGGCAGGTAATAATCCACTAGTTGATAATGAGAATTGTTAATTAAGCTAAAGTGTTACCCAATGCTTTGCGCTACTTCAACAAAAAGCACACATACCTAATATACAGTAAAAAGTAAAAAAAAAAAAAAAAAGAAGTCTAGGAAAAATATTGTTTTTACATTTTAATTTTACAGATTTTTTTCCACTTTAATTTTAATCAAAAAGCTCATCACAATTAGCCAAAACCATATGGGAACGCAGAGCACTTGTCATGTTACCGTGGCACTATTATCAACAGGCTTTTTTTTCCCATGAGCACTTTCTTTTGTGTGCCAAAGCCTGTTAGTGTGGTCTGTTTGATCTGGAGCTGACCCGACCAAGGGTTTAGCCAGATCTCACATCAGTGCAATTAGACATGTGACTTACTACAGCTGACCTGCAAAGACTTCTGCCAGTGGTTCTTGAGCATTTGGTAGCAGAACTAAAACAAATAATTGCAAACAGTTACAAATCATTTTAGTCCATTGGTTTGACTAAATTAGCCAAAAACGTTCTGAATGGACTATTTTTAACAGACAGAAAAAGATTTTTATATGTCACATTGGTATCACAATAATATTTGTGCGTGACAAAATTTTTTGAGACAACTGTGTTCTGCTGTTCCTGATTATTGGCTCATCTGTTGTAACAATATGAAAAGACAAAAGATACTGCATTATTGTGGCTTACTTTCCAGATTTATGAACTTATCACACACGTAAATAAATGGAATAGTCTTATTATTATTTTTTTCCTTTTTAATACATATTAGCAGTCTTTACCAGAATGTTAAGCAGTGAAACAAAATTTGCTCTATAAAAATAAAAATATCCGCCTATGCTTTATATAGTGAAAGGACTATTTTCATTCACAATGCACTGCTACAATTCTACTGCTGTGGAAAAACACGTTTAAAGTTTTTGTGTTATTCATGGTCTGCTGAAAGTAACTTTTTACATTTGTTTCCTTTTCACATAAGGGGAAATTATGTCAGGTCACAACACTTAACATACAAATTACTTTGAATGCCTTCAAAGAGTGAACCTTTAAAGTGTTAATTGGCAGTGTCTACAGTAAAAAAGGAAGTTACTACCAAAAGCGTCATGGGGTGTAGGACAACAGATGGATATGCAGTAAGGTAGTAACTCACATTTAACCACTGCAATGAAATCAGATCTATAATTGATTACATAAAGACTCATGCAGATTTAGCTTTTGACACATGATGTCGTTCTGACGCGTGTTGTATGATATACATAGCCTACTGGCTACTTCAATATTAGATAAGTTCATCATATTTAAATATATAAAAACAGATCCCCTTCCTATAATAATTCCTAAAAGACAACACGTATCTTAATATAATAATTAAGTTCAGCTGGTGCATAACTACAAAAATCTGTTTTAGGGCACACAACAGGCTTCTAACTTATGCAAGATAAAGTTAACGTTATAAACAGCGTTTTCCTCACTTTCAGACGGTAACTAACGGTAAACACTTGTTATAGGGACACCTTCACGTTCTTACTTTCTAAGGGCGTTCTCTACATTTTCTAAAACATCAATGTTGCTTTAGAGCACCACATCTGCTTTCTCGAGAAAAAGAATCTGAATAAGTAAACGTCTATTATTTAGTTTCAGTGCGCTTAACGTTAGATCAAGTCGATATTTGTAGTAAGTTAAACTTATACACTTAATTTAGAAATTCCAGCACACACTGAAAGAAATATGGACATGTATTATGTGTGTGGGGGAAAACATTACTTTTGAATGTTTTCTCTACGCCTAGGTTTTCAGCTATACTCTCCATAGGGATTGAGGAACAATACGCGTCTCTTCCGAACCAAATCCCGTGAGGAATGCCTGAGCTAACGTTGCTTTCAAAAGTTTTCGTCAGAGAAAATGTTTCTAAAACTCACCCTTTTCATTCAAAAGTAAATCCGTACAAAGTTGCGTGGGGCATCTCCAGTTTGTTACTTGACAACGGGACCGTTAGTTTCAGTTACCGGTATCCTCGCGAGCTCCGGATTTTCCTCAGCACATAAATTGCCGCGCGCCTTCATTGAGCTCTGTGATAACGCAGAGAGAGAGATGGGGGAGGGGCGGAGCAATTACCTGCAGCCCCTGCCCCCAGACACGCAGAAATGGGGGCGGTGAACTACTGAGCAATACCCACCCGTGAAAAGGATGTGCTCAGGGCTTTAAAGACCCCATGAAATCAAACCTAGAGTTTTATAGCTTTTAGTGGATGTATTTTAGTTTTAGTAGAGTATCTTATGTAGCCTATAGTGTACACATATGTTGAAAAGAAGTTATCAAATATACAGATTGACTTCCCAAACACTTTTTTTGAGATCTCTTCCAGTTTGAAAAGCAAGTTGGAAGCAACATAAAGATGTACTGTATGAAATGCAGAGTGGTGACTGGTTGCCAGGACTGTAGAGTCTGCAGTGACGACATCAGACTCTGCGGGTTTCTCAGTAATTATTTTATATTTATTTATTTATTTATTCATTCATTCATGTTTTTACCAGAATGCTTTGAGTATTTGGGACTAGTGGAAGCCATCTTTGCAGATCGCCTCATTTTAAAGAAAGACAGTATTCAAATTGCTATTGATTTTATAATCTTTACAAATGTCAAATTACTGTGTGTTGAAATGGTATTTTCAGATCAGTTGAAATCAATCAAGTTTATCGAAAAGTTTCTGTCATTGATGCATTTTAATTAGGCTAGTTGTAGGCTAATAGTAATGGCCTATAGGCTACACTGTAAATGGTTACTTTATACACGTTTTCACTTTTATATTCTTAAAATAACCTGTTTTACCTGTGCGATTCCATCTTCCCTGCGACATTCCTACTCTGCAACATTCCTTACACCTAAAAGTTATTTAGTTTGATGAATATGCAATGTCAAGTTAGCCATGCTATAAATGAAATACATATTGTGCATTTGAAGTTCCGGCACCAGGAGTTTTCTGTAAACGAATGAAACAATTTTCTTGGTTGTACAAATAAGACTTAGACATTATTGACAATACATATCCTAGTGGTAGTTCGTCGACACATAGCACCAGAGGCAATCCTATATGGGGATGGTTGATCGTTAAGTGGAAACCGGGTGGGTGTATAGTCCGCATATAGGGTGGATCGGTACTGCATAGGTACTACTGAAAAATTGTATTTACTAGAAGACATAGGGTGTGCATTCTTCATCGCTTTGAAGTGAACTTATCACAAAAATGAGCATGTTTTGTTGACACAATTTGGTTTTGCTACTGTGTTCGTTATTTAAGGCAGTGGACCAGCACGGTCAACCATCTGACCACAGTGATTCGGAGAAGAGCTCTCAGAACCGCTGTATCTGCATCGCTCTCCATCTCACCAGTGTCTAATGAAACTCCTTTTTATACAATCCCTTCCTCTTTCCACACTCTATCCTCCAACCTGATCACAGCTGGCAACACCCCTTTTCCAAACAATTTTCAAACCTGAGGTGTGAAAACACTGCTGAAACAGGAGGGTTTCATGACATTTTAAATGTTCTGTCTTTTATGTGACAACAAAACAAATATGCCTCAACCTGCACTACATACATTTTTACTCTCTAGAATAAAAAGTTCACTCCCAGAAATTCATGAGATGCATCCAAATTTCTGTATTTTGTGTACTGAATATGTATGAAGCAGGTTGGTGCTGTGACTATAATGCAGGACAGAGAGTGAAGTGGTGCAGAAATGGTGCGAGAACATGGAAGAATAATTTGCCCCAAATTCCTTTCAGATTTTCGTCTAGGAATTTATAATGTTCAAAAAATTAGCAAACAAGGTCTGTGGAAAACGTAACTTAACGGTATTGAATGTTTTGTTCTCCAACTTAAATTGTACAGGCTCACACCCCAAATGTGACAGTACTGATACCATGTCTAAATCATAAATTTAAAAACTCCAATCATATAAAACCCCATAGGAAAATCTCATAGGAAGCCATGGCAAATGATATTTTTAACTTAAAGTGGCTACAAATTGCCATTAGATTGTGTTTTACAGTTGTCATTATAGACATCTGCAATCTACTCTGTAAAAAATATCTATTAATTAGCAGTTTTTCCGTATTTTGTTTAAATTTTCCCCCCATTTATTTCTGCTTTTAAATTGCATTATGGGACCTGGATCTGTCTTTCAACAACTTTTAACCCTGAAAAGCTCAATAAAAGAGACTTTTAAAAACATTTTTGGTAGTTTAAAGTGATACAATGTCTGGGTTTGGTGTTGTATATTACGGTACAAAAAGCTTATAATAAACTACCATTTAATTTACTGTTATTTTACAGACTTATTACTCTACGTATATATTATTTCTTATACATTAAATTATTTAAACTACTAAAAGTCACTTTGTTAAACTGTAGAGTTGAATTTTCAACATCAAAAGTCGACAGAGCAGAGATTAAGGTCCCATGATGCAATTCACAACCATAAATAAACGCGTAATACACTTGTGAATCACAAAATACAGAAACTGTTAATTAACACATTTTTTACAGTGTGTACAGTATATAAATATATGTTCACCTCAAAGCTTCTAAGCAAAGCTAACTTGGGCATTAAGCAATTTTTTTAAGCAAAGCAAAAAGTCAGTCTTAAACTTCACTACTGCAAAAACACAGAAGAAAGCAGAACTCCTGAGGGGTGAAATTTACTCTTCTGATGACAGGCACAGAGCAGCAAACAAGTACGTCAAAAACAGTAATTTTACAATCCCTTAACTGTTAACTGACTGGCAGCTGATTGAATGAAAATAACATGGTGTGGGGCAAGTTACTTCCTCCACCCAGAGATAATTAACAGGGCCATAAGAACAGTTTAACCTGGAAAGCAGCCAGCAACTCCCATCAAGGCTCATGATTAAAAACATATGACGAGTGGGGAGACTGAAGTGTCACAGATTGAGAAACTCTTTAAACTCCTTATAATACACATTAGAAACTTGACGTTACCATCAACCCTATATAAAAAATTATTTATTCACATATTTATTCATGCATAAACTTATCTTTGCAAATAAAAGAAGATATTTTGAGAATTGTCTTTTTATGCAATATAAATGAATGATAATCAAAACATTAATTGATTCTACATTCAGCAGTTTTACAGATTTAAAGACATTATGATTTAATTTATGTGTGTATCCCTTTAAAAGAGATAGTTCAGCCTCAAACAAAAAATCTGCCATCATTTACTCATCCTCCACTTAGTATACATTCTACTTTCTTTCTTCTATTGAACACAAAATAAGATATTTTGAAAAATGCTGATAGCTGGCATCCATTGACCTCCATAGTATTTCCTACTATGAAAGTCAATGGGTGCCAGCAACCAGAAATCTTCCAAATATCTTCTTTTGTGTTCAACAGATGAGAGAAAATCATAAAGGTTTACAACCACACTAAAATAAAAATTATGCCTTTAAAGTTTTCAATAAGTTTATTTTAATCATTACATGCTGTTAAATATAATCAAGATTCAACTGCATATCAGTCACAACATGACCAAATGTGGTCAAAACCAAAATGTTATGTTTTGTGCGTCACCCAGATATTCCATTAGTTAATCAGAGTGTGTGATTCTTTTGCACAGAAAGCCTGTCTAAAATGCTATAGTGGGTTTTCAGTGACCACACAAAGGAAGGAAGGGAGGGCCAGTCCATGCTGAACTTTACATTGGCAGATGTTAAAGGTTTTTCCTTCTAAAAAAAAAAAAAACACTGATGTGGTGACTGTAATGAACTTTTAAGTATGAAAAAGTTTTGACCACACCAAAGGATGAACATCAAAAGCCCCAAAACCACTATAAACACCATTTCTGACATGTATTCAAGGCATTTAATATATATCTGGTTTCAGACAATCGAACTAATCATTTCACAAGCTTGCCAGGACACGTTGGTGAAAGTTGAATAACAGGATGGTGCCAAACACACAATGGCATTTTGTGTTGTCAGTGATTTTTGAGATGTTTGTGTTGAACTAACCAAACAGGCTCTACACCATTCTGTTACAGTATGAAATGAGGTTATGATTCATACAGCACATCATTGCTTAGAAATGGAATTAAAACAGTAAATTAAAACTGCACAAAAAAACTATACATCTAGCCTGCATATAAATAAATGAATCACATTTAAATTAAATATCACCAGAAAATATGATGAGAGAATAAAATAACACACAATCTAACATAACCACTGTCAATACCCCACATAAAATAGCCTTACCACAAAATAATAACAAATTAACATAAAAAAACAACAATATTGTTGTAATGTCAACTTTACGTGGGAGAAGCTGTAGTTTCCCACAATGGGCCATTCATCGAAAAAGACAAAAGCTTTAGTTGAAAAACAAAAGGTTTCATTCATAATGCTTGCACTCTTCCACCACTAGTTTCCTCCCCCTGTCCCAAAGGAATAACAAAATTGTTTTCCTAGCTTCACAACTGCACTCATTATGGATGAATGTCCTCCCATTATCATCCCAGAAGAAGCATTTACTTTACTTTTAGTTGAGGAAAACCTTTAAATCAATACACAAAACCAATGGATTATAATATTACCCAACTCATTCATGCTAATAATAATCTAATACACTTGATAGTAGTGTTACATAACTTTGGCATTACAAAATATTACAACAAGAACCAAAATTGTACATAAAAAATCCCACATGAAAATGCTGAAGTGCAAACTTTACCTGTTGACTGACCTCATAATATCCTGGATGTTATCTATCCTTCCTGGTTGAAAATATTATATACAGAATATTTAAATATATAACTAGCAATCTGATACGTTTAATACAGTATCACAACATTTAATATATATAAAAAGAAGCTTTTAACCACTTTTTACATTTTAGGCCACCCTGGATACTGTATTTATTGTAAGTGTTCATTTGCATGGACTAAAAAAAGCCTTTTATAACCCGCTTCTTATAGCAAGGGGAGAAAGGAGGGAATGGAAACAGGTATGTGATGTAAATGATCACATCCAAACCACAGAACAATGACCCAAACACAGAATTTACATATACATTCATCTGAAATACATCAGAAAAAAAGGAGCATCCGGGTGATTCAGAGGTCTGGGTGACTATTCCTGCTTTACTTCATCTACTTCCTGAATGACATCATCTTCACTGAGTGACACCTACCGGACAGCGAGGCTGGCTTTACTCACTCTGTCATGTGATTACCACACACAGGCACTGTAGTCATTTAATGACATCAGAGGACAAAAAGTCTCCTTATGCATTGTCTGACTAAACCTACATCTGCTCCACCAATACTACACCAGCTATGAATGGAAAATAGGTCACTATTGGAATTTATTGCTTTCTTTCTCACCACTTTTCATTGCATCTACAGTATATATGAGTCCTAATATCTTTTTAGCAATTTCCTGCATTCATATCCGCTAAAGGTATCATTTTTCATTGCCTGAAACAGCACAACAGCTCATGGCATCTAAAACAGATCTGCGCAAAGTGAACAGACTACTCCATGGCATGACATACAGCTTGAATAAATCAGTGCAATGTCAAAGACTGAGTTAAACTGCACAACTTCTAGGAAAAAGCCAAACTGTTAATCTGTGATGTCCACCATACACAGCCTAGTGCTAAAAGTATTGTACATGATCATCATACAATGAAAACAGAGCACTCTAGGATTCCCTCTTAAATGACAGAAAAGCCTGAATGAAGCCACTAAATGTTTAAAACAGAGCATTTGCACCTGTCATCTACAGCTCTCAGGCGTACAGTTCCTGTAAACCTGTAAAACAAACCCTCCAGCTTACAAAAGGAACTTCTTATAAAGCTTTAAACCGCGTCTGTGTACTTACAGTGCCTGTCTGGCAGACATCTGTGATCCGGTTGTGAGCAGCTGTAATGTGTATCTCTTGCTGACAATCATGCAGGTTCCTCCAGGTGATTCTGAAACAATGACATCATCCCTATCAGCACACACCTGTTTCCTCAGGAAGCTCCTCCCACCTTCCTGCTTTTAAAGGGATAGGCAGGGTACCACTAAAAACCATGTGACGGCTCATGAAGAACATTCATCTGTTTGGACAGACTCGGTCATGTGAGCTGATGCCAAACACTGCGTTTTAGACAAATATGACCTCGCTCAGATAGCAAATATGACTTAAGACTGTTAACAGAGACTGAATACAGAGTCAGTCAGCCAAATACAAATAAGCGTGACCATGTCCTGTGGGTGTTTTGGGTTGTACTAGCTGTGCCTCAGGATTAATTATTTAAAAATATATGAATCAGCTGACACGTTCTTAAATAACAAACTCTAAATAGATATTTTATAGACACTGGCTTTTATACAATTAATACGGGCCATTTAGTAGGTCCTCGTGCTTGCGAGATTAACCCCCGAAATGTCATTTAAAATTAGCAATTGAAATGTCATTCATAGCCAGAAACATCAATGAATGGCATATGGGATATTTTTGTTCTGCGCTGTAATCCTCTTTGCCATAATAAAGTGGCGGTGTTGCCTGGATGGACAGTGGATTGGCGAATGGGTCTAATTTCATCACTAATTTGTCTTGAAAATCTGTAATTAAGTGCTAAGCCTTTCTCAATGGTCTGCTAATTGGACGTAATTAAAACCAAAGCACTTAAACATTAAGAACCTGTCATCTGTAATCTCAATCTGACTGCCATTCACATTAAGACATTCATCAACCTGAATGCAAAATATAACATCTATATATCAGGTAAAACGCATTAAAATAAATACACAAATACAATTTTAATTGCCACTAATTATATGGCATTATTGTGGTTTTCATATTAGTGTTGGCTTTTCATATTTCATATTAGTGTTCCACAAGTTTATGGATGTCGTGCGCTTTCCTCTCAGTAATAAAATACACACAGCAAAAAGCAGTCAAGAAAGCATCTGAGCATTACACTGTGGATATTTTGGCACAAAATAAAGCCAAGTGGGAGACACGGTGGCTTAGTGGTTAGACCTGTCGCTGGTTCGAGTCCCGGCTGGGTCAGTTGGCATTTCTGTGTGGAGTTTGCATGCTCTCCCCATGTTGGCGTGGGTTTCCTCCGGGTGCTCCGGTTTCCCCCACAGTCCAAAGACATGCGGTATAGGTGAATTGAATGAATTAAATGAGTGTGTATGGGTGTTTCCCAGTACTGGGTTGCAGATGGAAGGGCATCCACTGTGTAAAACATATGCTGGATAAGTTGTCGATTCCTTCCGCTGTGGCGACCCTTGATGAATAAAGGAACTAAGCCGAAGGAAAATGAATGAATGAATGAATGAATGAATAAAGCCAAGTATAAATCCAAGTAATATTTATGCTGATAGAAATTAACAGAACAGATAGCTTTAAAACAAGCAGAATAACAGTATTAATAAAGTGTTGCTCTCATATTTTTATTTCTGCTATAAATTAGCTATTCAATGTGAGCCCTTTTGTTGAGTATAATTATAATTTAGCCTATATTTAATCCACAACACATCTCAGGAGCAAACTAGGTTACTCTGGTGGCATAAAGATAGCTCACTCACTCCTTCTAGCTAAAATAAACCTCCTCTCTATCACATCAGTTGAAAAGATCACATTTTAGGAACAATTTCAAGGGTTAGAAATAGTGTAAAAAACTAAAAAATAGACCTGTTACTGGAGAATGTCTGAACCTACCCAAGCCAAACACACACTATAGATATACATTTAACATATTGTATTATTGCATTCTATAGCACTTTTAATTATGTAATTTAAGTTTATCTGTAGAACATAATATTGCAAAACAAAAACAAAAAAATGCATGAACAAAAAAAGTCTAAGATTCCAAGATTAATCCCAAATACAGGACTATTAAACATAAATTCTATTAATAAATCTTAATATGACACTACAAGTAAATGTCTATAAGGTCTAGGAGTGAATAAAGTTTCATCACTGGCAGATCAATTCAAACTCGCATCAATAGTTATCCTCATGGCTGACCTGTTTACATTGTCACTGTGCAACAAAGCTGTCCCCAAGCAGAGGCTTGTGGGGGTTAAATTTGGACTGCTCAACTGCGCCCGTCAATATATGCGTCGCGTCGCGTCTCCTCGGGTGGTCTGTAATATACACACGGTGCTACTGGCACACGCAAGACGCCATTCACAAATGTGTGCTGTGCTCCCATGGGAATTCTGGGGGAGGGTTAAAAATAGTTTGGTGCTCCAAATTGGGTGCCTTTCTCAGAATTTCTATCACTCAGCTTGTTTCCAAGCTTGAACTTGGCCGCTAAAGCGCCTCTATTCTTTATCATCTATAAACTCCATGGCCTCAACCATGAAATTATTATGCCCGAGATAAGAATGTAGATATTGTGTTCTTCATTTAAAGCCTGTCTGGGTCAAAATCATTTGGGTTATGCTGTTCTTTTCGCATCAGCAAGAGAGTACAGTAGTTTTTAGATAAGTAAGGTCTCTGTGACTCCCTCATTTTTGGGTGGTTTAGGCATTCGGGGTGTAGACTTCCTTTACGGCAGCTCACAACTCCAAATATTCGTGGCTGCGAAGAAATTTCATGGTTTTCAAGGAATGTCCATGACTCAAGCTTTTTCAATAATACACAGAGATATTTAAGCAGAAACAGATGGAAGGGAGAGAGAGAGAAAGAATAGGAGGGAGTAAAAAAGAAATAAAAAATCCTATTCAGTGACTCACAGACTCTTATTAGGAACAAGTTCAAACAGTTTTTATAATAAATTGAGTCTTTTTACCTCCTGACATCACGCTTTTACTCAGTAAACATCATAACTTCCCTCAGCAACCTATAGGAGGTCATGTCAGGGCTTAAACACACTGTGTAATGACCCTGTATGTCAAATGCACTGTCAGCTTCAATTAATATTCAGTTCGGTGCCTCCAAATCCAATTATTTGTTAAAGCTACTGTGGATCTTTTCTATGGGAACAGCAAATAGTTCATATGCACCCCACAATGAGGCATTAAATAAACCAGCCAGCAGATTAAGAATCGCAGGGCCTCCCTTAATTATGTCTGAGAGAGAAAACGTGGAAGTCTCTTGTGTTTTGACACCAGTCTTTTAAGGTCAGTTAATATCCAACAGGTTTTAACAGTAACTGAGCTAAAGTCATTTTAGGAAGTAGCTATTGAAAAAACCTAAATGCAGTAATGATAGGAAATGAGTTTACAGGGGAAGCAATCAGCTGAAATGTTTACACCCTGACATTTGTGGGAGGATCATCCACAATTCTCAGTAGTAATGTGTACTAAAATGATTGCTGCAAGTGTTGTCATGCAAATACAAGGCAGGAGTGTTCGAACAAGAGATGATTCAGAGTCCATGGAAATGTTTGGAAAAAAAGCATAAAGAATCTATCCTTTAATTAATAAAATAAATAAACATTTTATTCATATAAATGTATGCAAATTAGTATATGAAGAAACAATTAAATAAAATTAATTATTTTATAACACTTTCAATTACTGAATAAGATAAGACTAGCATTGAAGAGTTCATTTGCAAAAAAAAGCTGATTATTAAAAATGTATAAAAACTGCATTATCTGTTCTTGCAAATAAACTGTTCATTTCTTGAGTACCAAAACAGGATAGCACTTACATGACATTAAATTCAAATAAATAAAAAATCTGAAAACTCTAAATGCATTTCAGCCATTAACGAAAAAAAAAAAAACTGAAAACTTTTTTAAAACAAGTTTGAAACTGAACATTATTGAACACAATAAAAATGTACAATACAATCCAGTATTTGCAGATTGTATCTTTAGACATCCATTACATTATTATTTGAAACATAATAAACTTGAATTAATACTGCTGCAACCTGTTTTGCTTCCACAGTCTGCTTGTGCTATGCCACAGGGTTTGTCTTTTAATAAAACAGCATTCAAGCATGGTTAAGTATTGCTTAAGCATTCATATTCACTCTATCCATTTTTACTGAAAGAACGCTGCAGGTTTAAAGTTATTTAAAAGATTAAGCGTAAAGTAAAACCAAAAGCTGTTACATAATGAAAGATCCAGACAGTCACACGGGTTACATGTTACTATCAGCTGCAGGCCAGCAGACAGAACTTAATGAGAAACAGGAAGGTGCGTGTGTTTTTGAGCAGCACTCAAAAGGAGAGCTAGACCTCTGAAAGCATTACTCTTTCTCCATTTCTCTGTCTAAAAGCATTTCTACAAATACAGTTAAAGGCAATCTGAACAAAAATTCAAACAGAGTCGTTTGCTATCACCTGATAAAGACATAGTATCATATTTGGACCTTTAAACCACACTTGTTGGTTTGATATTTTACTATCAACGCAATAAAAATCATTTTTAAGTGTGAAATGTATAAAGGTCAAAGATGAGACATCCCATTTTGATGTCTGCATCAAATTAAATTGACAAAGTCATTTTATTTATATAGAAAGCATATTAGCATATTGAATGAATTTAACGTTTCAAATATTTTTTGTGAAAGTAAAATGTAAAAATAATGGTCATTTTTATTGTATATAAACTACTATTATATTTCACAGATAAGTAGGGAAGGGATGTTCTGTAAGTCATTATAAAAATCTATGTTGATATATTCTACAAAAAAATATTTTTATGTTTTATTGTTTGAAAGCCTCTTTTCATCATTGACCTATAAATAATTACTGTCCACTGCAAACTGACCAAAGCTAAAGAAACATGACAAATATGAAATCAATGTCTAATTGCATACATGCTAATATTCATTTATTAATTTCAACTTTGTTGTATGGCTTACGCATGCAAAATTATATTTGATGCTTACCCAGTCTGTTTAAAATTTTAGTCTGTAATATACTCTTTATGCAAGTCTATTTCTGTTAGTACATTGTGTGGTACTAAGAGACAATGACAGTCCAAATGTGATTGATTATTTACACTGCTTGCTGTGGGAATCACAGTCTCATTAACAGTATCAATCTCATTAAAAATGTTTTCACTGTTTGAGTTTTACTGGGTTAAATACTAAATTGTATTATAATTTTAATGATTTAAAACTTCTAGCTGACAAATGGGTAAACCCTAGTGGCTTGAAGGATAATGGCAAAGTATAAAGGTTTGACAAAATGACAATTAATAAGCATTTTTGGAGTTGTGCTTTAATATAGTCTTTTATTGTGTCATTAAACGATCCTTGTTGTAAACATGCACATCAAGATTTGTTATTATAATATATTTAGTTAAATGATTCTTTAGATGTCTTAAACAAAATTCAAATTATATAATAATTATATGTTTTATTGTATTGGTTTCTACAGTTAAGGTTTTATGTTAATTTGTCTTTATTTGGTTGTGCTATTGGTGTCTATTGTTGTGGTTTAGTGTAAATTTGTCCTTTTTTTGGTTTTGGTATTTGATTTTTCATGTAAATTTGTTATTTCATATGTTGGACCCCAGGACGAATAGCCACTATGTTGGTGATGGCTAATGGGATCTAAAGAAACACAAATCTCTAATATAAACTGTTGTGAGTCTGAAAGTCTTGGTAAAAAAAAAAAAAAAAAGTAGGACAGTCATTGTTTTTGTTTTGTTTGTTTTTCTACGCCTATTTTTATTTTTTATTTTTTAACTTTATTTTAAGCAGAACACATTACGATGTAATAAATAAATAAATAACCATTCCTCAGATCTATATTCAATTTTTATTGTTTTGATGCCTGGAAACTCCGTTTCGAGTCGACCCATATAAAGTATTACTCATCACACAAATGACTGACTGATCAATCATGACCGGTTCTGATGAAAGCAACAGGGCAAACACAACAGCATCATTCTGAGTACATCTATAATTAAAATCAAATCAAAGATACTGTACATTGCTTGAACTGCTATGAAAATGATAGGACTAAAAAAACTATCCCAGCATTTAAACTCTGAATAAGCATGTGTTTTGTGGCAAAAAAGATTCTGATTGACCCATTCCATGTAATGAACTCGTATCCTCTGGAAGGATATATAGAATTTCCTGATGCAGGTGAAACAGATATTAAAAAAATATTTTATTCCAGTGTCAATCAGACGGTTGTTGAATACTAATTAGCAGTAATTATGCCTCTATATATGTGTGTTTGTTTGTCTATTTATTTGTGTTTTAACATAGCAGCAGCATTGGCTACACTCATGGCAACACTACTAATATATTTTCAGTACATAACTTAAACATCATAACAGTTTCTTAATTAATAAGCATTATACAAAACATCTTATAAGATCTTTCCATTTATTAAATGATGAATATTCTAAAACAAATTTCAGGAGACAGCTTCTTAAACATTTCACTTAAAATAATTTCTGAATAAAAAGGTTCCCTAATATTGTTTAAAAATGTAAATTCTATTAAAATATGTTTTACAGTAAAAATAAAATAATTGCATTGTCTGCATTTTTATATGTATGAGTAGTAGATGTGTACTTTGTTGAAATACTACCTATTGAGTCCACTACAAATTTCCCAAGCCTTCAGGGACAATAAAGTACATTTAATTTAATTTCATAAAAAAGAATAATTATTAGTGTCACATTTAATATGTAAGAGAATACAAAACAGGAGACGCTTTATGCATTTAAACAGCAATCTGCTGTTCAGTTGTGTTCAGCATTGACAGAATACAGCTTGTTTGTGTGTCTTCTCCAAACAGTGCATTCACCATCGCCCAAAGAGCAGCGCATGTGAGCTGAGAGTGCATTTATGCAGCCAGACTCTATACTGGAGACTCGGTGAAGCAGGAAAACTGCTCTCACAAGGAAAAAACCTTGGCTAATATCAAATGAAGACAGAGTTTTGATTTACACATGAATGTCACCCACTCAGCTCAAATGCTCCTCTACCTTGAGAAGTTTAATAAAAGTTACCCTCAAGGGCTTTTCTGTCCCTTCCTGTCGTAAGCCCTTAAAAGCATGTTGTGAAATTTACAGGAATCCCACCCACCCCCCAACCAATTAGCCCGAGTGAAGGCTCTGTCTGCTGATGAATACAGCAGAGCGCAGACCCGCGAGGACTGACCATCAGTATGTTAATTTATTCATTTCTAAATTTTACATAACAATCAGTAGCCTTCTTTCGCATGCATACCAGGGCTCTTATTTACTTTTCACAGAGTGATTGTTAATGAGGGGGTGACGAGAAAACATAAAGAGAAGGTTTGGATTGAGGGGTGTCTATTTTGATAATTCCTTTCCCCGTATTAATAGAGATGTCGTCACCTTGTTTATGTAACACATCGTCTCACTGAAAACTGATTTTTTTGCGCACATCAGTGATCCATCTCATTAAGCTCCAATCATTCTGTTTATTTGAGAAAGAAAAACAATTTGGTTTATGAATGCTATTATGATTTTATGATCTTGCCATTTTCACTGACAGAAATAAACAGATCTCAATGTGTCTCCAGACTAAACTAAAACAAAAAGTAATTTGTAGGTAGATGGAAGAATGGATGGACAGAAAGACAGACACCTTCACACCCTCAAATACTGTTTTACTTTTTTCCAAACCTTTTATTATCATTATTTATTTTATCTTTTTATTTAATTTTTTCTGGACTCCATTTTAATTATTCAGATACATTTTAGAAATCAAAATTCATGTAAAATTAACTAAAATCATGAAAACAATAAAACAATTTTGGAACCTTTTAACAAAATAGGTTTACATTTTTATCAAACTCCACTTTATTTCATTAAAAAAAATAAAAAATCATGCGTTAAATTATTTATTTATGTGAACTAGGGTTTAAAGACGTCTTAATCTTAATCAAGCCTTTTTATTTGCTTTTGGTACAAAGATATCTCAGAGAGACAAAGCAATTTACTTCCTGAAGATTTCAAAATCTTTCTAGATTCTGTAATAAAGGTACAAAAGCTAATACTGAGGTGGTACCTTTTTGAAAGGTACACTTTTGCACTTTTTAAGAATAAATAAATATCTGCATTTTGGTACTAATATGGTTCTTTATGGCACCAATATGGACCCTTTGTGTACAAGCATGTACATTCTGGAAAAAATACAACCCCAGTGACAGCTTTATTTCTAAGAGTGTATCTATCTTAATGACAGACAGACACTGTAGAACACCCGAATGACCCCAACATCACTCTTTGCGCTTCTCACCTGCACAGCCCCTGAAACGCCACCAGATGACATTGGCAGCTAGAGGACAATCAAGTGTATTGAAAAGATGAGAAAGCACTACGTCACTGCAAATGGTGAGAAGCACGCGTTCATATGCTGGCTAAGTTAATACGCACGAGACGCTGACATAAATAAATCACCCTCAAATATACGACGTACCCTTTTCCTATTCTGCAGGTTGCATGAAATCACCATAAAAATAAAAACGCTAAAATACATGCGTGCTTTGTCATTTATGCCAGAACTGACGCATGCATCGAGCATCAGCCATGTGGTTTATTCTACTACGTGGCGAACTTCTAGATGCGCAGCGTTGTGTTCGCCACAGCGTATAGTGTGCACAGCCTCGTCAGCACATTACATTCTGAGATGTCGCGTCTCCTTCGCATATGCCTGGATTACAATACAACCCTCTCTGAGAAACGCAGTAAATAAAATAAAGGCCAGTCTGAAATACGCCGTGCTGCGTAAATGACTGAACGCATCCCGTTCTGACAGTGATGCATCCCTGTGTTTGTTTACTAGATCAGCACATGCCTGTGGAAGAGCAGCTACGTCTTAACTTCCCAACTCACACCGCGAAACGTCTTCTCCGCGCTTTTTCACCTCGGAGCAGCCGACATTGCTCGCTTCGATAGGATGGCGAAAGGTGCTTTCCTTACCTTGCAGAGTGCATCCTCCTCCTGGCTGGCGGGCAGGGAAAATCTCTTATTTTCTGAAGCTAAACCTTAAACATCCCTCAGCGTCACTGTGTGCTGCAGCCAAGGCAACCAACTCTCGCGATGCTTGGCGTCTCAGGTGTCAACGGAGTGCGATTTGGATTTTGGTTCAGAAACAGGAATGGGATTCAGAAACCTTGAAGGACTTCCTTAACGGGTCCATTTACAATTCTGTTAATGCTGTCATTATTACCTTTACCTCTCTCAAGAAGTATCTTGTCAAATTCTGAAAAAATAATTACATATGTGAAAAACATGAGAAAATACTAATATAAATGTTTGCAGACCAGACCATAATGACTTCTCACAGACTTTCTATGAAATTAAATAATGGAAACACTCTTATTAATATGCAATATGCAGTCAATTAATATGCAAGTTTCTAACATGGGACCCTTGTTGTGAATATACCACATTTTTTGGTTCTTCCTGGCATCTTTATTTTTTAAGAGTAAAGAAAACCTTGCAACAGCACTGACTAAAAATATGGTCCTGAAAATATTAGTCACACTTGTTTTGTTCATGGCTGGAAATGTCCACATTGAAAATGAACAGGAAGGTAATTTCATAGTTGACACATTTGGTACTTTGCCCAAACAAAATCATTTGGGTTATTTTGGGTTTTTCTATTTAATTTATATCAATTCATTTCAAGTTGTTATATGTTATCTGAAAAATAAATAAAATAAAAAAAAGTTAATTATTATACATAAAATCTTGTAATCTTTAAATTAGTGCTAAAAAATATTAATTGCAATTAATCACATCCAAAATTAAAGTTTGTCTTGGCATAACATATGCATGTGTACTTTGTATATTTATTATGCATACATGTATGCACATATTTGAGAAAATGTTTATTTATATTTAGATATAAAATATGTACATGATACAAATTATATCTAAATTTAATTATCTATATAACAAAATGGTTTTGTATAGTTTTGTTTCTATGTACAGTATGTGTGTGTATATCCATATACATAATAAACATATATAATACACACATGTATTATGTCAAAACAAACTTTTATTTTAGATGCGATTAATTGAATGATCTTTGCCCAGCACTACTTTAAATATATTATTTGAGCATTTTTAAACATTGTTTTTTAAATACCTATATTTTCATACTGTTTTATACTGTTCATTTTTATTACTATATATTCTTTTTGTGCATCAAGATTCATTACCAAGAAAAAATTCCTTGTGTGTGCAGGTACACTTGGCAACAAAGCAGATTCTGATTCTGATGAAAGTCCTTATGAAATATTGCACACAACCTGCTGGCTGTAGTGCCATAAAATTCCTGCAAATACACTTACAGTATGACCCACTTTCTCCCTACCAATTTAATTATAGTCCCTAAAACACAGTATATCCACAAAAGACCATAAACAAAAATATACGCAATCAATCATTTATTAAAGAATGGGCATGTACCAGCTTAGCGTGGAGACAGCAGTTTTTATTTGATCACCCTACGTTTGATGATGTTCATAAATATTTATGATGACATGGATATAATGAATATATTTATGGGCATAATGTTACAACAGTAATTTACTATAGCAAGAACAACTGTGTAATGTGTTCCACAACACAATTATAATAAGTGCAAGATGGCCATGACTATAATTAGTATTTACTCATGTAAATGGCACTATAATGAGTGGTAAAGTGTGACGATAGGCTGTTTTAAAGGGAGGTTGCAGATTATGCCCTCAAAATGGTTTACCTGTATCTAAGTGACAGAAAACAGCAGTGTGTGCCAAGCAGTCCCATCAGTGCTATAGTGCTAACTGGACATTGTTGCCTAAGGCACGTCAAGCTCATTTGTTCACTTCTAAAGTGCAACATGCTGACAAAATAACAACTGAATCACAACATCAGTCTCCACCTGACTTGTTCATTTAGGCTGATATGCTTTATGCACAAGATACCTTCACAAATACATAAGGATTTCTTTATTTTAGGCTCACGTACAGGTTTAGATTCCAAGTTAAGTGTACAATTCACATTTTACACGTCCTCCTGATGGATCTACAGGATGCTGCATTGTGACTATGTGTGCATAGGAGGGTTATTAGGACAGGTGCAGGGTAATTTGGACAGGCATAAATTAGTTTATTTAGGATTGTAGGCTCACAGATCGTCAGTCTCCCCATCAAATGGTATAGTATCCAGCTCCATGTGAATGCTACCTGGTTCAATGCTCCCACCCCAACCGATGGGTGTACGATTAAAGGAGGGTCGTGAGTTGATGTCATGCTGGTAAACCACTGCAGGCTCGGGCTCCTCGGTGGCCACCTCGATGTCTGGCAGCTGGAAGGTCATCAGCTGGGAAGCCTTCTCAAATCCTCCAAAGGGCATGGCACTCCTGAACAGATTGAGAGATTGGGCAATTCAATGCAAAAACCAGACCATTGGACTGTGCAATGCAACATACAGAGGAAGAGGCAGATTGTGAAATGCACCTGTTGAAGCTCTTGTATTTGCGCAGCTCCATGTAAGTGCAGGGTGATGGCATTTGAGCCTTCATTGTGGCTAGAAGGTCTTCGTTGCCCTTCATAGCCCGTTCCCAAGGGGAAATATAAGTCTTCACGTATTCAGCCTTCTTTTTAGCCTTGTCCAAAGCAGCCTTAGTACTTTGATCACCTACTGAGAAATATAAGCCGATTGAAGAAGAGATAGAGAGGTGAAAACAGTTAGTTCACTCAAAATATACAAATTTCATCATTTACTCAGCCTTATATATTGTTCCTACATACAATACAATAAACGTCTATAGAAAAGAACCCAAGTGATTTTGATTGTTCGATTAAAAAAAACAAAAAAAAACTTGTGTGCGTTTCACTGAAAAAAAAGAGGTTTGAAAGCAATGTATAAATGGGTAAATTAAATTATGTAATTTCTGGGCAAATGTTTAGATTCATAGTTTTAATAATGTTTTAAAGTAGATTTAATTTTTATATCTTTATCAAAATTGAAGTTCAATTTTGAGTAATTTTGTCAATTGCTGTTGTCATTTGTGCATGCTTTGTAATAATTATATAACACATCATATACTATAGCTTATTTGTTACCACTTGGTAAATTTTGTGAGTATAAACTTTTTATGTTAGTTTAGTAACTTTACTTATTCTTTAGTTTAAAGTCACCATAAAATTAAAACTAAAACATTTATAAAACAGGGTGGTGCGGTGGTGCAGCAAAAAAGTCGCTGGTTCGAGCCTCGGCTGGGTCAGTTGTCATTTCTGTGTGGAGTTTGCATGTTCTCCCCGTGTTCGCGTGGGTTTCCTCCGGGTGCTCCGGTTTCCCCGACAAGTCCAAAGACATGCACTATAGGTAAATTGGGTAAGCTAAATTGTCCGTAGTGTATGTGTGTGAATGGGAATGTATGGGTGTTGCCCAGTGATGGATTGCAGCTGGAAGGGCATCCGCTGTGTAAAACATATAAGTTGGCGGTTTATTCCGCTGTGGTGACCCCTGATGAATAAAGGGACTAAGCCGAAAAGAAAATAAGTGAATAAATGAATTAATTAATTTATAAAACAAAATGCAAGAAAAACTATTTGTGGTTTCTGCTTCAAGTTTAACTTGTACTACAATAAGCTTTTCATCCTTTTAATTAACTGATGTATTATGACTTTCCTTTGCGGTTTCAAATATGGGTAATCTGGATTGTGTAATAAAAGTCTCTAACTGGGTGTCTACTCACTCAGTGAGATATCTACTGACAGACCATCTTTTCCCCCTGCTCCTCCTCCTGCCACTCCAACACCTCCGACACCTCCAGCTCCTCCAGAGAGCCCACCAGCCAGCAGCCCAGCCCCGGCTCCCT
>CAIGQV010003909.1:22133351-22154183 GCA_903798115.1 Danio jaintianensis
TATCCATACATAAATAAAAAACAACATTCTTTTAATTAAAACATTTTGCAACAAGGAACACTGGTTATATTAATATATATATATATATATATATATAAAAAAAAAAAAAGAGGATAATCACTTTGATGCCAAGTTGATTAGTCTATTACTGGGAAATGCTTTATTTACCAGTGCTGAAATTTTGTCTTTAGATTTATGACAGTTTATTTAAATGCTGGCACTTGAAATTACATTGCTTCAAATAGCAGTGATTCTAAAGATGCTTGTAGACTTTTTAAAACATTGCTGTGGCAAATGTCCCAAAACCTTAAGCTTAAAACTAACTTTTATTAATATATCAGGGAAAATATTGTTAGAATTAGTTTAACTACAATTAATGTAAATCATGAGGTGTAGCCATCTGATCGGATTTAATAACTCATTCATTTTCTTTTCGGCTTAGTCCCTTTATTAATCTGGGGTCGCCACAGCAGAATGAACCGCCAACTTATCCAGCATATCTTTTACGCAGCGGATGCCCTTCCAGCTGAAACCCATCACCGGGAAACATCCATACACACTCATTCACACACATAGACTACAGACAATTTAGCTTACCCAATTCACCTATACCGCATGTCTTTGGACTTGTGGGGGAAATCGGAGCACCCGGAGGAAACCCACGCAAACACGGGGAGAACATGCAAACTCCACACAGAAATGCCAACTGACCCAGCCGAGGCTCGAACCAGTGACCTTCTTGCTGTGAGATGATTGTGCTACCCACTGCGCCACCGTGACGCCCGAATTTAATAACTGTTAAATCTAATGTTTCACTAGAATTAACGTTTAGTTAACGTAATCAACGTGCATATATAATATCAATTATAGTAATATAGAATTGATAGCACATTTGATTCCAGAGCCAGTAATCACAGCATAAACAAGGATGTTAGTGTGTTGTTTACCACCTAATCTTGGATCAACAAACACACATTCCGTTGCTGTAATCCAGGATCAATGTCATACCAGTGCCTGGACACTGCATAACTTATGTCCATGCACTGGAATGTAAAACCTTTGTACGTAATTGTGTGTATAACATTTGATGAATAATAACCTGGCTTCTGAAGTATGCTAATTTTTGACTTGCACTGACGAGATTTAAGTGACTGCATTGTTCATGTCTGTAAACAGTACTGACAATGTTAACAATACTGTCCAGTATTTCAGCTGAGGGTCTAGCTGGAGAGAATGAGTACGGCCCTGTGAGGGACACCGTCACCTGATATGAGACAGCAGCTGGAGATGCTTATGCCAGCTCATGCAAAGCAATACTCAGGTTATCAACCCTGTGAGCCTCAGGACAAATTTAGACAGTGGTCTCTTCAAGGGTTTACATGCAGGCAGTCTCAAGCAGTGGCTTTAACAACACATTTACAAAGCTAAGCAGGTGTTTGTCAAAGTGAGATTGAAGGCAGTTGATCACAAGTGCAACAATCTTCATATACTCACTTGCTTGTTTTGCTTTATCCATGTATGTTAATGTGAGTTCCTCATCCACTGGATTGTCAACTGGCCCAACCATGGGCACCAGCTGACTACGAGAGCTCAACATTAGAGCTTCTTTGGCTCTTTCTGGAGAAACAAGAGGGGGGATATTTGTGGGTTCCTGAAACCCACTGTCTTCTTCCATTAAACCTTCTCGTGGATTCTGGTCATCTGCACTCATTGACGAGGTCTCAGTGGAGGTTTGTGAGGACCATGCTCCATGCAAAGGGGGCTGGTAAATCACTTCTCTGCGAGCTACACCAGGCAATGTGTCTTCCCTCTTATTAGGCCCCAAAGGATTGTACACTTGGGCATCCGAGGCACTGTCATACCCACTCATTTCTGAAGTCTCCGCTCCCTCTGGTGAGGCTCGACCAGCCTTGCCTGGGGAATTGCTGGGACTACGTCGCTTTGGTTTGCGATGCCTCTCATGAGCAGCCACATCTGCATCGCTGTCCGTTTCTCCATAGTAGGCTTCGCTGCCAGGTGGGGAGGTCAATCCACTGCGTCCAGTCGGAGACATCAGGGATCCACGGTGGATCTGCCGTACACTGGATTGGTGAGGTCGGGAGCTGGATGGGGACATGGCCCTAAGGGCAGCACGGTACTCTTTATCAATGCGGGGAGAAGGAGCTCGAGCAACCAGAACCACCGACTGGAAGCCAGCCGGTGCCCTGATAGACATGTAAGGGGGTAAAATAGCACAGGGGTGGTCAGAAACAGAACCTTACAGTAGCCTGGCTTGGAGGTTTAACTACATTCAAAACAATAATTTACTTTCAGCTCCCATTTGAGTTAAACAAACACATGTTAGGACTGGCAAGGTAAAGGATAGTTTACCTCCTAACTCGGATGTGTAGCATTCCTGGCATGCTGTCGATCAGGTTCATGGCCTGGGCATGTGACAGACTTCCACAGGAATTCTCATTGATGGACATCAGCTCATCTCCCTCACGCAGACCGGCCCGGCAGGCTTTACTTCGCTTGCGTACCTGCAGTATAAATGTATCAGTTGATAATGTATGAATAGGTCAAGAAGTAATTTAAAATGCCATTGAATGTTATACATAGATTAGGCAAAGAGTGCTCATATCTCTGGTATCTTACAAATAGATACATAAGGAATCACAATGAGTGACATGCTGTATGACTTTGGGCTCTATATCCATCGATTCATTCATTCTAACCAAATCTTACATATTTTACATTTAGAATCTCATATTCAGCTAATCTGCATGTCTTCAAATTGCAAGATCATACTTTTTTCTTTTGCAGAAATTTCTTTTAGCAGAAATTGTGGCCTTTGGTGAAAATGTAAATCATTGGGTACTTGCACTTTAAGATTCAAAAACATAACAAACAAAACACCTTGACCATACAAAATGAATAAGTTTTATGAAGTGAATCAACTGAATTGAACAGCAAACTGAACATTATTTACACCATTATCTGGACTCCACAGCCTAGTTTAATGTTTGCATTCACAACATTCATGTTGCATAATGATGTATTAAACATCAAACATTGAGAATCTGTTAAAAGTTAATCTTCCCCATTAAGATTGCACATGCAAATCTAATGATATATTTTATATTGGTTATAGCATCCAGTATAAACATAAGTACAATTTTGATGAACAATACAGAATGCATCCTCCCTCTCTGTTGTAAACAGTGTCAGCTCACAGATGAGTTTGCAACCTTTAATACATCACTATACGACAGGAAGACTTATGCTCTAAACTGTGATAAATGTATGTGAAAAATGTATTTGTTGAATTTTGTTTTGCTTGTACATTTATTTTATTCTTAAAGTGCATAATTCTTGAATTGCATATTAGGAATCAACAAGCACCAGAGATTCCGCTGAAAATCTTTAATGTTCTAAAGTCATTTTTTAGCTTGGATGGCCTTAGGGTGAGCATATTAACAGCAAATTTGAATCTTTGGGTGAACTTACTCTTTAACACATCTTTCTGCTAATACAAACTGGCCAGCAAAAATGTGCAACATTGTTCACAATACTTAATATTTACAAAAGGAAGGTAGACTGCCACTCAGTAGGCTGGCATAGACAGTTAACAGTTGCAGCCCTTGTGTACATGTTGTTTCTCAACTAGGCCTTGCAATGCCAATGCTCAAACCCCTGTCCTTTCTATCATCTTACTCTGCACTAAAAGACAGGCTCTGATTTCAGTGGTTTTGTTCACACTGACAGGTTGCACTTGCACATCTTACTGAAGCAATAATCAGTCTATAAATATTTACTTTACGATAAACAGGACATGCTATAGTGTGTATGTTCCTTTGGCCTTTGATCGTGCATAACAATCTAAATCAGCATGACATATGAATCAGCGTTTGGTTTTCCATTTCTGATTGTAGTCCTGCATTTGTGGTGTTTGGGATACAGTTGTAAATGCAAAGGTTGGAGGTTCAGGACCATGGGGTGAACTCTGATCTGGAAACTGTCCCATCACTAAACCTAATCTTGCTGTGGTGGAGTGTCCATACCATTAGATTAATCTAATTCACTTTTGATGACAAGCAGCTATCTACCAATAAAAATCAACACCCATCATGACAGCCACGATTAGTGGATGCATCAGTGGATGCACAGCCAAGATCGGTGGATGCAAGTACCCTGATCAGGTAACATTATTATATAGATAGATAGTCCATAAGCACTGTCATTACTCCTGGCTTGAATGATTAGTTTAGGTATCAGATTAAAATAAAATATATACAGAGGAACTAACAACCAGAATAGCTGCTCCATCATTATTTGGTAAATAGATTGTAAATAAAGGAGTGCTGGATCTAAAACTGATTGATTAGGGTATAATGAAATGCTTCTTGCTTATACAGTAGTTACATACAGTCTAGAAACATTAAGATTTGTTATAGTCTTTAAACATTTTTTTAATAAAAAACAAAAAACAGTACAAAAAGTAACATTGTGAAGTATTATGTTAATTTAAAATAACTTTTCTATATAAATATATTATAAAATGTGATTTGTTCCTGTTATTCAGAGCTTACATTTTTTTGTGTCACTTCAGATATTCTTGTAATATGCTGATCTATTATGATCAAGGGCTATTGGTGCTCAATCAGTACTTTCTTATTATCATTATGAAAACAAATGTTCAGTTTCATAAACTAGACTTCTGAAGGATTAATGTGACACTGAAGACTGGAGTACTAGCTGCTGAAAATTCAGCTTTGGATCACATGAATAAATTACATTTTACAACATATTCACATAGAAAGCTGACATTTTAACAACAGTACTGATTTAGTGTATTTTTGATCAACAAGACTACTTTCAAAAACTTTTAATACCATAATGTAAAAATGAATTCCACAACCTTGGCTTGTTAATGGTCATCTACTCTTGAATTGTAACCATTACTTAATATACATGCAGTGTGCATTAGCTATTTAGGACTCAAAATGTTAAGGGGGTTGTCCTGCAGTTCGGATGGTACTTGAAAGTTCACAGATCTATGAATCATTTGGCTTTTTTGGTCCAGGATCAGTTCCACACCACTCAAGAGTGCAGGGGCCTGTGCTTCTGGTGTCCATTACATCTTAAGGCTGCATTTAGTTCGAACGTTTCTTTAGAACTAAAGAACTGTATGCGGATATCACACAAACATACGGTACAGAAAACTAATATTAAGCACATTTTATTCTGTAGTGTTCTTCGTAATCATACCTTGGCAACTTGCAGAGATTTCTGGTGCTCGATTCCTCCCTGCAGTCTGAAACCCCAGGGTGCTCCTCCCGACAGGGTGATGATAACCTCCTCGACCACCATGATGCGGTTTGTGCTTGTGTCTTTGGTTCGGTTTTCGGCCTTGGGGGCCCTCAGTACACACGCTCCATGTTTTTACAGGGCCCCCTCAATGAAGACAACTACTACTGCAACTATGTCCCAGGGTTCCTTCTAGTTGCCCACCTGAGTTGAGTCTCTCACACGAACACACGCTTGAGCACACACAGATCCCCTCCCACACCCTGAGCTGGATGTTGGTGATAGGGGGGCAGCCATAAAGGAAGTTAAAATAGAGAGGGACAGTGAAGAGATACCCACCGTCACCCTGTGAAGTGGAATCTGGTGCTGGATAAAGGTAGTTGATCACAGCTGTGCTGTCACTCACAGAGCTGGCTTAAAGGGTGGGGGCGTACATTGCTGAAATAAAAATAGCCTCTCGCTAAGAGGTCAAGCTTTTTAATGACTTCAGAATGGCAACAAGTCGATTTGAATGTGAAACTGAAAGAAATTATTCATGTGTACTAGTTGACTTAGTTTATGATACTGTATATAATCTAAAGGTCGGTCGAGGAATTTGAGTCATTTGAGGAGAGCGTTCTTGTGCGGTTAGTCTTTTCTCTGTGTTATATAATAACATCAGGAGGACCTTCTAATAGTAATATATAATGACAACAAACCTGTCCTCTTGGCATCCAAACTGGGACAGTTGGCCAATTAATCTTTCTTTGGATAAGCACACACATGCCTCACCCAAGTAGGAAATTAAAAGCAACTTAGTGACACTTTAATTCCGCATACTGCTATTTGACATAGATCAATGGACATTTAATTTAGCAGCGACGCTACTAGCCTAATCCATTTTAGGCTTTTGGAGATAGGAGAATGATGGTACAGCAATGCAGGCTAAGCCAACACAAGTTTTTTTTTCTCTCCAAATTTTGCTCAACTTATATATATTGGACTCTATTTACTTTCTTAATACATCAAGCTAAATAAAATAATCAATTAATATGATGTTATTTTGAACAAAATCAGGAGTTGAGTTTTATCAATTTGATCTTGCCAGAAAAGTTTTCTTTGGCTAGAAAAGACAGGCAGTTGTAGCTCTGAATCTCTCCTTGTTTGATGTGAGAATCTCATTTCCTCTCTTCAGTTGGTCATGGTCAAACATCCACAAGTAGAAACATCAATGCTGAAAGGTTGTTTAATAGTAAAAGTGAAATTTGAATTGAAAGCAAGACTTACACCATTTCTTTTCACGTTTATTACTTTAAAGCTACTTGCTTGGAGTGATAATTTGAAGAGCCTGTGCAAATACCCACATTGCTATGATCAGATGTTTACTTAACTGCCGTTTTCTTACTGCTGGCATTTTAGTTGAGGGTTTATATTTATTATTGAGAGGAAAACATGATGATGCACCTATTCATTTGAACAGTTTTCAGCAGCATGAGTGGCATTGATAACACTCTTTCGTAGCCAGACCTTCAGACTCAATCCAGAAGGTCTGAGGTCTCATTTGTAAAACTTTGCATAGAAACCTTCCTAACAGTCAACGTACAGCAGAATAAATTTAGTGTTCATTTTATTTACAGCTGCACACATTCTCCCATCAAGTTTGTTTTTCTATAGACCACAACCTTTGCATGAGAAGTGGTGTATGCATGTTTCTACCATTTTGTGTGTAAGCTGTTAATAAATGAGAGCCTGTTTGTTTCACACTTTGTTCTGGTCAGTTTACAGAGTCTAAAGAGAATCATAAGCACTAATCGTCAACACAATGCCCAGGGTTTGCCATCTTTATGGTTTGCATTCAGGTGCACTGTTGAACAAATTGACAAGTACATCTCACAGAAATTCTGTAGAATTAATTCATTTAGACAACATTAACAAGTTCGAAACCCCTGGCTAATTTTCTGCATATTTTATTTGCAATTTACTTGTATAATGCATCTCAATTAAAGATGATGTACATCATGTAGTTTATGTACTGGTCCATTTAAAGTCTGAGTTGCTGAGACTTTTATTTCAGTATGTTGATACTTCGAACTGAAGCAGAACATTCAGTAGGGGTGTTGCTTCCTTTTTGCACATCATTCAGTTTTAGCTAACAGTAAGAGGGCCATGGATAAGAATGTTGTGGCTAAAGCCATCAAACTGACGTCAACAGAGAAGAACGGCCACTCCAATTGCTGAAGCAAGTCAGACTTTGATTGATGATCACCAAAAACAGCCTTTTTTTCAGTGGATTAATTTGCATGAATGAATTGTTCACCTAAAGAAATTATTCAAATGTGCGCTAGCAAAATAAACATCGTAAATTTGATTTTACACAAACTATTCTCCATATCCACGCTGAACGGGAAAGCAAAGTCAGTGTTGATCTTGAATTGAACCCGTCTTATCTGGCCAAGTTTCAAGAGTCATTTTAAATTTGTAGATCCTCAAAGGACAATGGCATGCTCCTTATGTATGCCTGAAGTTAAAAGGGGAGCATGCATTTTCAGTAGCTCGTCTGAGACTACGGAATAGCCTACCTCAAGACATTAGATCTGCCCCTACCATGTCAGTTGAAGACTTATTTCAGTTTTATTTCAGACTTATTTGCATTTGATTAATTTGTATGTTGGTACTTTAATGTTTACAGTTAAGTGTTTAAATGTGTTAAGTTTCTTCTCTTTAATCTTTTATTATCGGTCTTGTACAGCATTTGGTACATACCAGTGTTTTTATATGTGCTTTATAAATAAATTGACTTGACCTGACATTTAATAAATATTTCAACCATTTTAGTGTTTACAATTCTATGATTTAATAATTAAACAAACACTTGATAGATTTAAATGTATAGTTTTTATTAATTGTATGGTCATGCAAAAAAATCCAGCATCCAATTAAACCTCAGAGTATAATCATATGTAGTCCCATCATATATGGTTACAATGCAAAAAACTAACAAGAATGGGGAAACATACCAAGCTAAAGTTGTGTTAATCTCTTTTAGTCCATTTCTTTACAAAATTAGCATTTGATTTTAGCACTGGAAACTCAGAGTCACATCTCATTTACCTTGAAGATGCAGGTAATATACACAGATTTCAATTTTAGGTAACACAGACAGTGAAAATTATTACCAGAAAGTTACACATGCATATTTTCCTTCTGTTGAACTGCATATGTGTTTGGGTTGTGGGAGTTATTTAGTTCAGGAAGTATTCACCTAGCATACAAAGGTGTTTGTCCGTCCGACAGTCGCAAGAAATACAAGAACTACAATCTCCTGCATCTGGAAACATCTCTTGCCCATTTACATTTGTATGCAAGTCTAACTGACTAAACTGCACTTTTTATTTTTAAAACAAGGACACTGTTATCTGAGAGGACACACTATGAGTGAACTAGGTCTGATCACACTGCTATAAGACACACTGCAGCAGGGGGCAACAAAGAGCGCAGAATGAAGTATGGCAGACATCACAGTGCCAGAGGGCTTCATCTGTGGACAAGTAAACGCACTAACAAGATGCCTTAGGGCAGGAGTACTCTCTTTCCTCCTTTTTTTAAAAATCACACAGACTTGGGTGCAACAATTCACCAACTTTTAAAGGTAACGTCACAAGAAATGGCTTAGCACAGAGTAAAAGGGGAACTGCAAACCCCCTGGGCATCACAATTCACACAGAATTCTACATAATAACACAGCCCAAAACAGTGTTCTGATGTATGACCGTCACACAGATAAGCTTTAAAGGGAGCACAATGTGTGTCCATGTGCTTTAACACACCCAAACCAACAAGTGTGGACCAAACAGTGAGTTCTGTGTACGTGCACCTGGATGAACATGTTCAATTTATCGTTCATCAATGATCTGCGTTGGTATTTACAGGTTATACTAGAAAAAAAGAAAATCAAACAAGAAAATCAATCTAAAACACAAAATGGACCCCAAAACACCCTGGAACTGCATTCATCAAGTCAACTTCATTCAATTCCCTGCTTGTAGACGATCGGGTCATCGCTGTCTCACCAAAACCACAAATCAAGTTGCACTGTATGATGATGAGACAAAGTAAACACCGTCAGAACAAGTGTCCAGACACTTATGGAGGGATAATGTGACAGTCTGGGTTTTCTTCTAAAGCCTTGAATGGATGGAAAGATCCCTTGGATGGATTTCATAACCTGAAGTTGCAAAGCAGTCCACAAAAAAGTGAACAGAACAGCATAGAGTCTCAAGCTTATGTGCAAAACAGTACAGGCCATATCATTTTCTCCATTTTTTCTACATGCTTATAGTCTACAAAGTGATGTGCACAGCAGCTGGAAGCCTAAAAGGGTGGGCCAAGTAACTCTGTGAGGGAGGGTGAGGGCTATGAGTGTGTGTGGGTAGTGTTTAGCACCCCCTGGGGACCAGGAGACATATAGCAAACTCTAATCAAAAGTGAGAGAGTTCTGCAACTTCAGGTTCAGAGAGCCGGGAGCAAACAGAGGAAGGCAAAAAACAAAAAAACAAAAAAATAAACTCAACTTGAGTTTAGGCCTCACGTGGAAGTGTGTGTAAAGAAGATCTACGCAAAACACTACATAGCAACAAGCATCTTGAACCCAAGTAAGAACATTTATACTTACACAAACACACACAAGCAAACGCACAACACCCTTTCCCCCGGACACCACAGACTGTTTTGTCCTTTCTCTTTATAAATATCTGTTTATGCACAACTATATTAAATCGTGTCCCACTTTAAAACAATTGTCTCGAAAACACAAAATACTTCCAAATACCGCATCATTCCAAAGATTAAAAAAAACCATGAGTTCCACAAAAACACGAAAGAAAGCCAGAAAAAAAAGAAAAACTTTCCCAAGCCCATTTCCCTTTTCAATGAAAATAAAAGCAACATTAAAACATCCTCTTCTCCTCTTCCCAAAGTCTATGTCTAGAGTCTACACTTTGGTGCTTCAACGTCTGATACATTTTCTCGTTTCCTCTGATATGCCATGCCATCACATTCTCGAGTAAATAAAACAAATAATTTTTTGTCCCTGAAACATAATAAACTCACCATTTACCCTTAAAACGGAGTGTGCTCTTCAAAAATTCACATTTCTGATTCTAACTTCCACCTCTACCAGTTGTTAATTACACAAGATCTCAGTATTTTACAATATATTATTAATACTTTAAACACCATTTCCAAATGTTGGGCAGCAGAGAGAATGGGATTATGGGAAAAGACAATACAGCGCCCCGTGTGGGCATTAGAAGCATGCAGCATCCAGAAGGCAGGGCTGCTGCCGTGGCCGCCCGCCCCACATCTAGCTAGAGTTGGACTGAAGTGGAGGCCACTTTTAAATAGATTTTGTAGTTGTGTCAATTTTTTCCCTCACGTTTTCAAAACTTCAAGAGGTTCTCTTCTGGCTGGGCTCCAGGCGGCAAGACGTGCACGGAGAAGAAATGCTCCAATCAGCTTTAGTATTCAGGCATGCTAAGGGAGAGGACATAATAAAAATGTTAAATCATTCTTGACACAAAGGCCCGTTTATAAATTTGAAAACTTTGCTAACAGTACACCACTGCAATGCTGTTTTGAACTTCTTTTTACTTCTAATCAATAAGAGAAAAAGATTTTTGTCATGATTATACTGAAGCCTTAAAGCACATGTGTCAAAGCCAGTTCATGGGCCGGAGCTCTGCACAGTTTAGTTCCAACCCTAATTAAACACACCTGATTAATATAATTTCAGTCCTTCAGGCTTGTTTGAAACCTACAGGTGTGTTGAAGCAGGGTTGGAACTAAACTGTGCAGGGCTGCGGCCCTCCAGGAATTGGCTCTGACACCTGTGCCTTAAAGGGTCATGAAACCCAAAAACACATTTTTTGAGATGTTGACAGATATACATGTGTGGCACGTTGATAAAAACACTATTAGGACATTTACATTTCACTATTGAGTGAAAATTTGTTATTTTTGCGTTGTTTAGAGCAAATTAGTTAGAAATTTCTTAGCAACGTCACGGCCATGAGGAAAATGTGCAAATTCTGAGTGGTGAATGGCCGCCAATACACAGTGACGTCATCGGTGTTTCTGTGCATTAATTCACGAGAAAGAGCTGGTTAGATCTAATCACCACGCATTATTATGCATGAGAACGTTTTGGCTGACTCTTCTGTCTTACCTGTTAGTGTCATTGTTCAGAGGCATAGGTCATCAGTGCTCTGTTTCTAAGTGAACACACACACACACACACCAATTTTTTTTGCCCCCTGTGACGCAATCAGAGCTGTTGGCTTGCTGTGGCCTAATAACACGCGAGGAAAATCTTTTTGTTTAGCTGCAAGCTTTTCGAATCTGGAAATGCTAAAATCAGGATTTGCCAGTTGTCTTCTTTAATTTTTTTCTAAAAAGACGCGGTTCCATTTCATGCTTTACTTTCTCCACTAATTTGGTAAGTGTGTGGTTAAATGTATCTTACTTTGTGTGCAACTTAACAGTTTTATGAAACTCCCCTTTATATGCAAACCCTTCCCTCTTTCCACACGTGACACTCATCTCAACACAGGTGGAAACCCCACTTTTTTCCCTAGGGTTTCATGAACCTTTAAGGTTTTAATTGATCAGTTTGTACCTTTGGCCTGTCTGGTTCACTGTAGAGGTGCGGCAGGCGCTCCGGAGCAGTGGAAGTGGATGTTGAGCCACTTGGCATCTCGGCGGTGCCACACACGTGTCTCCTCTGACTGGCTGCTGCGTGGTCGGCCCTGGCCGTCGATGTACTGCGTCAGGCGGATATAGGCGATGCAGGCGGCATCCTCTCCAATCAGGTGCACGTGAGGGTTCAGGATGGTTGTGTGCACAGGCTTGCTGTTCTTACTCAGCACTGTAATGAAACAGACAGCAGATACAGACATGATCAGTATGGGCCTTTGACTAATATGGTAAGGTTGCATACTAAACTTATAGCAGTATTCCACTATATTGCACAGACAATTTATTATATGAGTACTGAATGAGCCAAATAAGCCTACAAGTCTTTCTGATCACACACACAGTTTACTGTTTACATTTCTATTTATGTTCAAGTACAAACCTCTTTCTATATGCAAGGACTTTTTTGTTTTAATTTATTAAAAAAATAAAACTGTCATAAAAATATGACGTAACATAAAAAAGTCTATTTCACATTTTTCATGATCTGGGCCATTATTGAATGCAAAACCATTTTAAATACCCACAATGTGTCACACATCTCTGTCAATCACTCTAATATGCAGTTAAAATGAGTGAGTCATTTCTGTGCACGACTGTGTGGTAGTCAATGCCATATGCACTGTTATATGTTTTATATCCAAAATTAAATTTTACAATTAAAATAACAAAATGATTCATGAGGACCACATTTTTGAGGAAACGGCTGTGATGTGATCAGGGGGGAAAAATTGGCCATGTGTTCAACAAACCTATAGCTTTATTGAAATAATACATGTGGCTTACAGTTCTCGAAGTAGAACTTGTGGAAATCCATTCCCTCAACCAGGTTTCCAAGTGCCTCCGGCTCAAACGAGGTCAGGCCAGGGTCACAGATCCTCCTGGAACAGTAAAAATGTAATGTAATGTAAACCTACACTTCCACTGAGCGTAGAGCTGATGCTACAGACAATAGATAAATATATTAATATCAGCTCTTTTTACAAAATGAAGCTCTGACATAAAAAAAAATATCCCTATCATTTATTCTTTCATTATCTAGAGAAAATGACAACAGCCCTGTAATTCAGGGGTGTCAAACTTAGTTCCTGAAGGGCTGCAGCACTGTACAGTTTAGTTCCAACCCAACTCCAACATACTTACCTGTAAGTTTCAAGCAAGCCTGAAGGACTTAGTTTGATCAGGTGTGTTTAATTAGGGTTGGAACTAAACTGTGCAGAGCTGCGGCCCTCTAGGAACTGAGTTTGACACCTGTGCTGTAATTGATCATTTTAATAGGCTCTTTACTTTAAATTAAATACTGCATGCATGTTAAAGGTAAACATGCTTGTGCATTTTGTGATATAATACCCACAGATAAAACAATAAAAGAAAACATTCATGCCTGCTTAAAGCAAATTCTTAAATAAGTACCTTTTGTTAAATATAATGTATTTGCTATAAGTGCTTTAACAAATACACTGATTTGCCAGTTTATGAGGTACACCTGCACAACTGCTCAATGTAAATATCCAATCAGCTGAATGTAGACAAGCTCCAAAAAGTGAAACTATCCAGTTGAATTGGAAGTTATGGATTGCAGATGCCAGGTTCGAGTTGACAGAAAGGTCTGCAGGAGAACATTTCTGAACATACAACCTTGAAGCATGAAAGCTACAGCAGCCGGAGGGGTCAACAGTGACACTCCTGTCCTCCAAGAACAGAAAACTGAGGCTTGCAGTTTGCAGTTGCTCACCAAAACCAGACAATAGAAAATTGGAAAAAGGTTGCCTGATCTAATGAGTCTTCATTTCTGCTGCGACCTCTGGATGGTACGATCAGAGTTTGGCATAAACAACATGAAAACATGGATCCATCCGTGTCTTGTATCCTCAGCTCAAGCTGTTGGAAGTAGAATGGTGTGAGGGAGAATCTCTTTGCACACCTTGGGCCCCTTAATTCCAATTGACCCTTCACAAAGCCCAGCCCCCCCTTTTCGATGTCTGACAAGCTTTCGCTGGTTGTCGTCACATATCCATAAACGAAAGTTTCATGGGCTGTCCTGGTCCAATTGACAGGTGATTGACGGAAATGTGCAGCCGAAAAAACTGCAGCTACTGCACAATGCTGTCAAATCAATATGGCCTGAAGTCTCTGAGCAATGTTAACAAATTTATGCCATGAAGAATAAAAGCAGTTATGAAGGTGGTACCAAAGCCCAAACTGGTACTAGCAAGGTGAACCAAATAAAGTGGCTGTTGACTGTTATTAGAGAATGTTACTATTATAGGCAATTATTTGTGTTTTAAACAAGTTTGGAAGGAAATTATTTTACAAATGAATAAATAAAAAAAACATATTATGCATGCATACCACAGAGAGCATTATTTTAGTTAAATTCGTAAGTACGTCAACACCTACCAAGTACCAACAAAATTATGGTATGTAGATGAATCAGCATAATATGGTATGTAGATGAATCAGCATATATAAACAGTACTTACGTGTAAGCTTCAAAATCTCCATTGTTGATGGCCTCAATCAGCTGCTCCGTGATTTTAATGATCTCCTGCTTTCGTGCTGGTGATTGGAGAAAAAGGAGAAAAGCACAAGGACTCAATCGTTTAGTTTTATCTGTGTCTGTTTTAAAAAAAATCACAAACCCATTTTATGTTCCTAAACCTCTCATTCAGCCCAGCACACTATCAGCTGTAAAGCCCAAACATCTTTCAAGCATCCTGGTTTTAGCACAAGCACAGGTCTTGAATGACTTCTGTTCAAAGGTTTTTAAACACTTCTCAAGTTTCAACCAGTTCAGCCAACTATAAAGTACAAATGATTGACCCTTGAATGACCTCGTAATCCCTATGGATGGACGTTTCACCAAATGTAATATGGTGAACTGCAGAGACTTTTGCAAAGCCAGAGGGAATGTCAGGACTTCTATTTAGAAAAATAAAAAAATACAGCAAATAGTATTATTATATTTCAGTCACCAAGTACACTTGTCTCAAACTTACAGTGCTGCCTGTGCACGCTGCTGCCCCCTGCTGTTGTGGAGGCTGGAGCAGGTACAGCAGGCTCTAAATCAGGACAGGAGCTCTGACCTGAACTGCTCCAAGCAACATTCTTAACATCCTGTGGTGGATCAGCTGCAAGACAACGGCACAAATAAACAAAACTGCAACTAAGCACACACGCATGCAAAGCCACGGCAAAACAAAAGTATGACAAACATAGAAAGCACTACATAGTGAGGTATTGTGGACAATAGTATACTACCTTACCTTCAGAATATAATAAGTATATTGGCATCAAAGAACACCAGGAAAATGTGTATTTCTAATGCTTTTAACAAAAGTTTGTATTCTGTAATAATGGTTCCTTGATGGACCTTCAACAATTTGACTTACAGGTCAAAAATAGCCCAGGCACCATTTTAAAAGCAGAAAAAAACCCTAAACAATGTTTTTTTTTTACTTTAAGTTTGGTGACTTATTCTAAAATGACCCCAACATTAGAAAAATTCATAATTTACTATTTCCACTTTTATGAAGGCTGTACACAGACAACAGGAGGGTTAAATATTCTTTTAAATCAATGAAAGATTCTTTTTAGTGGAAAAAGTTTCTTTAGAATTTTAATATATTCTGTACGTTATTAAAACATTGTTTTTTCTAAGAACTGTTCTCCGGGGAATGAAAAATAGTTATTCTAGTTATTATTAAGATAGTATACTATTCCAAACATAGCCACAGTCACAAACTCATAAATCTAGATCAGTTACTCTCAACAGGTAGGCTGAGCCTAAATTCAGTTTTCCTATATTAACTATTATTAAGATTATAACTGATATTCAATTCTATATTAAAATTAGCAAAAATAAAGAGCAAAAATGAGAACCACTGACCTCTATTAATTAAGGTGTGCTACATAAAATATAATTCATAATAACGACAGCAAACCATGCTTAAACCACTGCATAACGATTCACAGCTTGCCACATGCACAAAAACAGCAGAAATAAAGCTGGTAATTATATAATTACTGAATTTGATCAACAAACACACTAGCAGACATGAAAAATAAGTCTGAAAATCATTTAGAGGATTACAGTATGTCCAGCAATACTGCAACACACTGAATCAGAGAGCTGGCAGCGTTTGATTTAACAGTCCAGGAGATGGTGGCAGATCTCATCTCAAGGTTTTTTTTGTAAACAGAGACCTGCAGCAGTCTGGTTCAGTGGTTTGAGCAGTCACTAAACTTAAGCAGACAGACAGGGATGCAAACATATAGCCAGTGTTATGTTATCAATATACTACATACACTACTGTGGAATAAGCAGCAGGGGTTAATGAAGAGCACAAGAAGAGCAATGATCTAGGCACAGTGTGTGCATGTGTTGAGAGATGTACAGTCTCAGCATGAGCCCTCTGCTCATCTGTCACACTCAAAGTATTCAATGTCACACAGATAAATAAATGAAAAGGTCACTCTGACTGAGAAGGTCAGTGCAATTCTTTCCATGTCAGGGGTGAGGACGCACACGAGTAAAGGGCAAAAATCAGACAATCTCTGTCTTTCAATGCACCAGCAAGTGGCAAATTACAGCTGATAACATGGCACATATTTTGTTTCTGATGAATCCAATGATTTATGATAGTCATAAAAATAGAATTCACCATATTATCTTAAAGGGGTCATATCACAAGGAATACAATTTTCCTTACTCTTCAGAGTAAAAAAGCTTATACTATAAAAAAGAGCAATAAAAAGAATTTACTAAGTAATAAATAACTAAGAATTTAGGTAATAAAAGACTTGTTTACTTTGGCAGTATTTACACCAGAAAAACAAACAAACAAAAAAAATCATAAATGTTTGTTTATCTTTTACTAAGGTTTACCCCATTTTTTATATAATATAATATAATATAATATAATATAATATAATATAATATAATATAATATAATCTGTACGCATTACTCAACAGCAGGACTTTATTAGTGGAATTCATGCAGAAAAAGTATATTACCCATAATGCTGTACAATGCAATGTACACCAAAAGAGTTCTTTAGCTTAGCCCATTCCCATGAATCACTGCAAACGGCATAGTATCCCTATGCTCTCAAAATTCTGCAAGATTTGTACCTGTATGTATATTTTGCTGTAAACTTTAATATATTTAGTTGATAACAATAAATGAACAGATACTTCTGTTACTTTTAATTAAATTGCATCATTCACAATGCTTCATTGGACTGTAGTTCTCTCCTACTGTAAAGAAGTACACACTCTTAAACTTTTGTCTTTTAGTCAGATTTTCATATTCTTTTCTTCAATTCAAAGTTGATAATATTATGATACTCCTCGAAGCTGGTCGGTTTGATTTGTGGCTTAAATGCTTTTGAAAACAATTGAAAAGGCATTCAAATGCACAATTTTTTTTTATCTAAATATATGGTATGACCCCTTTCACACTGATAGAAAACCACATGACTAGGGCATTTGTCAGCCAGATATATTAATGTAGTGCATGAGTAATGAGAAGTGGAGAAAAGTGAGATCCTCTAGGTTAACAGTAGGAACGGAGAGTATGTGAGGTAGAGATCAGATGAGTCCAGTAGGGAGTTGGAGAAACAGCTGATAAGGTCACTGCTGTAGCAGTTGACTTACAGGCTGGTGGGCTGGGGGGAGAGACCTCAGTCTGGGCCTGAGGAGCGGGACTGGGCTCCTCGGAGCCACTGCACTGGCTGACCACTGCACTGTCACTGCTAACCCCTCCCACCGACACTGACACACACAATCAGGGGGAAAAATGTCATATTCGTTGTGGGAAGTTATACCACAAGCCTTTTTTCCAGCTGTTGTCTTTTGTGCTATATTTAAATGTTTAATGATTTGCATGAAAAAATATCGACAGCACACACACACACACACACACACACACACGCGCGCACACACACACACACACGCACACACACACACGCACACACACACACACACACACACACACGTGCGCGCACATGCACACACACACACACGCGCACACAATATTCTTAAACTTAACAAGCATTCAAATTAAGAGAAGCAAGCAGTCAGTATAAAAGATAATGCTACACATTAAAAAAGTTAAAAGTAAAAAACCATGAACTCTCCATTACCTCTGTTCAAGGACATGTTATTCAACTGTTTGTGTTTACATGGAGTTTGAGTAAAAGCTGAAAGATTTCTCTGTCTGGGACATTTTCACCTTGGTTTAGAATGTGAGATTTTTGGGCCCCTCTGCAATGACGCAAGTGGATGGTTTGTAAGATTTAACCCTCAGAGACCTACTGGTAGACAGTTATTTAAAGCAATTAAACAATTAGGAAGAAATAAATACGGTAAAACTAGGTAAAAGGTTTGCTATCTTGAAGCCCAATTTGTTATTGTCTTGAAGCCCAAAATGTTTTAATATTGCTTTTAATTTTACAACCTCTTATAACCCCCAAAATCATGATATACAGTATATAGACACTATACCAATTATAAAATTAACTAATATATATGTTTTTTTAATGTATTGAAATTGAAATATAATTTACTCATATGATTTAAAACCGAATTTTGAGCAGCCATTACTTCTTCAGTTTCACATGATCCTTGCATAAAATCCTTCAAAAATATTAATTAGGAGTGCAAGAAAAAAAGATCTTATTATTATAAATGATGAAAAACATAGACACTGTGATACATTTTTACATACTGTTTTTGGATTGATGTAAAAGTCAAAAAGTCAGTTTTTAAATATTGATTCGTAAATAACATTCTACATTTCTTTCTAATGAATCTTTTCTTAATATACATCAGCTTCTTTCCACACACAAAATCTTTCGAATGGTAGTGTGTATCTATATCAAGTCTTTGAGGGTTTGACTCTAGTATATTGACGACTCTCAGTGTACCTAAAACATCAATGTCGAGTAATGAACAATCCTAAATCTCTACTGACCCATGAAACCTCTGCTCCTTTGTAATGACCATCGTACACACTAGCATATTTATCATCTAACTGCCTTAAAAAGCCAACATACAAGCTCAGAACATAGCAAAAAGGCCAATCAGATGATGAATGTCAGCAAGCTAGAGGATAATTGAGTTGAAGTGTAGTGTAATACTGCTGGGCTGTAATGAACCAGCATGTGATTCAATAGACAACACACTGAGATGTGATACGAAGGCTGAGGGACTCTCACAAGGGCTATTTGTTGCCTGTAAAGGTCACTGCCTGTAAAGCCAATATTCCCTCAGATATTGTGTCCATTCGTTATACAAACACAATACTTTGCGATTTATCAGTGTCATGGTAACTCTGGCATTCACAGCACCGCTCTCTTTCATTGCAGAGCTTGTGCTGATTCATGACAGCAATCAGTCAGGCTGACCCTTTGCTTTGGTTGATAATACTACAGTACACTAGAGCGGACCAGCAATGCATGTACAGACGTCAAATTCATCTCATGCAAAGCCATTATCATCCCATGAATGTTCATTATTTGCAAAGCAATCTAACGGTGAATCAATCATGGCCTGTATCTGTATAATATACTGATTCCCTCTGGCCCTAATTATTACCGTTATTTCTTTTTTAAGGAAAAAGACCCCGTTTACACCTGGTATTAATTTTCAACCAAAGCATTTTGTGATCTTTTCACAAGCTGGGTTTCCATCACCCTGTGTTAATGCACATTTTGAAATATTTCATGAGAAACGAGTGATGGAAACCGCAAATTATGAACAAAATCCCTTAAGTTGCAAAAAAAGCTTTTATGCTTGCTTGAGGTGTGAATAGGGGTTAATGCAAATAATTGAAGATGGAAAAGCAGAAATATATTCTCAATTATTCATAATTTCTCATTTATTCTCAATTTATAGTACACATGCCATGCAAACTGCATAAAATAGGCTTTCATTCACATATTAACGCCTTGAAAAGAGGTCATCAAATAAGGTTCAACAGAGCTCAACTGTACTTGCTTAAGACGCAAATCAAATCTCACTGGTTATCACATATTAAGCATGCAAGCATGCCTGTGCTTCTGTTTAAATTACATTTGATGAGCTCTGTGTTTGAGCAGTGATCAATGTTTATATCTAAATAAAAGCATAAAGTAAATATATTCATCAAATAATGCCTTTGTGTTTCTTCAGAAGAATTTGACTAAATGACTCAATTCATGTGGGTTTGTTTTATTAGCTCTAAACTAATTCTGAAGCGTCAAAGGTTAGGTCAAATGGTCATCTTTCATTACAAAAATGCTCATTTGTGTTTTAAAGTTCAATACAATATAATTAATATAATGGGCTTAAAAAATGATGATGAATAAATACAAAAACACCATAACTATTTTACATTTGACTAATTGATGGTAGATTTCATATGAATATGTACATTCAGTACATCCCATTGAAAATTAAATTTAGGAGTGGACCGTCATGATTTTTCATGAATTCATGTTTTTATACAAATTATTTTTCTACAACAATCCTTTGATTTATTGTACATTTATTCAACACCATTTTCAACAAAAACTAAAAACTTTACTTGAGTTTTGACCATTTTTTTACACAACAGCAGCATTTTTAGGGCCTAAAAATATATTTTAAAGAGCAAGTTTTTGAAAACTATACATTTCATGTCTCTGTGTAAACTTTAAAAGCACAATTTTGCAGAAATACTAACGCCATGTTTGTTATATGTTCAGTGTAGGCATGCACGTATTTGACAATAAAAAGTAAAAAACAACAACAATGGACTAAAAATACGGTATGTGCTAAAAATGCAAAGG
>CAIGQV010003909.1:22154583-22173029 GCA_903798115.1 Danio jaintianensis
ATATATATATATATATGGATTTCACTGTATTAGTAATGTTTGAAAATCTGTCAGCCAGTCAGTGAGTGAGCCAATCGATCAATCAATCAATCAAAGAAATAGCAAAAAAATTATTAATTGATTATTTAATTAATTAATTAATTAATAACTGATGAAATTATTTAAACTTTGTTGTATAAAATAATTGAAAATACATTAAAGCAATCAAACAAATAAAAGTTCTTTAAAATAAGGCACTTTGTTTAGTGTTGCTTTATGTATATAATAGGTTTTCCAGTAATGTTGGACAATCAATATATTAAATTAATAAAGCTAATAATAATAATGTTTAATAAGCACAAATAACGTGCTCGTAGAGCTCATCTTATTAACAAATAATGTAAATTATTTATTGACTTATGGAAGTCAATGGGTCATGGCAACCATGTTTTTTCAAAATATCTTCTAGTGTTTAGAACAAGAGAAGGCTAAGTAAATTCTAACAGATTTTTCCCCTTAATTAATACAATCATTAAAATCAATTTACTTGTTTGTTGTCATATGTATTAAATAAATAAATAAATAAATAAATGTGCTTGTGCTACATTAAAAAAAATCAAATAGCTCTTGGATTGGTGTTTGTGTCATCATAAACATGTTACATGCTGAAGTTTGTTAATCAAAAAAGCTATAAATAAAATAGTTAGGCTAATTAAAAGTAAATTAAGTAAAAATCTAACAAATAAATGAATTGATTTTGCTCTATTTCTATTCCCATTAGTATTTAATGGTATATTATTTCAAAATGCATTTTGAGGCCACTATATACAAACTATAATATTTTGTAAAAGCACCTGAAGGTCAATGGATCGATGTGCAAGCAAGGTTTGAGTACAGTTAACCACAGAAACACAGTGGAAAAGCAAGTGTTAATTAGACTTGAGAAGTCTCTCTCCAAGACCAGCCCCAGTCACGGACAGCACACAGACAAAACAGAGATGATTAACACCACACAAACAGTTAGCTTTCAATGCAATCACAGTACTGTATGTTATTTCTCCTGAAAACACAAAGCATTGATTCCACTTCTGCACACGCACACACCCACCACATATAAACAAACAGTCTTGCACACTAGATCCTACTTCATTTCCACCAGCACTAACACAACACCCTCTAATAAGCAACCTGTCAACGCAGACTTGAAGATGCAGTCCCTGCATGCTGAGAGCCAATTACAACTTCATTTCCTACAACTGCATTTCAGAAAAACACATCATCGCCTGTCAGACCAACTACTTCCAGGTGTGGGCTGTGGACTGGTCACTCATACAGTAAACCGTGAGGAAAAGAGTGGTCAAAAGTCTGAGACCTTGTTGATAATGTAAAACATTGAAGAAAACTGCCAAAATAAATAAATACAAATATAAAATTAAAAGCAAAAGGAAGACAAAAGCAAACACTTGAAATACTGAAATTCATCCAAAACTTTTACTTTACTTATCATTTACTCACCCTCAAGTGGTTCCAAACTTTTGAGTTTCTTTTTTCTGTTGAACACAAAATAAGATATTTTGAAGAATGTTGGAAACTATGAAATACTAGGGAAGTCAATGGTTACCGGTTTCCAACATTTTTTTTAAATATCTTCTTTTGCGATCAACAAAAAAAGAAACTCCAAATGTTTTGTGACTAATGAAATAAAATAAAAAGTAAACAAAGACAGAATTTTCGGTTTTGGGTGAACTATACCTTTAATTTATATGTAATACAATAAGGAACTATTGGCCACAAATACTGGGCCATTTTTGATTGCTTCCATATTTGGTATTTATAGTAGTTAATGTTTATACAAAGCGTATTAAACTTATATTTTACACGACTGTGTGAACATCAAATATCGATACCCACAACGCCAAACAACGACTTCAAAGCCATTAATTCAACATTTTCATTTCAATTCCTTTTTAAATCACATTCACATGCCGATAATGAATAATAATCTCAGACTTTTAGACCCCACTGTTTCTTGACTGGATGTGTGTGTATGTGTGCGCAAACTTTGTTTACTGACTGATATATTTTACTGAAATCGAGCATGTCTTCATTGTAGCATTATATCCTCTGAAATTTGTCAATTGGGTACCCATAATGCAAAGCTGGGGACTGCATCTTCAGAACAAACAGAACAGCTCTGCTTCCTGACATAAAATGATCCTGTTTTACCCTTGGAGACTCGACTGTGATATTAAAAAAAAGTTTATCTACATTTCACAAGCCTAAGAAAATATCAACTTACATTAACATGTTCAGATATGAAACAAAAAGAGAAGTGATTTGAAGTTGTTGTACATGGTTTGTCTGTTATAGGCTGTCAAATGTCTCCTGCGAGTTTGTTTGGGTAAAATAGGAAGTCAGAAGAGTAATCCACAGGCACAAACCAGATGTTTTAGTTCAACTCATCAAAAAGCATGAGTAACGTCACACATCTTCATCTGAGTGGATTGAGTGATGAGCGGTGGAATCAAAACAACAGGTATGGGACAAACTGATAAAAAGCTTTTTACTAAACAAAGCCTAAGAAACGGAGAGACTATGGGTGAATTAAATAAAAAAAAGATTAAGATGAAGTACCATTGGTGCAGTGGATGATATGCTGCTGTCTTTGGTGCTGCTGCTTACTACACTGTTTTTGTTGTTGTTTGTCTGTGGCTGGGGTAAAACAAAAAAAATAACAATGACAACACAAAATGATTTCTGTTCAGTGCAGTTCAAGAACCGACAGCCTAAGCTCATACTTGACATGTCGAAAAAGCCACAGTACAGTATGAAAGGGACCCTGTGTGGGTAAATGTGCTTACACGTATAGTAGAGAACACTCCTGTAATGTGCCCTTTAACGATTCACCTTTGTTTGAGCTGTACTTAAATTAATGGAAGGCAATCAACTGTATGTGCTTGAGAGGTATACTGATTTTACAAATGACAGACTCAAACTACTAATAGTGCAGAGCCCAGAAAATGAAAAATAACAGCATTTTTGTAAAAATGATTGCATTACAGTTCTTGATAAAAACACAGCGGGCTCTGCTAAAGAAGCCAGTAAGCCTCATAATCATATTCTTTATTGTTATACTACTGTATATCATTTGGCTGTGTGATTCTGTTCAATAATCCAAAGATATGCAGACTATATCGTTTTTTAAAAGAATTTGTCTTTATTTAATGCTACTACAACAACAGATCTCATAATACAGATTTCATAATATTTCAGTAAATCCACAAAGATAGATTCAACACATCCTTCAGTGCCAAAAAACAAACATCAAAATCAAAGAAATGTTTCAAGGCTACAGTATTTTATATTTGCAGAAATATTAGAATATACTTGTTGGCACGGTCTAACTAGAGCCCTGCGTTACTGTCAGGAGCTACGAGACCCTGATAGTCCACTAGTGCATGCAGTGAAAAGCTGGAGCGAGAAGAGTTTAAGCTCAGACCTCTGACTCTGTGAATCAATGCAGCAGGGTTACTTAAGATTAAAAAAAGAACAAAGACTGACTATAGGAAAGAAAGAAGAGAGGAAAAATGTTCAAGAATCCATACAGAAAGATTTAAAAAGGGTAACAAACACTGAGCGAACAAACTGAAGCAAAAAAAAAAAAGCACCCAAAGGTTGTTCATCCTGTTCAACAACAGCCACAGAAAAAAAATATATGTGTAATATAAATATTGCTAATTGAATTCTATATTTAGCATAGATAAAAAAAACAACTTCATACAGGAATTATATACTAAAAAAAACTTGGCTGGAAAAAGTCAAGTCAACAAGAGTGAGCATGACAGCCAAAAGGTGGTAAAACTAAGGTAAATGTGCGCATACAGTGTCTGGACCTGATGGAGAAACTCAAGACATGAGAAATGGGGATTTACGCACAGAGGTCTGAATGGTGCTTGTTAGATATTAAAAAACTGAAAACTGAGTTTCCCCATGACCACTATATCCACCTGCTGCTGCTGCTTCTGTCATTTACTTTCAATAATTTCAGAGGAGAAAATGAGGAAATTCGCAAGGGCAGTTAAAAAGATAGGATTTAAAAAAAAAAGAAGAGTAGGCTACATTTAATATTTTCATTATCGTAACAAGGGGCTCTTCACTTGTTCTTAGGACACAGCCACTGCAGCTATTGCTATGGCAACAGAAATGGCCTGGTGCACTATGGACTGTGGGAAAAGGGAGTTCGGTGAGAGAAAGCCTGTTTGTCTGTGTCTTTACACAGTCTGCTCCAACAGCATTTCAATTCTCTCTACCCTACCCAAGAGCACCAAGTACAACCCCAAAACCCAGAACCTTTCATAAAATGCAATCAAATCGATCAACATTTTTTTTTTATTGACAAAAGTAAAAAAAAAAAAAAAAAAGGTTGATTTCATTGCATTTTACAAAACATCCAATGCAATCTCAAGGCAATTCGTAACTTTTTGATTTAGTAGCAAATTCGTATTAATTTGTACAATCTCATTCATACAATTTTAGTTTGATTTGCTGATCCCCCAATGGGGTTTGGGGGCATGCCGCCTTTTAAAAATCTTACATTTTCATATTGACTTCATACGAATTATCCACTTCCTGTCAATAGTTAAGTTTTCTCATGAGATTGGGCTGAAATACCCCAATGGATATTGGGGTTATAAGAGCCCACTGTGCACTCTGAGCAATCTTCAGCCCTGGTTTATAAACAACGGTTACATGCCACTGAATCCAAAGGCCCATAAAAGCTGGAGGAAGCTTACAGTGTATCAAGGGCTTCCAGAAGACAGATCAAGCTTCGGTCAAGGAGAAAAAACCAACAAAAAAAAAGCCCTGTTCTGGCTGACAAAGAAAGCACTGAGATGTGATGGTAATGCGAGAGGAATGGGCTTACAAGCGTGTGTATGTAATAAACCAGAGTTGAACCAGTGAACATGACTCTGTGGATGTTTGATGATCTCATGACTCACAAAACCCTGCGACGAGACAAAAAAGACCCAAACAAACTCTCGAGCATCTCAACCAAGAAAAAAATAAAATAAAAGAGAGCGAGAAAGGGTTGAGGGAGAGTCAGAAAAAGGGGAGAGACACGGAACAGATCTCACCATCAAATAAACAGTGGAGCTTGACTTCCTTTTCTGAACAGGGTGAAACAGAGGAGGGCAAAAACAGGGAAGCATAGATAACAGGCCAGTGAACACAGAAAAAAAAAAAAAAAAAAAAAACAAGCTGCTAGTTAGATCCCACAGAGAAGAAAGAGAGAGTTGAAAAATAAACAACCACAAGAAGTTGCAAAGCCACATTGGGTGTGACAAGAAAAACTGTTGAAAGCTGTTAAACTGCTGTTTGACTTATTGATAAGAGTTTGTCTTTGTTTTGGTGTAATGCTGGCAATTCACTGCATGCACAGAGACGGCCCAGGATTGATTTAGTCTCTCTGCTTCAACACATTTTACTGCGACTCAAGACTAACAAATATCAGTTTCATTATGCAGAACGTATTATTATTATTTATATTATTAAAGATCTCATTGAAATCATGTATCATTGTAAGCAGCTGCAAACCATTTGCTGGTTAGACTGACTGTCAGTTCTGCTTATAATATGTCCATAAAAGGAGGAAAATAAATATTACAGAAACAAATATTTCAAATGTAAAAACTATGTAAGAACTGTGCATTTGTTTATTATACAGAAACCTATTATATTTTGCGATGCCAATGAGGAAGAGGTTTAAACATGGGGCTTACCTTCACGCCATCAGACTTTTTGTTCAGTAAGCTTTTGCATGCTGAAACATGAGAGGAGAAAAGATAAAACATAATTGTTTAAGCAGTTGATCTACAAACATTTTCTTGTTGTTTATTGTAACTAAAGCTAGAAATTGTTTTGGGTACTTGAAGGCAAAATAATGATGAATGTAAACTAAAAAAACAAAAGACAAACCTAGAATTGTACTTAAATTAAAAATGTAATAATTTTTAATTGAAATACTGAAATAGAATGAATATGATGAATATAGACACACTAATAAAAATAACAAAACACATTTAAAAGTTGTTTTCTCAAAAATAACATGATCAACAAACATGTTTTTCCATTACTGAATAAACTGTAAACAATAAGTAATATTTTAAGTTATATGAGCAATAATTTTTCTTTTTTTAAGTAATTCATTAATTATGTTAATTATGTTATTATTTTTTTAGCTGGTTACCTTCATTTACAATAACAAAAAAGTATGAAAATGAAAGCTAATAGTAAAAGACAATATTAACTAATAATATAAATTGATTAATAAATAATGCTGAATTAACACTGGTAGAAACAAGTCACATGACAGGGAGTGAAAATGCCACCCAGACCCACAATACAAACACACACCAAAGCCCTGGTACCACATAACGTGGCTAGAAGATTCTCTTCACCAAGAAAAGTGAAAGACCACCACAGTTTGATATGAAACCCATTTTAGGAGCGCATCTCACGCTGTATTCTCAGAAACGTGGTTTGAAAATAAATCCAAAAAATCAAAACAGAAATGATGAAAACACAATGGACATGACTAGAGTTTCTAAACACCATCCTCAAAGTCCCTTACCTTCAAAGGTAGATAGAGGTAGGAAAGAATGCAAAAAGGGAAAAAGGTAAGATAAATCAATCCAAAGATTATTCAAAAGAAAAACAGCTGTGGCAAACAAAACAATCAAGCAAATCAAAGCATAACTGGAGAATTTTTTGTTCATGCTGGGTCCATGCTGTGCAGAGGCATCTCCTGCGTGGCCTGCTGTCATCATCCCTCCTGCACACGACTCCATGCAGATCTGACAAAGCACAGCCTGCTATTCCTGCTTCATTCACTCCGGCTGAACTGCTGATTCATGAGAGGACTGAGTGCTCAGACCACAAGTCCTTTTTTCTGACCTGTTCAGCTGTTGTGCTCTAATTAAACTGTCTCCTAATTAAACTTGTGTAATGGGGTCAAACGAGTTTGCGCGCTGCACTTGTTGATGGTGTGAAATGAATCAAAAACTACTTTAGCATGAGCCGAAGAGATTAGCGGTAAAGTCATTAAAGGTTTTTTTAGTAGTCGATGCTATTGCCGGAATAGATGGAATTAATCAAAACTGACAGTAAAGACGTTCATAATGTTTGCTCTTTTCTCAAACAAATTGTTCTTTTGAAAAAATAAAATAAAAATAGAAAGCAGCACAACTGTTTTCAACATTTATAATTAATCAATTATAATTCATAATAAATCTTTTTGTTTGTTTTTTCAGCACCAAATGAAGAATACAAAAAAGGTAACAACACATTAATGCTGTTTTTACATTTTATTTTAAATCAAATCAACACAGCCTTAGTTGGCATAAAAGACTTTTAAAAAATGTATGTTATTGAACTGTATTGAACTGGCACTTACATTTTCTGAAATTAAATCCAATCATAAATGGGCATGATTATTGGTCGATGTACTGAAAATAGTCCAAAAAAAGCATCTAATTAAACGACCTGGCTGTATATCTGTCTATCACATTGTCAACAACCGCCCGTTATCATAAAAGTTTAAGAAGTATAAGGCTTGAATAAATTGCTGCAACGGTTTAGCATCATTATAAAGCAACAGAAGCACTGGGCAGAGCATTCACAGACATGCCACTTTCATTAGGACGTACAAAGAGAGAAGGGCAAGAAACAAACAAAGGCAAGACAAAAAGACATGTGGATCCTGTTGCTTCGTGTTCTCCATGCACAAAGACACCAGAAAACATGCTGAAATGTGTTTTTGAAGGACGCCACAGCGATCCCCGCTGTAAAGACTATAGTGGTTCTTCTCAATAAGCCTTCCCTTGAGAGCATGCTAATACAAACATGTAGACATTCATTCTGACTAAGGCAAATGCATGTCAGCATTGGCCACATACCAGTGCAGTTGTCTGACCAAAAGCCGACCTGACTTTGAACTGTGAGGTATACAAGGAGAACGAGCCACCTTAAGAAACCATCAACATAAAGAAGATGACTATGGGGTTTTTCCAGCCCAGGCTCACTGGAAAAACGAGCCTCAGCCTACATTTTTTGCAAAATGAAAAAACGTTGCTCCCAGTACATTTCGTTGCAATGACAAATACACTAGAGTGCTGTGTATATTTTTGCACATATGGAATACGTCACCAGGGATACGTTTCAAATGTTTCTGACCTAAACCCTTCCCTAAAGCCAACAAATCGTGTTTTTAAAAGCAAACCTAAGAGAAAAGTGCACTGCCACCGCATAGTTTTAACTTGAATTTACATTATTTTATCTCATTTCGGGAACTATGTGCTCCAGATCACAAGATCATAAAAACATCATAAAAAGTGAGTTATCAAGCACACAGACCATGTTAGAAAAGTTGTCCATTGGTGAGGCAAAAATGTTTTGATTACAAATCATAAACATTGTTAAGTTGTTTTGTGGTATTTATTTGGCGTTGTGCAAAGAACCAGTAATAAAGAAAAATGAACAAAAGTTGTTGGCGTCATACTGCTTTGTAGCATTCATTCATTCATTCAATTTCGGTTTAGTCCCTTTATTCATCAGGGGTCGCCACAGCGCAATGAACCACCAACTTATCCAGCATATGTTTTACGCAGTGGATGCCCTTCCAGCTGCAACCCAGTACTGGGAAACACTCATTCACACACATACACTACGGCCAATTTAGTTTATTCAGTTCACCTATACTGCTTGTCTTTGGACTGTGGGGGAAACCGGAGCACCCGGAGGAAACCCACGTGAACATGGGGAGTACATGCAAACTCCACACAGAAATGACAACTGGCCCAGCCGGGATTCGAACCAGCGACCTTCTTGCTGTGAGGCGAAAGTGCTAACCACTGAGCCACTGTGTCGCCCTCTGTAGCATTCATTTTACTTCAATTCTTCAGTCAAATGTTTAAGTATGTTTTTGCAGTTTTGCAAAATGTAGGCTGAAGCATGTATTTCCAGTGAACCAGTGTTGATGTTTTACACCTGTAGATCTTTCGCTTTGTAGATCATCTTGGATTTTCTTCTTTGTTCGCTTAATATACACAAAACAAACACTTCTACTGTAAATGGACCAGAATTAGCTAATGCAAGATAATGGTACTTCTTTATAGCTATCACACTTTATCATTCTGAGCATTATACAAAAACAGACCACTGTCTGTATTTTTGTGCGTTTTTCACAGTTCATATGTTCACCTGATCAAATTTCAGCCACTTCACTTTGTTTTGCACAAGGTTAGCTCTCCAATTATTAGGCATTACCAAAAACAAACACTGCTGCTTTTGATGCAACATTCGTAATAACTAATTATATACTATGTAAAGCCTGGATCACTAATCACAGGATTGCTTTATCAAAAACAAACTGCTCCAGGGTCTGTTGTCAAGCAAGATAAGACCACCTCATTCAGATGATCTCGGACCATTTGTTTTGAAGCATGATCAGAGGTTAAATGAACAAATATAACATGGTTTCTTGAGGCGGCTCGGGTCAAAATACCTCCACCAGAGCATCCCTGGACCATCACCAAGAGCGCAAACCCATAATGCATTATGTTTCCATAGAGACAACAGTTGGAGGACATAATACATTTTTTGTTATACTCCTCTTACCATCCCAACCTGCTGGCAATGGCACAAAACATCTTCTGACAAGTTCACAGCACTTTGTTCAAAGACGATCAGTGCAGACTGAAGGCAAAGGAAAAGTGTGCTTATTATAGACTTTGGTCAGAAGCCACAAAGCACAAAAGGATACGAATGCATCTCAGGGTTGGGAGTGACTGAGTTTACAGGTGACCTCATTTTATTTGCCAATTCACTTCAATTTCAGTGTTGACAGTATTTTCTACAGAATTAAATCAGAATTTAAATATTTAGAATTCAGCCAACGAACCCAAACCCTGGTGCGTGTGTTATGGATTCTCTGAATGGTCTCTCAGAAGAGTTTCAGTGCCCGTGAGTTGGCATGGGTTATAGCAGGTCCCCCTTGGTCACATGCTCAGGCTGAAAGTGGGCAATAGCCCCCTAGTGCCCATCTCACATACCTTCCTGTGCCAGTGCAGCGGTGCTGGTGGTGGGGGTGGCGGGGCTGGTGTGCTGCCGACCCACTATTGGACAAAAGAGCATGTCGTTTTGGAGAGGCTGACTCAAAGCAGAAGCTCAGCCTCTCCAGGATCACAGACAAACTTACCCAATTTGTTTCCTAACAAAGCAACCTAAAGCAAAGTCCAAATGCCTCTAGGCAGTCAGGAAAGTGGGACCTTGGTTCATAAAAACCAAGTTTGGAAAGAAACTACGTAAACAAAATAGTGATCCCTCAATGTATGAGCACAAGTCTCAATACGATTTTGAATGATAAGCCATTTACCTGAGAAGTTCCTGGACACCAACATAGTGGTCAAAATGGCACCCTGTAGGACAAACAAACACTAGTTTAGCATCCCTACCATGACTTGGAATAACAATAAACAGAGTAAAGGAATAAATACATCACTATTATGGGTAGAAACATTTATCTTGTAACTTAGAAAATATATATTATCCACATAACATTTTAGACACTAATAGATTTTTTAATAGTGTAAAATGGGTCTTTATAAAAGAAACTATATAGATGACTTTTATGTTTTAAGATTGGGTCCCTTGCATGAGGATAATCATATTTGGGAGCCTGTGGCATCTAAAAGATAGAAAAAAGATGAGCTACTGCTTACACTAATGTTAACAAATTGATCCTTGTTGTGTTACTAATGAATGAATCAGACCTTCAGTTTTCTGCGGGCGTTGAACTTGCGCAGACACTCAACGGTTTCTTGACGATGCATCATGGAGGCGACGGTGGAGCGTTGCTAAGTGGGAGAGAGACATCACAGTCTTCAGGACAAATCTTTACTCAGAGATGCTATAACAGACTGTAAATAATACAAATTGGCTATAAAGCCTCATTTCATGTTTTTCATCAGTCAAACAGGCTAGCAGATGTTTATTTCATTACAGATGTAAATGTAAGCTCTACGACATTACACCAGTTGCTTCATGTAACTCAGAGTGACACGATATAAACCAGCATTGAAAGATGCTTTGAAAATTGCTTGGGGTTCAAGTTCAGGCTACTTACGCAGACCCATGGATGCTTGAGTGCCTGGTCAGCCGTGATCCTCTTTGCTGGGTTGATGGTCAGCATCTGGTTGATGAGGTTTTTGGCCTCTGGGGTAACTGTGTCCCACTCCGGAGAGGGAAACTAAAACATGAAAAGACAAAAGAGAGGAATGATGACAGAGTTTTCCTGACTTGTTTCATTCAGACCTGGGAATTAACAGAAGGATTTTAAAATACAAAGAACAGTTTTGATAAAAATGTGAAAAAATCTCTTATAGTTGATAGTTTTCATAGTTTCAAGTCACACAGAATGGTACCATTTGACATGCCATATTGGTCGTATTGGTGAAAAAAAATGTATGTTTTTCAGTGAAAATGCTGACCTTGGCCATTAGTCTTTGTGCAGACTTTGTGCACTCATGAACATTGGTTTGCACCGCAGCTCACTCCAACTCAAGCAGGAAAAGCACACAAGTGGTATTCCATTTTGCTGACATGACATACAATGCCTACAATACCCCGAAAAGTATCCATTGGTTGTTAATGACAGATTGGTAGTTGACAGACGAGCTCAACAGGTGTATTTACGTTAAATAAATGTATTTTACCATAAGTAAATAGATTTTGTGTCTAAAGACACACATTTACACATGAATTTTCTTTATACCTGCCTTGAAATTATACATGAAAATGTATCGTGAAAGGCACAATACAAACAACCGTGAATTGAAGTGAACTATATATATGTCGAGCTCACTAATAAGTAAATGTGCAACACTGATCATAAGACTGTGTGTTGTTCCAATGAGCCCAAAGACATTCTTTGGACCATTAGACTATTACCTTAGAAAAGAATTTCACCGGTCTTTTACTGAAACAGAGAGCTCAAATGTATACAGGACAAACACACAGATCAATGGCTTTCATGGTCTGTAATGGATGTTAATCAGATTAGGATAAAGTAGCTAAAGCAATGAAGAGTGGTGTTTTCCACCTGGATGGCTCAAAATGCTGAAACCAAAACTGGCCATCATAATTACATTTCTCCTACACTGCAGCACTCCATCAAATGGACTTTGCCACTATGCAACCAATGCTGCAAACATGCTATACTTCCATGAACTTAGAAAGCCAAGAGGAACTAAAAGGCATTTTGAAAGCCCAAATGAAATCAAATTAGTGTGAATCCATACCCTGATCATGCTAGACTGTTTGCAAACAGCAGCACTGACAGACAGCTACAGTACAGTGGAGGATAAAATTAGAGAATATTTTACAGACACTTGAATTTTCAGATCTAAAGTAATTTTCATTTTTCTTAATTTAAAGGAATTTTCGATTTTTAGATATGGTAGTGTAGTAAATAAGGCACTTGTTTAAAAAAACAAAAAAACACTTCATTTTGTGGCAAATACATGAAGACAATAGAAGATTATATTTCTGAAGCATACAGCAGTCAAAAATGAGTACTGTAGGAAGTGTACAGGCTCTTCAAAACATGTGTGGCCACAGAACTTCACTAGTCTAACAAAGCCATAACTTTGTCTCCAAGGATTTTACTAAGATTTTCAAAAACTCTAGGCCGGCCACTTCATTATTACCCATTTTGCTGTGTGATGGGGCTCATTGTCCTGCATAAAAACTGCTGTCTGATTGGCAATCAATGCAGGGAAGCAAAAACCACATGTTGCAGAAGATGCATTCACACTACACTGTGCTTTACCTAACTCAATGTGCTTATGCGCAACTCTGCTTTACCCAAACCATGAAACTTCATCCTCTACTTTTAACTGACTTTAGACACTGACTTTAATTTTTACCACTTAAGTGAACCTGTGGACTAATTCTCTTTGTCTACGTCGCAACACTGTGACTGTGTTTAAATCTTACCCATTGTGGGTAAATCCTTACCCTGCTCAGCGCTGAACTGGCAAGTAATTCCAGCTGCAGAGCTGAACTGATTGGCCATTGAGATGCTCCTCATTATCCTGATCCCTTGTCTATTTGTTTTTCTTGGACATCAAGCTTTTTGGAAGACTTAAATGAGTTAATGGCTGTGATTGTGCAATCTTGTAGACATTTTAGATCTGGAGTGACCAACTTGTCTTGCTTTGTCCTCTGTATAACGAGTACTGTTAATGGGAAATATCCCACTTTAAACTGGTTATCTCCTGGGCTTCATTGAGATGATGGTGATGATGAAGACTCCTCGGCTGTATGTTTCTCTGCTGAGCTCTAGAGGAGGGGGCCGTCATCATTTATTATTGAGTACTTCAGCTCTCTATCCCAACCAATTAAATATTAACAAAGGCTTCAATCTGGGCTCGACACTCTGGGTCGATGTGGTGGCACTGAAATCTCTGTATAGGGACGACTGTGAAAGCATCTGTCAACATGTTGATAGGCAATGAAAGACAGGTCTAATAAAAGGGCTTTCACTTTCTACTCCTGACTGAGTTGAGCACCATTTAAAGTGGGTTACAAGCACTTTAAAAAAAATAAAAAATAAACAGACCTTTTGTTCGACATGCCTGTTTTGTAAATGCCTGCTTTAATTTGATCAGATATGTTGATAGTAAAAAAGTGGAGTTGTATGGTTTTGCCTGGACCAAGAAGTTTTTTTGGGGGGGGAAAATTCACCAATGTCTTCTGGTACTAGATGAAACATGATGGAGAAACACCACCTGAGTTTTAAACTATACATTATATTCATTTCTGTTCAAAAGTTTAGGGTCAGTAAGGAAATCATTCCACAAATTTATGGTAAAATATCACTGTTTATATCTCTGTTAACAAATTCTGAAATTCAGATATGGTAATTAGCAGTTTGTTTCGGTCATGCACTGTAAGTGGTAGACCAATCACAACAGACTGGCTATCTGACCTATCAGAGCAGAGTACACTCTTGGAAAGGAGTTTAGAGAGAATAGCGGTGTGTCCAAAATCACATACTTCCCTACTACATACTATGCGAAAAAAGTATGTGAGCCATGATGTATGTCCGAATACACAGTATTCGAAAAACAGTAGGCAAGAAGTACCCGGATGACTCCTTCCGGTGAGATTCTGACGTGCACATCCAATCAACACTTTACTATATCCCATGAGGCCACGCTAGAGAATTTATGAATGACAGTGAAGCAAAGCAACTAATGAGGGTAGGTCATGTGACAATGACAAAATGGTGGATGTAGTAAGTCAGAAGTCCATTCATACTACCCCCCCAATTATACTATATAGAACATAGTTTTTATAATTGGCTTGATCTTTAAACAATCCATTTCATTTCAATGCTGCAATTAAGAGAAAATGTAAGTGTTTTTTTGGCCTTGGATTAATGTAAACTTGTTGTAGGCGACTTCTTAAACAAAAGCAACCATTTAAATAGCACAATAATGATGACTTTAAGAACCAAGCACTGAAAAATCATATCGGTCAACCTGAATATTGAAAAGGATGTGTTTGCTTCAATGGCAAAAGGCTTGATTAGATCTAAAGCAGTGTCATTTGATTATAAAGCAGTGAGGGCTCATTAAGGCAAAGAGTGAGTGCGATTACTCACATCATAGGCTCCAGCTTTGATCTGTTGATACAGTTTGTGCTGGTCCTCATCCCAGAAAGGAGGGTAACCCACCAGCAGAATATACAAGATCACACCTGGCCAGGACACATACATTGTATACTCTTATTCCAAAAGAATAAAGATTAATTCTTTAATCTGATTATTCATAAACATGGACAAATACATTACACATGAACAAAGACATCCCAATCAGTCAGGGAAACACTGTAATATATTACAATCCTACCACAGGCCCAGATATCCACTGGCTTGCCATAAGGGTCCTTTCTCAAGACTTCGGGAGAGAGGTATCCAGGGGTGCCTGCAAAACCTGTAAGGCCATACTGTTACTGAATACATGCAGTATTTATCTAAAATGAATAGAATAATTATGATCAAGAGCTATTTCAACATCAACTCTACCAAATGTTAACCCTTTATGGGGCATGGAACCATATACGGTAACTGCATTGACAATGTTTACAATATAATAATATCTATATATTTTTTAAATCAAAGCATAAAAGTTCAGGGTGTATTTCAATGAGTGGCTAAGCATTACAAGTATGGCAACAACTGTTCAGTTTGTATTAAATAAAGAACAGGTTTGTTTATTTATATAAAAAAAAAATCGTTCTCATCAAGGCTACACAATGTGGAAAAACATCCAATAAATTCCCATGCTATTAGAATAGCTCAATCCAATTTGCTCACTGGCTTTGTCGTCTGTGACTTTTGACCTCATAGTATTCTTGACTCAAAAAGGGCAATAAAATTACTCCATGTTTCCCAAGAGCCCAGTGCAAAAACATAAGCTGGCTACTCTCCAGAGCTCTCTGCTCCCACAGATGCCAGAAAACAAACATAGCTATACAGGAAAATGGGTTTCAGAATGAGTTTATGAGCACCAATGCCATCAAACTGAGAGGAAACATTTTTATTTGTATGTGAAACCACTGAATCTTGATCTGCTGAACTAAATTCAAGACAGTATACTGTGGTTTCAAGCCAAATCCTTTGAGAGATGAGGCTCCCAAAGAGTTGAGAGGAGTCTTACCAAACCAGGCCTGCTGATCTCCCTGCACCTCGATGGCAAGGCCAAAATCAGCCAGCTTCACTGCCGCCCCCTTCATCTTGCTGGCCAACAGCAGGTTCTCTGGCTACAAGAAGACACATGACAAGAGAAATGGCTGAGACACAGGTGAAAAAAAATTAACAAGAGGCACATGAAAAATTTTAAATAGCAAAAAGACGGGTATCAAAACTGTGATTTCCAGTACTGTGAATCTAACATCAAAGTATAATTGTGTAGTGAACCATTTTGGTTAGTACTGAGCGTTTTTACCTATTAAGGTGTGGTCAAAATATAGGGGCCACAAATATATAGCTTTATGAAGCACATTCTTTACAGAAGTCACTCTCAAACTAACCAGTTTTCTGTTCAACATAGTGAATTCAAACTTGACAAAATATCACGATGTGCTCACACTTAGAAGGTTTGGATTGATTAAAATGAACTCGGGTGTGATTTCTGTGTCTTCATTTGTGGTTTATTTAAATAAGCGTGAACAAACATTGAAAAACAATGAAAAATGCAACATGGAGAAACTGTGTCTAAGCAAGCCAAAAAAAGGACAAAGACAGGCGATAAAAAGAACAGAATGCACAAGCATGTTTTTTCTTGTCATAACGGATGTTGCCCATTACAGTTCAGTAAAGGTGTCAGAAACGTGTCTCGTTGGATTAGTTCTTCATTTGTGTGTGTGACGGAGCAATACTTGGCACTGTTTTGACTATTCTACATTTTATAACCTCTTCATGAGTTCTCATCTAATAAAATACCATGACGTGTGCACATTTACCAGGTCCATTCAGAAAAGTTCTGAATTACACATCATAAATGCCATTTTCCTCCCATATTTAGGTTTGGACTTAACTGGCCATTAACTGCCATCGTAACTGCCTGGCTGACCTTTTCTTTATAGACTATCATTAAAACAAAAAACCTCAAAATTAGCTTGGAGTTGAGTCTGGAACACAATTTAACAAAGAAAGTGGTCAAAAAATGGAAGTTAAAGTGTTCAAGAGCAGAAGTTAAATAATTAAATATTACACTGTAAACACTAACAGGACTAAATGATGATATTCTGTTTTTGTCTGAATCAACTGACCCAAGAGAACTAAACTATAAGTGTGAACACACCCTCAATCTCAAGAATTACTATTTGAATGACTGGATTACTGTGTGGGCAAGTGCTTACTGCTGCAAGTCAAAACAGCTTAATTGTGCAGAATTAAATAAAAAAAACTTGTTTTGAATGCAAAAAGTGAATTTAGGCATCACAACATTATAATGTACAGTTTGAAAATGTGTATTTATTTAAAAATGTTAAGCATTAACATTTGAGATTAGCAATTGAGTATTAGACAACAGAAAAAGTTCATACAAACATAAAAATACAAGAAATAAAACTGCCACACAATGGATATCAGCAAACTCCACTACATATCCAGTTCCATAAGGCTGCTCATTTATTCTGTGCATGATTATTCTAAAGGTGACGATCAAGCATTCCTAGGCTTGAGTCTAATCAGCTGTGATCTGCATAAATGGACGTAAACGTATCTATCATGTTCCATGAGGACAGACTTTTATCACCACAATGATGGAAAGCAGGAGCTCCGGACTACAGTGTGAATCAACGCATAGACAGAAATAGTGTAAGAGAAGAAGAGAGTGAGTCTACATGTGGTGTCTATATCTCAGTAGCGTGCGTGTGTGTGTGTGTGTGTGTGTAAAGCAGACGGATAGCAGTGACAGCACGCCATTGCTCTAAGCTGCATAATTCATGAGGAGACAGAGAGGAGGGCTTGTTATCTCATGCTAGAAGAGCAGGGGTGAGCTGCTCTGTGAATGCAGCAGACACATCCCTGACCCCGACACTGCACAGTCATCCTCCAACAACATTAACAGGCAGATAGACACAACAAACTTTCTGTGACATCAGGACATGGTGACGGTGATGATGATGGCTTATTTTCAACAATATTTATTATGTCACGCTGACATGACAAGATGCAAACTAATGATTATTCATAAGGCAAGTCAAAACAGGATTGGCAGCTCATAGATATTGATACTCAGAGATATTGAGATTCCCTCATATGTTTTACACAGCTTTTTATGGTTTGAATTTATTCTTTTGTGAAAAAAAAAAAAAAAAAAAAACTGGATTTTTTTTTTATGAGTGAAATTTCACACAAATTAACGTGATCTTTTTTTGATCAGTATGGTTTAATTTTCCCATTTTAATTTTTAGATTTTGTTATAGAATTTTGCCATTTTTATGAGTAATTCCCATCAAACAAAGAACATTCACTTGATTTTATTTATGATTATTTTTATTCACATGTGAATAGAGAACCAAATAAGGCAATTGTTTTTAAAGAATGTTCTTTTTAGTTTTTTTTTTTATTCAACCACAAAATGACATTCCTTATACATTCCAGGGGGGTGTATTTTGAAATGATCCACAAATACCTTAAACAGAATGTACCCTAGTTGTTATTTTTAGGACTTTATTTTTACTGAAATTAGTGTTATACAGCATGTGATATGATGTTCAAATCCAAATGTATAACTAAGTATTGAACAAGGGCTAAGTTTGTGAAAAGTAAACAACAAAAACCAAGCCTTTTGTTGGCTGTTACAACAGTGTGGACTATGTATAACAGACCATAT
>CAIGQV010003909.1:22184200-22194313 GCA_903798115.1 Danio jaintianensis
GTGTGTTTGTGTGTGTGGTTTTAACAGGTTGGCTTGAGAAGTGAGGTGTTGATAGAGCTAATGTGTATTGTATACTGATGAAGGTGACACTCTCGCAACTAGTATTTGGTCTAATGTTGTTACAAGAGTAATGAGTAACTAAAATAAAAATGAAGTTATTAATATTATATACTGTTGCATGCATATGTGTTGTAATGATGTAGCTGTAAATGAACACGTTTTAAAATATTTGTATATTAAATATATACACTGCCATTTAAAAGTGTTTTTTTTTTTTAAATAAAAACCTTGATATAATTTAGTTGTAACATCAAAAATGTTTTTACTAGTACAGATCCACTGAATAAAAAAAAGAAAAAAAATGAAAATGACATTTGTTCTCCCTCATGCGGTTTTGAACCTTTATGAGTTTATTCTTCGGTTTAACACAAAATATATTTTGAAGAATACTGGTTGCAGTGACCAATTGACTTCCATGGTAGAAAAAAATATTACAATGAAGGTCAATGGGTCACAACAACCAGCATTCGTTAAAATATCTTCTTTTGTGTTGAACAGTAGAAAGAAATGCAAACAGGTTTTGAACAAGTAAAGGCTGAGTAAATTTAGTGTGAACGATCCCTTTAATATTGTACTAGTAAAGTCATTTTTATGCTACAACAACATTATACTTAATTTAAAATAAATTCAGTAAATTTCAGTCAGGATAAAGTAAAAACAGCAGAAAAATTTATGTTTTTTTTTAACTCAGTTCTGATGCACAGATGTAAATTTATAGCTCCTTTTATGGCTTAAAATCTACAATAAACATCAAATAACAACTTCAGCATTAAAAAAGGAATTAAAAAAAAATGTTATGATATTCCACAATATAATTACTTGCATTGCATTTTTACTAAAATAAATTCAGACTTGGTGAACATAAGAGACTTATTTAAAAAAGAGCAAACTTTTGAAATCTTGGTGCTGTTCATATTATTTTTCATTTATTTATTAGTATTATTTAACTTAAAGACTATTTCTGTATTCTTAACTGTTGTTATGATGATACATTATAGTAGTATAATAAATACAGGCTTGATGGAAAGTGTTGCCTTATTAATGTGTTTTTACAACCCTACACTGAACTAATATTTGGAGAGAAGAACCTGTCTGACAAGTAAACAGTCTGTGTTTATTAGAAGTATTTTACGTTCCTAGGATACCAGTGATATCAAAGAGCTCAACATTATTTTTTTTGAACACCAGTACCGGACGTATAAATCAAAAACTTGTATTTTAAAAACTTGTATTAGGTAGGTGTTTTTTTTTTTGTTTAGTTTTTTTGCATAGTGAAAAAACATCCTCCAAAAATGCTGGGTGATTTTTCACGCTCTGTTAAAGATCTCCAAAGGGAGATCTCTTGTTTTCTTTCTAACATCTTGTCACATTAAAATCACATGCCTGAAGATGCAGCTCTGGGTGAGATAAGATGGAAATGTATGTAAGCATGTGGCTTGTTTGGGTGGCAGGGCTTGTGTCACTGACGGCTGGCGGTACTCATGCATTCGTGTCTGCTGGTTCTTTAGAAGAGGGTTTGTCGACATCAAACTCAGCTGTTGATAGGCTGTAAGTTAGCCAGTACAGGTTGTTTGTGTGTTCAAAACAAAGGTAGCAGAAAAGAGAGAGTCTGTGAATCTTTGCTGCCAAAGGCGATGTGCTCCTTAAGTATGCTCTCTCTCTCCCTCTCATACACACACTTGATTGCTCTTTTTGTTGGAGTTTATTGGCAGTCCATGCAGAAAACATGACAAACTGATCCTTTGACAGAGAAAGACAGAGAAATAAAGGGCCGTTTAGGGCAGTGAAACCGTAACAAGTACAAAAGACAGATTTAGGCCGCTGGGAATGGAAGGAAATACAAGAAGAAAAAAAAGGAAAAGTAAGAGAAAAAGCGAGAGGGTGGGAGGAGACAAACACTTCCTAGAACGACGAAAAATGAGGGCCGCACACACAAAAAAGGAGATGTCAAGCAGAATATCTGATCGTCTGTTTGGATTAGAGATACCAGGCACAGCTTAGATGCCATAGAATTCAAAGCTGGATATATCTTGGCATAAGGTCTGTTTAACTTTGTTAGCTTAATGTGTATATTCTAAAATTTGTCATGTATGTTTTTAAAGAGGCATCAAACACATGTATACTGCTAAATATATGTGTTTAATGCACGTTTATGTATCATGTCATATCGCTTAGCTCTTACTGTGATTTTTCTGGAGTGAAAAGATGCCAATAAACTTCAAAAACTCATATGTTTTTGCAGAGGTTGATATTAATTCCTGCCTCTGTTGCTTGTTATAATCACAAAATGCAACTCTAAACACATCTCTGTCAGTCCCTTTTGTCAAGTAGAATTATAATTTAGCCTATATTTCATCCATAACACAACTCAGAAGCAAACCTTCATTTCATTCAGTCATTCATTCTACAACAAAGAACAATTTAACACCATCAGTCAATACACTCTGGCACAATTAATTGTTAAAAGATTGCAATCTCAATTAAAACAATAGGGCTGTGCAATATTTACAATCTACTATAATAACATAATTGTTGTTTAACAATAGACGAGCTGACAGACATTATTGAGTAGAAACTCACTACAAAGTTAATTTTTATTACTAAAAGCACATTGTATATTCATTGATGTGTTGTTGAACGATTACGACAACTAGAGAGTGATTACTAAAGAACAACGACTTTTACATGGCTTCTGAACACCTGTATGAACCAAAATTATGTGGACTTTTTTGTGGAATGGCTATTATTTTTGGAGCCTGTCAGTTTAAATCGTACTTTTGTATGAAAAGGAGCAGCTTGAATATTGTCTCTCACCTTGTTTTATGGAAGAAAGAAAATGACAAAATCACAAGGGAAAGTGAATACTGACAAAACAGCCACATCTGGGTGAATCCTGTAAAATGCGATGATTGAAAATTTCCTCAGCATTTACTCACACTCAAGTGGTTCTAAACTTTTATGAATTTCTTAAGTTGAACACAGAACAAGATATTCTGAACAATGTTGGAAAAAAACTGCCATTGACATCCATATTTTTTTCCCAATATTCTTGAGTATATCTTCCTTTGTGTTCAACAGAAGGAAGAAACTCGAACAGATGGCAGACTTTTCATTTTGGGGTAAACCATGCCTTTAAAGGAGATTTTCTTGAACAGTTCCAATCCTTGTTTTCATCTTTTCGTCAAAATCCCCCATACTTTATTATCGTTACTTTCTAAGTAATTTTTTGTATCTAGTGATTACCCAGCTGTCCTCTGCAGTGTCTTATAGTGAAACTGTCCCACTCGCATTTGATTGTCTTTCACAGCACTGTTCACAGCCTGAAGGGATGATACCTGTGCCATTTCCATGATTTTGCATGAGCTGAAGATGTTGTTTGTCAGATCTGTCGTGTCAGCCACATCCTTTCTCATTTCATGCAAATAGCCTTGTGTTGACTTTGACTAGCATGTTTGTACAATATGTATATACACACGCACACATTCATACTTGATAAATGAGGGCAGAATGGGAACAGGACACTGAGACTCACCTATGTTGGGGTGTTTGAGCAAACGGCAGATCCGGGCCTCTCTATCCAGTTTCTGATGATCTGAGGAAGAGGCACAGAAAACACATTTAACCCACACCTATACTACACATTAGTCAGAAACACAAACCTTATATCTGAAATAACTGCTTAGTTTGAGGTCTGTAAGATATTTCAAAGTTTGGAAAAGGAGTTAATTATGCACATCAATGCTTAAAAATAACGCAAAAACAGTAATATTGAGAATTATTATTATAATATAATATTAGCAAATGTCACATGATCCTTCAGAATTCATTAATATATGCCGAATTGATGCTCAAGGTACATTTCTGTTTTCTTTCTTAACCCCACACTTCTTAACAGTAGTGTACACTTATTGGCCTGTTTCTCACAGTGAGTCAAATGGATCACTGTAGTAATGCTTCACTGTGCTTTTTGGTCATGTTGATGGGTACCAGTCCCCCTTACATTTGCGGTATATGGGAATAAGTGATGCGATCAACTAATCAGGTGATATAAATCTCAGGAGCAAAAACGGTCTGTGATATGTTCAATTAAACCATATACAAACAAATGATCAACTATTATTGGAAAGAATGAAAAAGAAATGACCTTTAATAAGAAATGAGCTTTATAACAGCCTACTCTTTATTTAAAAAACCCCCCACTGAACTCTTTCAGAAACCTGTGGAGAATGGTAAGGAAATCTAAAACAGATACACACACACACACACACACACACACACACACACACACACACACACACACACACACACACACACACACACAGACAGACAGACAGACAGACACAGACAGACAGACAGACAGACAGACAGAAAGTGCTTCTACAGTATAAATGCATTGGTTTAATGGATGATGGGTGGTTATGATGTGGCAGTGGGCATTATACCTCATGTGTGGATTATTCTAATAATTCAATGGATCAGAGTCAATTATTCTTCTTATACTATGACTACCACACCTGAAGGCACAGTTCAGATGTTGTATTCCAAGACATTTGACACAGCACTGTCCTCAAACCATCGGTGAGTGTAGGACTAGTGTCTTATGCATCTCATCCAAAGCCTTTTGTTTTGATTCGATTTTTTGGCTGTAGTGTGTAAAATGAAATCATTGAGCGTTGTTATGTGGAACTGCAATGTGGTCAAGACGTGCCTGGAACTATTTTAGATGTGGGTTTATCTGACAATAATTGCACACCTTAGATTGTTCATCAGTCAGTCAGAATTGACCCTTCGCTAAGCCACACCCAAAAACCGCCACAGACCAATCTTGGCTTAGCAACCGTAGCGTTTGGCACAAATCCATAAATTTCCCCTTTCTGGCTGTTCTTTCTATGAATGAATTATATAGAAGCACTGTCCATGCGTGTTTCCTCGTCGGTTAGTAATGCTATATTTCATTGCACAACATAGTCTATCACGCTTTTTGGTTAAAAAAAGAGAAATAACTGTTTAATTTGTTATTATTAGATTATTTTTAAATTTCACCTATCCTGCTGTGCATGAACTAAGCGGTTAAATGGTCAGCGTATGAGGCGGATAGGCTTTAGCTTCAATTTTGATTAAATTATTTTCTAATCGGTTGCGTATTATGTCGTGAACATACCCCTGTAATGCATACTGTGGTCCTTTCTCAGATATCTCACCCGTTCGCCAAAAATGACTAAATTATATCACATATTGTAATAGACGTGCCAGGCATGAAAGCTTGACAGACGTAACAACAGTAACTAAGGAGGGTGGGGCTTAGCAAAGGGTCAATTCAAGCATCCAGCAGCTCCATGGTATAAACTAATTTATTTCATGGCCTGTTGCAATTCTTGATTCTGTTTAGCTGGAGGATGTGCAATAAAACCCTTTATCACACAGCTGTCTGGAATACTGGCTGTCAGTCGCGACATTCCAAGGTACGTTATTCTAAGATATTAGAATTTTCTTATCTTATTCTAAGATAACAACCAATCAATAACACAGATTAACTTCAAATCATCTTGAATACATTCAAATGCATATACTTACATGATCCATACTCATTTGTATCTGCTTGTCTGTCACGCTGCTGTTTTTGACTGTTAGTATATGCTTTATTCAGCTGGTTTTGTTTCTGTCAGCTTTGCATTTTTGACAGTTTGGCGCCATCTTGTTACTGAATAATGTGCAGGTTATTGTATCCTCCATTCAGCTCTTTTTGTTTCTGTCTGCTTTGCTTTAATTAAAGAATCAATAAACTATTACGGCTCAGAACAATGTTTTCTGTCTAATTCTCTGTCGCTTAGCTTCGCATGGGGCTGCTGATAAGCCTGCTTTAATCTGCAATAACATGCTCCTGGGTGTGTCTCTAACTTAGGTAGCACCACATAGTTTTGGTGTGCTTTGTATGCTTCACCTGAGAGCCAATGTGTATCAACCACTTTGGAAATATGCTGAAAAACATTTGCAAAGAGACACAGATAACACATTTTATTATTATTATTATTTATATGCATAAATAAGTCTCATAATATTATTTATACCTATAAATATGTCTCATATATCACACATACAATCTCTCTCTCACTGTGTCTGCTTGAGTCTGATTGGGGAGATCTAACATGTCGCAACTGATGAAAATGCCGGTCCTTTTTACCCATTGGTCAAATACTGCCATGCAAAGAGCATTAGTAGTTTTAACATGTCTATTACTTGGCAAGTGACTATAGAATAAGTGGGACAATCAATGGCTTGCTATACGTTAAAGGATTTTAAAAGCACTTTGCATTTACATTTGTTTTAATGTACAACAAAGACATTATCCCTTGCATAAGCAATGCATTTAATTAAAAAGCATTTAATAGTGCTGCCATACAAAAGCACTGTTCAGAGTTTGAAGATGTGAACGGTTCAGAATACATCATCATGTGCTGTCATCTCAAAATTGTGGTAATTACAAATGGCCAGTCAGGTTAGAGAAGTGACAACATGATGTAAAAAGAAGAAGAGCGAGCGGTTTTGCCCACTTGAGAACATGTCAGCATGTAAAGACAGAGCCAGATGCAGAAGTGAGTGGTTTTGGGTGCTCAATATACTTTATTAAGAAAATAGCTGATAAAAAAAATTAAGCATCTTAAATAGTGTAAAGATGTTAACTACAGGACGCCAGACAACAGACGAGTTGAAAAGAATGCACACGTGCACTCAAACACACAGTCATCTGCAGTGGCACGCATACACTGTAGTAATTCAAATCATGAACTCAATGCAGACGCTCCTTCTGGGTCAGATCAGTCTCACATAAACACACACATGCGGCTCCAACATAACACATGCTCTTAGCCCAAGATCAAGTCTGTTGCTACTGATCTAAGATCAAAACTTAAGAAAATATTACAAATTATAATAAAAGGATGAAAAAAAAAATGTTGCTTTCTTGTCACAGGCATTTATGTAGCAACCCTACGGGATGTAGTTTGTAAATTCAGTTTTCAGAGTGCATGTGGATGGAATTACTGTTCCAAGAAAAAACTTACAATACCAACCCCTACCATGACACACAGAAATGACATGAACATTAATGCACCAAACATGTCCAAAACATGACCATTACACTGTAATGGTTTGTTTATGTTGTTTGGCAGCCTCAGTTTTTTAACCAAAATTATCTCTTTATAATTTTAATTGATTCAATAAAAAAATTTGCTCAATGCTTCAGATCACAACATTTCTGAAAACCTTTGAGTGAAAGAGCAATTTTTGAGCTGAAATGATTCCCTTAAACATTGACATTTAAGATGTCAATAAAGTGTGTTTTAATTGTGTGTATTTCATGCACAAAATGTGGCTAAAATACAACAGGTAAACATGTCAGCTGTGTGGACATTAGTGATGCATGAACAATATTCATTTCTTGTTTTTAAACCACAGTGATATCGCTTCTTAATTCTCAATTTCAACCTGTTTATGCATCAGCTTTTTTCAACTTTCACTCAGAAACAAAAATATGCCTTCAGAAATAAGGACTTGACATTTATCAGGATCATTACCAGAAATTTTCTTCAGAATCTATTACTTGGCCCTACTTTGTATTCACAGTACTTCTCATGAACACACACAAAGACGGATTTCACATTTTAAGTGATGATGGTTTTATTAAATTTGTTGAAATGGATGTAGGTGTAGGTTCATGGGTGGCTTAAACCTTTTCTGAGAAGTGCGAGCAAATAAACGACTGAACGGTGACTGCTGTGAATGATGTGTGTTGGATTTACGGCAGCAGATGTCTTTATTACCTAACAGAATTAATGCGGGACATTTAATATTCAGCCCTGCCGCGGCTCCCTACTGAACAGTTAATCTGAAGGCTGAGCGTGAGAGACGGACGCACAATGACTGCAGAGACAACAAACATAAACCGAACACTTGGAGAATGTGTGATATAACTTTTGTTTTTATCATTTGCTACACCTTCTGCATGCAATTCATCCACTGCAATATAAATCAGGTTTGAAGTGGAATAAACACAAATCCACTGACGGCGGTGATCCGAAGCAACTAATAAAGGCTTCTAGAAAGAGAAATAGCTTTCAGTGCCTTTTCTTTTTTTACTCATCCTCCTCCTTTTGTGTGCTCTCTCGTTTTCTTTCTTTTTATCCCATTACTGAAGAGATAAATAAATGATGTGTTGTGCAGTGACCATCTCTAAAATTCAATTGGGCTAAGTGCTGCTTTCTCACTGTGCTCTCGGCCTATGATGTCATGGAGGGAGAGAAAGAGAGATGCAGAAAGCAGAACTAAACTGACTGCTGCCAATGATTAAATGAAAGCTCAACAGGTGCATAAGGATCCTGAGATTGGATCAGCATAAACCTTTGATATCATTATGGGCATGGCAGTATATGGTGAACTGATTCTAGACCAGCAACTGTGTTAGAAAGATTGCAGGAACCCAAATAGAGCACAAAAATATCCAGTTTGGTATTTGTTTGTTTAGCGTAAATATCCACGTACATTTTTTTAAAAGTGTGATGCAATAAACATTTTATTTTTATTTTTCAGTAATTTTCAAAAGAATGTTCACATTTTACTGGGTATAAATGTCCTAAAACCCCTTAACGGTGGCAAAATTTAATAAAACCACCAGTATGTTTTTTTGTGGAATGTTCGCTATTAAATTAATAATAATAATAATAATCTACCTTTAAAATTCGGATTAGTCTGCATTTAGTTTGATTAAAAATACAGTAAAAACAATAATTCTAATAGTGTGGAATATCACAGTTTTTGTAATATTCAATAATTATAAACACTAGAAAATTGTGAAATATAAATTAAAATGTATTAAACACAGTACTTAAATGTACATATTTAAAATATATATATTTGAAAGTATTTTTCAGTGTTGAAAATAATTCTTTTAAAAGGAAAATATTATTTTATTTCAGGATTCTGCAGAAAGTTTAAGAGAGATTTTTCGATCAATTTAATGTACATTAAAATAAAAAAAAAAAGAATAATTTCTGTAAAAATACAAATTACCTTACAATCTTAGTCAAGCTCATTGGTTTAACTGTAGGATGTGCTTGCCAAGCAACAAATCATCTCACACATTAATATTGAATGTGCAGTAACACACTGAAGCCATTTATAAGCTTTTACAAAACCAACACAGCTCAGCCAATCAGAACTGTGCATTTTATAATCCACCATAAATATCAATTCATTTATTTTTAAAGCACACTCCATAAAGCACAATTGGAGCTCTTTATATCTTTGCAGGTATTGTTTTCAAGTTCCTTAAACAATAAAAATGTCTAATCAGTATTTATTTTTTAATGTAAATCATTGGTGACAAAAGCAAGTCAATACCATGAGAAAATTTCAGCAGAAATATATAAACAGATGCATCAGACCCAGTCACTTCAAATGCATCTATGAGAGTAAATCTCTGTGGCTGGCAGTGCAGAGTAACACAGCTGTAGAATTAGATCAAATTAATGCCTTTATTAGTGGAAAATCTATATTAGATTTAAGACTCCACTTAACAATTTAAAGCTTGACTCGTGTACTAAGACTGACAGAAAATAAAAAGTATGGCTAGGAAATATAATCTCATTCTGGTGTAATAATCAACGAACTTTGCTGTCGTACCATGGCTGCAGCAGGAGCAATGATATTATACAGCGCCTGAAATTAGTCCCCAGCACCAAACCCTACACTTGCACCACCTGTTAGAATCTGCGTGATATCATTGCACCTGCTGCATATAGTTCCCAGCCATATCAGCCTAGAAAATAGCAACTTTACATTGTCTGCTGGTCTTAGTAGTACTCAACACAACTACAGAAGAGTCAAGCTTTAATTAATAAAATTATCAAAACGTTTTGATCATTTTTAAGCGAGCTGCTAATGGTCTAATCAGAGTCAATGATTTAAGCTAAGCTAAGCTACAAATGCTCCTGCCAAACTCAAAGAATGGCAGTGGATTCAAAAATGGCACAACTCAACTGTTAAAAAAAAAAAAAT
>CAIGQV010003909.1:22194713-22238485 GCA_903798115.1 Danio jaintianensis
GGCATCCGCTGTGTAAAACATATGCTGGATAAGTTGCTGGTTCATTCCGCTGTGGCGACCCCAGATTAATAAAGGGACTAAGCCGAAAAGAAAATGAATGAATGAATAAAAGTAACTAATTCCCAGACAAAGTAACTATTGGGTTTATTATGAGATGGACAATAAAAGTTGAATAAATTATTATTCTAAAACAATGTCCAGTATTCTTTATTAATGCTGCTATGGGGCAATAAAAGAGATGCTTATCAATTGCAATGTTTTGTTGCAAATAGTGGAACAATAAATGGTTTAGAAATTAAAATGTATTTTTATATTATTTTAAAAACAACAACTGGCCAACAAATAAGTCTAAAAGTAAATTTTGCTTCTTAAAAAATGCAATAAAGATAGAAACAGATCCTTCTAATGTTCATTCATGTTTTGATCTTGGTATAACTGTAGTCAAGCACTTTTGCAGTCTCTTTCACTGACACTGATGTATAACCGAATCCTGCCTTCTCTCACGGCAAGCTGATGATAATGTACTGTAATGTTGTTCATCAGATTATACTATGACATGATTAACTAGTTTTGCTACTATTGATTAGGCTATATTTTGCGTCTCAGGACACTATTGAACTTGTTTTATTTGCTTTGAGGTAGCTGCTCTATCTCTTCCTTTGAAAGCGGAGCTCGTGTTATTGCCTGCATTGTTAGCCAATCAGTTATGTGGTTGTCCCACCCCCCGAACACACACACACTTAACCAATCATCATCAGTTATATGGTTATCCCACCCCTGATCACACACACTTAGACACTCATCATTAGTTTTGTGATTGTCCCACCCCCTGAACACAACCACTTAGCCAATCATCATCAGTTATGTAGTTGCCCCCCTCCGAATACACACCAGAGCAGGTCCTATAGACGCAAGAGCCTACACTCAGATGACAGCCGCTTCAGTGAGCTTAATTACAGCAAATTAGATAGTATATCAAATATACAATGCCACATTTTATTGTTAGTATTGGTTACAACATTGTTATAGGGGATACAGTAATTAGTTACTCGTTGCAGAAAAAAGCAACTCCATTAGTAACGGCGTTTGTTTATATATGACTGGTTACAAGACATACACAGAGAAAAAAGATGACAGAGTTTAAATCTTTGGGTGTACAACCCCTTTAAAAGTACCGTCAGCCCAGACTCTGAGTGGATGGTAGGGTCGCACTGACACAGACTGGAAAAAGGCATTACACGGGTTATCACGACCCAGACTTTTACAAACGTGCTCCTGCATGAGCTAAAAGGTGAGTTATTGTGCAGAGACGGTTATTAAGCCACTTGAGACAATGTGCAGACGTCACAGTGCACACATTCTTCTCAGATTGGCATCAGGCAACATGAAAGGGCTGAAGTGACGTCAAAGATTGAATCAGTGAGTACAAAGAAGCAGGGGTTGAGCGAGGTCATTTGACAGCAGGTGAATCTCAGGAGAAAACGCAGCTCGCTCCAGGGAGACTGACATCAGCACATGGCATCTGGGGCAGGATCAGGTCTCTCTCTGAACGTGAGCTGCGGGCTAATTCTCAATGCTCTGAATTTATCGCAGCCATTCTAACATTAAAGTTCACCCCAAACATATGCTGACCCTTGGCTACAGATACATTTCAACCATACAGAAATGCAGAGCCTTATCAGATATACCGCAGTATGTGGAAAATTCCTTATTAAAATACGCTTAGCTAATTTTCATTGGATACAGCATTTTAAAACCACAATGTTTGAGGTGAAAAACACCTGATAGGGCAAAAGTCTTTACATGAAGTGCTTTTTGTATGGCTGTTATAATTAACATTTAGATTTTTAAAAATACTGAATATATATTTTTGATATTTACTTTTCTCTTGCTGTTGAAAAAAAATCATAACGTGAGTGTTAATTTCAGTAAAGCAGTCAATTGAACAAAAGAAAACGCACTCATGTTCACAAGCTGCTGGAGATCAGATTTTCTTGAAGGAAATTATATTTAATATGAATTATAATATTTATATTAGAAATTATACTTTTATTTAGCAAGGTTGCTTTAAATGAATCGAAAAGTGACAATAAAGACTATTGTAAGTCAAAAGATATTTCAAACGAATGTTGTTTACAGAATCCTGGGAAAAAATAAATATGTTTTCAACAAAATTGGAATGACTTCTGAAATATCACGTAAGATGAGCAATGGCAGCTAAAAAGTCTGATTTGCTACCATAAATTATTTTAAAACATAATTTTTAATACAAAACAACAGCAAATGTAATTTTTCATTTCACAACATTACCATTTCTAGTACCGTATTCAAATTTCTACCATAATAAAAAAAAATGCAGTTTTGATAATAACAGACAAATAATAACTGTAGATGCTGCTCCACATAGTTTTTTATTTTATTTTTTTATTTCTTGCTCTCTCTCTCTCTCTCTCTCTCTCTCTCTCTCTCTCTCTCTCCCTGCAGTAATCATCTCATCTCCATGGGGTACATTCTCCCTCTCCTCAGCACCCCAGAGATGTGCCCTTGTTGTGGCCTTTCCACTCGTTCTGTCCAGTTGCTTTATTTTTTCTTCCTCTATTGGCTCATCAGCAGTGACCTTCGTGTCCTCACTGTTTACAAATCACAGGCTAATGTCAGATGAAGACTATTCACAGTCATCTCTCTTTGTGTGCTATTCTTTCTTTTTCTGTTAATGGTCAGTTCCTTTCATGATGACAAACACAACACAGAAGAGAGACTTATCATCTTCTTGACTCGTTTGTCACAACCCAACCCCATCTCTTTGACATGTTCTGCTCTAATCTGTCCTGTCCAGACCCTTTCCTCGTGTTTTCTTCTTTGCTATTCTTTTGCTGTCTTACAAGCAGTAGTTTTATTCCAGAAAATTTTAATCTATAGCAGCGGCTGCAGCTTCTGTTCAACTACGTTCCAATAGTAGGTAATCATAAACACAGGAATTAAAGCTTTTATTCAAAGGCACATTAAATGCATCAAATGTGACAGTAAAGGTAGATAAAATAATTTTCTTTATTAAAATAAATAATATGATAATATGTGATAATTATGTAATAATGAATTATTTTGTAATATAATAAAATGTTTCATATAAATTTCATTTGTAACAATATTTTAGCCTTTTTTCAGTTTTTATAGACTTCAAAATCATTGCAAGAATCCTAAAGACTTCAATTTTCTTATAAGGCAGTTTTTGTATACTCATTTTATTTTTATATAACCACTTTTACAGACTATACAAATCTATTGGAGAGCTTTTATTGGTCTCATCTTGTAATCAACCAATAAGTGTTTTAATAATTTGATTCATGATAATGCTCATCTTTGAAGCAATATTGGAGACTTACAAGACACAACAAAGAGGAATATGTATCGAACCTAAAATTTTGACAAAGCTCTATTAAAAATCTGAAAATGACAGTTGTTCATGGACAAGGTTGTCAGGTAATTCAGGAATTGACTTGAGACAGAATCTTTTGTCAATCAGCCAAATGGGCACTAGCATAGCCAATAACATCAACATGATAAATTATCATTAAAGTACTATATTCTCTTTCAAGGGTGCCATATCACGCTCATCCCAGAGACCAAATTAAAAACATACACATTAAAGACACGCTTGCACAAAGAGGGAAACACACTGTAAATAGTGCAGGGTTCGACATGATTCATTCATGTTGTCCCAACACAAATCAATAAAGTTAACTATTAACAATTTAGTGGATTGAACATAAAACAATTAAGTTGTCCAAAAATCTCAAGAATTGTGCCGTTTCAGCTCTTTTTTTTAAGCTCATATTCAAGTAATTTGAACAAGCAGCAAAAATCTTTTTTTGAGTATATATGAACACAGAAAAGCATTGTCAGCCGTGCTAATTGACTACTAAAATATTTTTGCAATTGAATAGATATACAACACTGCTCTATATCAAGGCAGTAACACTGTTCTTGAAGGAAACTTCCTCCAGTTTCCACCAAAAAAAATCTGAAATTGAAATGAATACATTGGTATTGTGTAGTCTAAAAATTAATATAAACATGTCTGAAAACATGCCACCTTTTTGCCATTTAATGCAAGAAAAATGCTATACATGACACCTAAACAACTGATGAAATGTCATTAGTAGTTTACAGATTAAAAAACATCATTTACTCAAACACATAACAGTAAATTGTAAATGCAGAGTATTTTCAAGTGGTCTCAATGTTTTATATAGCTGTGCATGTGTATGTATAGATTCTACTATGGTTTTTTGCATTTAAAAAGACATTAAGCCGTTTCAAATGTCAAACTATAAGTTATACTGTATCTGGAAAACTGATTGTTCTGAAATATGCCATGATGGTTTGCGATATTGAAAGATCAGTTAGGGCCACATTTAATTTCCCCTCTCTGGAGTAAACAGAGTGGTTAGGACACGATGACACTGCTGAAAAAGACAGTCGGAGTGAAAACTGCTTCTACCTCCAACCAGATCCAGTCGCCTCTCATTATTGTAGTGGATGCAAAATGAAACAGGCCCTCCAACAGGAACAAAGCCTAAGGGGAAATGTGTGTGTATGTGTAACAGAGATGTGTGTAAATATAAGGGAGAGAGAAGAAAAAAAAAAAGAAAAACCTTGTGTGTGTGTGTGTGTGTGTGTGTGTGTATTTGCACACTTTAATGAAATCCAGTCCTCTATGACACTTTATCGCTGGTTCAACGCAAGCAGCATTCGCACACAGACGACTCAGCGAGACAGACACTCCAGTAATGCAGGAAAGCAGCTCCATTCAGTTCTTCAGCTAATACAAACACAGCTTCCTACTGCCAGATTAAACAACCAAAAACAGCTCCCAATTTCCAATGCACAGCTCGCCCGGCCTGCCCATCCAGTCAAACATAACACAGACAGACGGCCCTGATGTCCTCCAGGTATCTCACTCTCTCACAAACAGAGTCAATAAAGCCTGGGTCACTTTTAAAAATGGCTTAAGGTGCAGCGCCGGGGGACGTCTGATCCCTCGCCTTACACAGACCACTGCGGGGGGACGTGGACGAGCACCTGTACACACCACACATTTATTATATCATTATATCCTCCTCTGGCACCATGGTAACACTCACCTGACTTCTCTTTTCACCTCATTGAGTTCTCTTTCGCACATAAGCTTTCCTTCAATTCTACCTATCAGTCTGTCTTATAGGGGGTGTGTGAACTTATTAACCGTTTGTGTGTTCCTTCCTGAAGTCCACTTGAAAATGACTGGATAATGTCACACAGAGATTGTGAACAAACAAACATGAATGAGAGAGCTACATGCTTAACAGTTCAAGATCTTGATTCAGAGGGGCACACATTTTTATTTGTAAAATGATCATGATTCAGTTTTGTCTTTTAAATCTTACAGTAAACAACAGCGGACATTCAGATCTGTATTTACACTTTAACAACAAAGTTGGAAACGACTTTATACACAAATAAACACCACACATCGTTAGCTAGTGTCATTACTATCATTATTAGTATTAGTTGTTTTACAAAAAGAGAAATAAATCACAGACATTCTGGCATTATAGTTTAGAGTTATGTATATGTATATATGAGGATATACATTTAAATATTTCCCAAGAGCGAGATAAAAATTATTTACTTTTTAAAACATAAATGTTTTAACAACCATAATAATTTATTTTTGTCTTTGACAGTACATCATATTTTTACAAGATATTAGTACTCAGCTTAGAGTGCACTTTAAAGGCTTTACTAAGTTAATCAGGTTAACTATTGTTTGACCTTAACAGCAGTTTTTAAAAATAGTTTTTAATTCCAAACAACTTAAAAGAAAATTTGACCTTCTCCAGAATATTAATATCATAGGAAATACTACGAAAAATATTTGGAAAAGAATTCACCGGAGGGCTGATACTTTTGTATGCATGTGTCGTAGAATAGCAAAAATTTTATTACAAAATTAAAGTAAATGCTCTAAGTTCTCTATTCGCTTGTTTGATCCGGAACCAAAAAGAAAATGATACATTCAGTCCTATTTTGATTAAACAGCAAACCTAATGATATTAAACAAAATAAGAGACCCACATTTTCAGTAGTTTTAGTCTGCTTGGTTCAATCAACAGATATTTTTTTAATGATTAATTCCAATTCATGTTTTTTAATAGAAGTTCAGCAATTAACATTTTGTCTGAACATCTAATAAATGATATGTTATTTTGTTCACTTTTCTATTAAGAACCATGATCTTTATTTTTTTTTATTGCAGTGCAGCTTTACTGAAACATGCATGTATAAAAATACACATACAAACACAAAAATCTACTGGAAAGCCCATTTGTCTGGTGTGTGAGCAAGTCCTTTCTGCTCAGAGACACTCCCTGCATCACAGCGGCTGCAGCTGTTGCATGTCGCAGGACTTGGTGCAGTAAATGTTCAGTACAGCTCCACACACACCAGGAGACACAGCTTGTTTAACAGATGTGCTACATGCTGTTAAACTGTGATGGAATTAATTGTGAAGGATCGTGAGACATTTCTGATATCTGTTTTGAACCGATAAGGAAATAAAGATTCAGCCAAGAGATAAACACATTGTGGTTGTTACCATATCCACTAGCATGCTTGCTTCACACTTTACAAACCAGCAAAACAATCCTTTATAAGCTACTTTGGGATGAAGTAGTGTACATACCAGTCTGATCTGTGGCCAAATAATAATGGATGCTCTATCATCATGTACTTTCATGTCGTTTCAAACTTTGGTTCAGTGTGACAGACTTTCTTTTGTAGTACATAAAATATATTTTGCTTTCATTCTGCTCCATAAGTGAACTGTGATAAGGGACTATAAGATTCAAAAATGCTCAATTAAATGAAATAAAAATGTGATCTATTTTTAAAAATATATACAATTCATTCATTCATTCATTCTCCTTTACTTAGTCCCTTAATTATCAGGGGTCGCCAAATGAAATGAAATGAACCGCCAAGTATTCTGGCATATGTTTTACGCAGCGGATGCCTTTCCAGCCACAACCCAGTACTGAGAAACACCCAAACACACTCATTCACACACGCACTCATACACTATGGCCAATTTTGTTCTTTCAATTCACCTAGAGCGCATGTCGGAAACCGGAGCATGCAGAGGAAAACCTCGCAAAGAACAGGGAGAATATGCAAACTCCACACAGAAATGCCAACTGGCCCAGCCGGGATTCTAACCAGCGACCTTCTTGCTGTGAGGCAACAGTGCTAACCACTGAGCCACCGTGCCACCCTTAAATATATAATTCGTACAGGACAATTAAAACAGATATAAAATAAAACTTATGTCATTTACTCATGTCAAGCCAAATCTGTATGTGAGATTTTAAAGAATGTTGGCCAAACAGATTTTGTGATGATTAACTTTCATTGATTCAATTAGTTTGAATTTACCTCGAGGAATGCAAGACAAACAGGTATGGAATAACATAAGTCATTTTTGTCAGAGTAAATTATCACTTTAAACGCATGCAATAATTTAGTGTGAGAAAAAGGACAAATTATTAGGCATAAATCTCTCATTCAATCTTATTTTTATTGTAAGGAAAAAGCAAATACGGAAGACGATAACAAATTTTTGTTATTACATTATAGCAAAAATTCTTAAATATTCCCAAAAGCACAGGTATGGCTGCTTAAATAAGCAAAAAGCGAATGGGGAAGCCCTACAGTGTTAACTTCATCCTAATGGTCTTGATAATCTTCCATCTCATGTCATCACACCGATTAAAATGCTCATTTTGCATGCCTGGCCATGCTTTAGCAACGACAGCAGTAATGCCATGGAAATATACAGGCAGAATGGACAATCCTGCTTCTGATTGAATCAGTTAGGCAGGGAGTCTTTCATCTGCAGCACATTAATAAAGCACACGTCGAGCAGCAGCAGAGAGAAGCTGAAACTCCTCTGAATAAAAGAAAAGGACAGACTCGCTAACTTGGCATGAGTCAAGACTGCTGGCTTCCTCTCTCAGCTCTGTGAGTGTGTGATGCTTTGAGTACACTCAGTCAGAGTATGCGTTCAGTGTGATCGTGGCCTAGAGTTGTATGAACCGTTAACTTCAGGATAAGGTCAAAAAAAGATGGCCTTCTCAGAGATGATTCAATAGTTACCTGAGCAAAACTAATTTGAGGCACAGCGCATTCTTTCACTCATGCAGGATAAGAGACTAGACGTCCACCAATTTGATTAGTGAGTTCCTGCATCTAGCTGTCATTTTAGCTTTAATGTTTAAAGTGCTTAAAGTGTTTCAAAACTTTTCTCCAAGCAATCCAAAAGTGCTGACAATGTTACGCTTTAGCATGTTGTTATACTGTCAGCATGGTAAACTCTCTCAGAGAAGTAAAATATTAAATTGTGAAATATACACACTGCCTTCTACATTAATAAATGGCTCAGAGACAATTACTGTCCTCCTTCAAATTGCCTGCTGTGAACAACCTTAAGGAAAATCTGTATGTACTTTTCGAAGAAAACTAATACCAAAATCCAGAGTCAACATATCTTATTCAACTAATAGATGTCTCTGTATATTAAGCTTCTATTAAACACCACACTGTAATAAAATGAAAATTTGCCCTATTTTTAAATGCATTTTATTGTTTTTTTTGGCGAACAATTAATCCATACACAGTTCTTTCTCTTGATTTACCTTGTAGTTGATCCTTACTGAAAATATGAGCCTCAGCCTACAGTTTTGCAAAACCTGACATTCGTTCCTCTGGGTACGTTTTGTTGCACATTTCAGATGACAAATCCAATAGAGGATGATACATTTCCAGAAATCTAAAAAAACGTAACTAAGGATACACTTTGTTGTGCATTTCAGATAAATGTCTTACATTTATAAGTCCATGAGAAGGCGGCACTTATTGTAAAAATCACCTAGAGAACCACTGACCTAAACCCAACCAATAGTGTCTTTTGAAAAGCAAACATGAGAGAAAAGTGCACTATGACCATGTAATTTTGACCTTGATTTCCCATTACTTTTATCGCTTTTGTAGAACCATGCTTCAACGGACTCGAACCCGAGCACTCTGCAGCACAAGTACAACACTGTACAAAATGAGCTACCAAGCAAACTGACCACGCCAGAAAAGTTGTCCCTGTGGAGATAGACAGGTGAAGCAAAAGCATTCAATTACAAATTATGGACATTGTTAAGGTGTTGTGGTAGTATTTGATGTTAAAATCTTTTATTTGTCAATATCTCCCTATAAATATCATTAGTGAGAAAAGGAACACAACACACATACAGTCATTTTTTTAATGGTGGTTTCCATCCAAATAATTTTCATTAGCATTCTTTCCTGCTTGCTCAAAAGCCATGTAACATGGGTTCTTTAATACAGTATTATTCATCTGTAACATGACTTGAAGGGAAAAAAAAGAGAGATAAATCTTGACCAAATCCGACAACAAGTGGTCATGAGAGACTCATCATATTAATCCCAGATGGAAATGCTTAGCTGATCACTTCTGACTGGGTCACTGAAAATGCATGTGAATACCAGGTAGAAACAGCACTTCTGAATACAAACTAAAACATTCTTCAAATATTTTATCCACTTAAACTATCAATCTATCTGAACCCATTCAATCAAAAAAGGGGAAGGACAGAACCAGTATTTTTTTTGTTCAATAATTAATTTCACTCTGATGTACATTATAATATGAAAGGGAAAAAAAAATCTTTAATCCCCTGATGACTACAGCCGTGGCCAAAAGTATTGAGAATTACATAAATATTGGAAATTGGAAAAGTTGCTGCTTAAGTTTTTATAATAGCAATTTGCATATAATCCAGAATGTTATGAAGAGTGATCAGATGAATTGCATAGTCCTTCTTTGCCATGAAAATTAACTTAATCCTGAAAAAAACTTTCCACTGCATTTCATTGTTGTCATTAAAGGACCTGCTGAGATCATTTCAGTAAGTTTTGGGTCCATGGCCTGGAAACTCCCCAGATCTTAATCCCATTAAGAACTTGTGGTCAATCCTCAAGAGGCGGGTGGACAAAGAAAAACTCACTAATTCTGACAAACTCCAAGAAGTGATTATGAAAGAATGGGTTGCTATCAGTCAGGATTTGGCCCAGAAGTTGATTGAGAGCATGCCCAGTCGAATTGCAGAGGTCCTGAAAAAGAAGGGCCAACACTGCAAATACTGACTCTTTGAATAAATGTCATGTAATTGTCGATAAAAGCCTTTGAAACGTATGAAGTGCTTGTAATTATATTTCAGTACATCACAGAAACAGCTGAAACAAAGATCTACAAGCAGTTTAGCAGCAAACTTTGTGAAAACTAATATTTGTGTCATTCTCAAAACTTTTGGCCACGACTGTAGCACATCAGAGAATAATTATTTCTGTCAAACACGCGTCAACTACGACTGCTCTTTTACATCCCAAACACTCATACAAGAGGTTTCAGTTCAAAAACCCTTTTCTTTCACTGATTACAAAGTTCAATTGCACACTTTTGTGAAGAGGCATGGAATGAGAGCAGTCCAACCACCAACACCATTGTCACCAGCAGCACACGCTCTGCCATTCATCCACCCACTGAGAAGATAAAACAACCCTCTCTCATCTACAAGATAATAATGTGTTTTTTAGGAAGGGTGTGTATGTGTGCTTTGAGCAAGTTTATAGACATGATAAAAGGCAAACATTCAGCAAAGGACAGTAAAAGGAATCAAGCTTACTCGAAATAAGACAGCGCTCACAAACATATGTAAAACCTCACAAACATATGTAAAACCTGGCATAAAAAAAGCTCATAGCAGTTATTTCTTCATTAAGTTTAAAACCCAAAACCCTCTAAACAAACACTGGCTAACGGAAACAATGTTTACAAAATATGCAAACTCTCAGCCCTTCAGCTCAACTCTTTCTAGGAAGAAAGGATAAGCACGGCTACTCAGTGTAAAGTGGAGGACGTCCGGGTTTGTACACTGACGTGCCTGTGTGTGAGCGTGAGCGTGAGCTTAAGCCGCGCGTCTGTCCCACACCAGACCATCTGCTGATCCAGGGTGTCACTGCGTCTCCCCCTCGATCCGTCAGGGATTATCCTGTTACGTGCTTTAGACGCCTGCAGATTCCCAGCAGTTAAAACAAAGCAGGTAGGACAAATCCCTATATGACCACTGCATGACAGAGCCAGAGAATAAAGAATGGCCTTGATAACACATTTCCCTCTTGGTTCTGCTAGGGTTAAGTCTTAACTACAGATTTCACCAACCCACCATAGCATATCAAATTGCCATTTTCAACTTTATTAGATCTGAAGAATTATAGAAATAGATTTCAGTGTGATAATGTAAATGCTTATTCTGACGTGTATGTAAATATATGTAAATTCTGTATATATGCATCTAAGGGCCGGGACACACCAAGTCGACAGTCAACTGTTGGGCTTCATCGGTCCGTCAGTCTGGCTAGTTGGTTTGGTGAATTCCACATGTGGCCACTCGCAGAGTTAACCTCGGAGCTCGTTGGCCTGATTCAGCATGTAGAATCGGTGTCGGCCACCAGCTAAAGAGAGCACTCCGACTGGTTATTCAGCAATGTGCAAGTGTGAAGTGATATAGCAAGTAAACAATTTAAGCCAGAAGGGTCACAAAGAGGCCGGCTGTAATTTCGCTACATTTCTCAAATATTTGCAAACGCTATGGATTATTAGATTATAAGACATATTTGCAGGAGCGAATCCCTCCGTGGTGAGTGACAATTACTGTGATAATGGTACCAAATGCTGCTTAGTTTATGCTCTGTGCACGTCGGAAGTTTGGTTTCCTTTCGTGGAATTTTGTCTGTTTGGGGTGTTCACACGCAGCTTTTTGGTCCATACGCAAGGTGACAACACAGTTGGGTTTCATTGGTGCTAGTAGTTTGGCATTGTCTTGGTGTGCTCCAGCCCTAATAGTAACTCCTTTATTTTCAATGATTTTTGTGTCTTTCAAAATCTGTAAATCCTTATAGATTGGAGGATACTGGCAAAGTATAAAGATAAAAAATGACAATTAATTAGTATTTTAGGACTGCATTGTGATCTTTAAACAGCGTTTTAACAGGTCTTCAAATGTTTCTTCCCACTTCTTAGCACTTCAAAAAGCATTTTTATTCAGTGAATAGTTATAACACTAAATAACATTTTAGTGTGTTTTATTGTAAATTATGTTAAGAATGTATAATAAAAGACCACATTCTAGTGTATGAATAATAAATGAAATATTTAAAGCTGTATTACACCATTTCTAGTTTCAGGAAGTGACAGGCAATAATTATCGGGAAGTATTTATTTCACTTCATAATTAGAACAGCAACATTAGTTGTTTTAAAAAAAACAATAACATATTCATTTAATACTGAGCCCAAGATGAGAACCAGTGAATTAAACACAATTATACCATACAATTTCCCAATTAACAACTATTGCTCTCTCTTTTTTAAAGATAATAATAAACTGTCCATAACAGGAAAAGATAAATGCTTTATACATTTCTGTCATTCTCACTCTGTGAAGATCATCAAGTCAAAGGTTTTGGTCATTCTTCATAATTCTTCAGCTCTCTCTCTCTCAACACAGCTTGGCAATGGTGACTCTAGCCTAAAATATGGATAAATTATTTAGGGCCTTGCAAACAATGAGCCAGCCACCTGAATAATGGTGTTTATCTGTGTCAATGTTTGTACAGTGTGCCACATGGTCCAGTCATATGCATATCACAGAATACATTATGCCCTTACAAAATACAGAGTAAATTGGTTTGAAATGAACAGAGCCTGCGGTGTAAATAGTTCTGGTTATGAGGAAGAGGAAGGTTGACTTTTATGTTGATTTAAATTGTGCAATATAAGTGCCTTGTTACTTTCAGTGCTTTAATCAACCATATTAACAAATAACTTTTAGAGACCAGAGAGTTACAAGAGCATCTAGTTTTTGTTGCAACAATAGTCCTGGAACTTTTAAGAATAATAAACTGATTATGTCTGGGTGAATTAGCACAACAAATATACTTGAAACATTACATTTCTTGATTACACCTGGCAAATGCAACTTAGAAGACGATTGTTGAGAGTTTTTAGTTTGGAGTATTTTATTTCACAACTAATTAAATAGCAAAGTTAAGTTTTGCTTTTGAGGAAAATAGTTCCTTTCTTGGAGAAAGATATCAAACTTTAGAGTAGGAAAATGATGGATTCCACATGTGCTCAGCTGCAAAGAAATATAAGAGAAGCCACAAGAATGTTACAGTGAAATGATTTGCCATGCTGCTAGATCCAATTCCAATCCAATTCAGTTTTTCAAAATATCAAACCAAACATTTCCTTAACCCTGCTCAGTTTTGCTTTTTTACAGTCTGAGCAAATCCGCATAAAATTCACCAAGAACAAAAGTGCACCCACCTAGATCATGCTCCACTTCAACTGAAAACTAAACAGTGCTTTAACAATGCATTCAAATTTACCTCATACTCTCAATTAAAGCAGTATACTGTAGTTCACTCAGAAATGTAAATCTGCTAAAGACCAAGTTATGAGCTAAAGCTGAATTTCAACCACAAAGTGTGTCAGCTTTAGACTTATCAGTCTCCATAGATCTAACAGCATTCTTTAGAATCGGTCTAGAAGTGGTCAAGGCCAACAAACATTGTGACTAATGATACTGATGAACTGAGCAACGCTGTTGATGGGAAATCCTGTTTAATCAAGGTTGCAAGTTATACTGAGCAAATGAGAGCAATCACTACCCGTCCGATCTAGCGAAACAAATGAAGGCAGCTTTCCTTTAAAATACCCCTTTGGAAGCAACTGTAATTAAACATTAGCTATGAGTTCATCTAAGGTTACAGGAACACGGTGACACCATTGAAGTAGAACTCAAGGCATCTGAGCAGAGTGTGACAGGACAGGTGAATCTCATTGAATGTCGTGGTAATCAGGAACCAGATGCCCAGAGCAAGGACAGTATGCTGAGACATTGATTGTGTATGTAGTATGTAGACCTGTTCTTCACCAGAGAACATTTAGAGCTTCTCCTCTTAAATGTTATACTCAGTCCAAAGATATACAAAAATACAGTCCAAAATCAGAGACAACTAGTGATAATTTGGGTAATGTGAGAATAATGAGCTGTTTAATGGATGATATTGGTATTGCAAAAGAAGGGAAACATACCTTTTCATTCATTCATTCATTTTCTTTTCGGCTTAGTCCCTTTATTAATCTGGGGTTGCCACAGCGGAATGAACCGCTAACTTATCCAGCATATGTTTTTTACGCAGCGGATGCCCTTCCAGCTGCAACCCATCTCTGGGAAATATCCATACACACTCATACACACACATACACTACGGACAATTAAGCTTACCCAATTCCCCTATAGCGCATGTCTTTGGACTTGTGGGGGAAACCGGAGCACTCGGAGGAAACCCACACGAACACGGGGAGAACATGCAAACTCCACACAGAAACGCCAACTGACCCAGCCGAGGCTCGAACCAGCGACCTTCTTGCTGTGAGGCGAACGTGCTACCCACTGCGCCACCGTGCAGCCCAAACATACCTTTTTTTCCACATAAATATTGGGTAGCACAATTGTTTTCAACATTTTAACACTATTAAAATTTATAATGTTAAGCACAAGTCAGAAAAAAAATGAAAATAAAGTTTTGCTATTAGAAATAATCTGCATTTTAAAATATTTAACAATAGAAAAATGTTATTAACTTTTTTGTACTATTAAATGTACTCTGTTTTAATATATTTTGATCAAATACAGTAAATTGAGACTGAGCATAAGAAACTTATGAAGGTAGACCTTGGACACCATTTATTTACCAGTACCAATAATCAAAAAAGGCCAAATATTAGTCAACGCAAAGCAGAGAGCTGTTATACAGTATAAGACTGAGAGGCTTCATTTTGTGAAAACAACCAGCTGGGTGTACATTATACCACTTATTACACAGCTATTTGCCACAAAATTAAACAGTTAGACACAAAACATTAATCTGAGCTTTACTAACTTACTAACTACTAGTTTAATTAAAATTATTTTTGTTCTTAAAGGTGACAATAGAATGGAAATCTGCATGCCTAGGCGTAGTGGGGGGGGAAAAAATCAGTAAATTACATATCATGAGACTTAAACACCATTAATTCCTCCTTACAGAAATCTTATTTGAGAAAAGACCACAGAAAAATATGAGAATGTGAACATAACACTCTGGAACATTAATATGCTTTCCGTCAGCAGTGTTTGATTGGCCACAACATTTCCTAATGAGACTACAATAATGATAAAAAAGTTTTCCCTTATGTTTTCAGCTTAACACAGCTTATATTTCAGCATGTATGTGGGACTCTTATTTTGAAAAAAGAACATTAGCTCTGTGTAATGTTAATGCAACAGGCATCGAGCATCTCATCTCATCACAGCCAGAACACCAAGTATGGTTTATTATATTGGTCTGTAAGGATATATTGATCATAAATTTATTGCGCTGGTTAACTGGAAATAACATGCCTACGAATGTCATGATTGACTAATCAGAATCAAGCATATCAGAGAACCAAGTAACAACAGCCAATAACATCAAGGATGGCTATGCAGTATGTCTGAACATTAAAGATTCTATCACCAGTGTGAAAGTGCTATACTATATAATAATATGCACACGCAGGTTGTCATTACAAACTATATTATCCTTGAAATGTTTATTACAAATGCCTTATTACTTTATTCATACTCATTTGCAAAACTTGAAGATTCATGAGAATGATCCAAAGAGCCTCCTATGGAATCATACACAAACCCAACACATGTACGAACACTACCAACAAGCATGCAGCCATCTCTCCATACCTTTCACACCTCTGGCCCTCACTGGAACGTACACAAACACTATAAACATGCCCACAGTAGTGTCTTTTCTTTAAAAATGTAAACACCCACTACTCTCTTCCCTTTGGTGTGCGCACACACAACACACACACACACTTTGGCTGGTGTTCATTAAAAATTCACAGTTTGTTCTATTAAAGATTCACCACAGCAGTGCTGTTGCGTTTATCAGGCCTCTGCCAGTCACCCTCCAGCGAGCAGCGAGGAAGCTTTCCAGGGCCCTGATAATACGGCGATGCTGCAGCTGATCTATGGGAGGTCAGAATAAGCGAGAGGGATGTGCACAGGCAGAAAGTGCTGAAGGTCCTAGCCTCTTTTTCCATTTAGAGCTACAGCAGGCTGTGCACCTCAATTATTCAGCAGTGTTTCACGTGCCTCCTGACATCACCGCTGCATGCTCGTGATGCCGACGCTTCAGTCACAGGCTCCAACGCTGCCCTGGATGGAACCACTGACCACCATCTCACACAAGTTCAGCCAAACCTCAGATGGCCAGGAGACTGTATAGGAATATATTATCATAGAGGTTTCCAACAGGAGTACTGAGGCGGATATACACTCAAAAAAATGACTTTTGCTCCTTGTTACTTATTACTATTTATTACTTACTACTTATTACTTACTACTTATTTAAAATGAGTTGAAACAGCATAATACTCAAGGTTTTTTTGAGACAACTTAAATGTTTTATGTTCAATCAACTTAAAAAATGTCATCAAATACAAAATAACATTAACTGTGTAGAGTCAATATTTCTCCTTGTTCAGTCTGCTGAACAGTAAAACTGTCTTGAAGTCAAACAGTAGTTTCAGTAGTTTGTTGTGGTTCATGTTCTCTCTTCTGTGTTCTCCTCCTGCTATTTTACAGTAAAACCGTCAGCCCCATTTCTTGTTGACACCTTAAGAGACAAACTAAATAGTTCAAAACCAACTTAAAGGAAATGTGTGACCTGCACACACACTCACAAACACAAATGTATTTTTATACAGTTGATGTTAACATTATTTAAAATTGAATTGACGTAAATTAGTTCTAAAATGGACTGCTTCAGTAACAACTTTATATGGCTTTGCACATCCAATAATAAAACTGGAGTATATTTCAAAAGTTAATATGGCATTATATGTACTGTATGCTATTAATAGTTAATCTATGTGTTTCATTTTAATTTTGACCTCATAATTTCGAATCAAAATATCACTATAGGTATATTGAATAAGCTAAATTGGCCGTAGTGTATGTGTGTGCATGTGAGAGTGTATGGGTGTTTCCCACTGCTGGGTTGCGGCTGGAAGGTGTAAAACATATTCTGGATAAGTTGGCGATTCATTCTGCTGTGGTGACCCCTGATTAATAAAGGGACTAAGCCGAAGGAAAATGAACGAATGAATGAATGAATATCACTTGAAGTTTCAGTGAAACCACAGAGTTCACATGACTTGTTTTAAGTTTGTGTGCTCTACATTTACATCATTTTTATCTTTACATTTCATTGGATTAATCTGAATTGTATGCAAAATGGGTACCAAGGAAACCGAAGCACCACATAAAATAAACTCAATGAAATACACATCCGTAAATGAAACCTTAAACTGGAAAAATAACAATGAAAGTCAAACACACCAATTGGAGCACTGCCATTGAACAAACACAAGAATGTGGCACACTCAACATACTGCACTCTATACACTACAACCTATAAACAACGTTTGACTGAGTAATTGCAGTCCTGGCCTTTGCAAGATGACTCAAGAGATGATAATAGCTTATGTGTGTCCGTTAACAGGCTGGCATGTCGAGAGATCTCTCCAGGCTTTGATGAAGGCCAAGGGAATGGGGAGATTTCGCGGGAGGGGGCTTTGGCACTTGTGTGGGCCCCACCGGATGAATAGCACTGTTGCTTTTTAATGCAGTGCCAGCCAGCGTGATGAAGAGTTTTAAGAAAAACAGTTGCCAGGTTCCTTGAAAAGAAGCCTATGAGCGTGGCCAAACTATGCTGATCTAATTACCTGCTGCTTTTTTTTGTCCAAGGATCTTTTAAATAAATCTGTTGTTTACTGGCCATCCATGGGGACCGTGGCGTACATACACATAAGCACACAATGAGAAGAGGATCTGTTGTTATTCAGCTTTAAAGCCTACAGACAGCACAATAATTTCTCCAGTTTGGGCTATTGCTATGTCCATATGTCTGCACACGTTCACACATGCTGCTTTTCAAATAGGATAAATCTGTCTCCAAAGGGCAATTTAGAGTGATAACACTACTAAAGGCTCGATCCAAACCAAAGTGTGCAAAAGTGGCCCCCGGGTGATGGGTCCAAGCTCTGCAACTTCATTCCCGTGATTATTTGTTGCATGTCTAATTTGTGGTATAGATGACACAGAAGTGTGCAGTGATATATTCAAGCAGATACTATGTTTGATCCAGTCCAAAAAACATCAACGTGTCCAACATCCTGGAATAGCCAATGTGTCGTCAATCAAGGTTAAATTCAATAGGTTTTCCAAAATGTGATCACATTGCATAGACTCAGGTTGCCAAGTCCATGGTATTCCCACATAACTGGGCCAATTTTTGTTTCTGTGGGTGTTTTTTTGTGTGTTTTCTTGATATGAAAACATGTTTTACTTGAATGCAATGATTCAAACTGATCTATGCTAATAGTGCAAGTTGTCATGGAAAGAGCTTGTAACGTCAGAGGAGGAGAAAAATCTTCAGATTTAAAGGGATAGTTCACCAAAAAATACAATTACCTCATTATTTGCTCCCCCTTAGGAATTTTTAAACCTTTACGAGTTTCTTTCTTCTTTTGAACAAAAAAGAAGATTTTTTTTTGCCTGGACCTATTGACTTTCATAGTTTCATAATTCTATGGAATTCTATGAGGGCCAACAACCAACATTTATTTTGTGTTCAAAAAGAAAGAAACTCAAATAGGTTTTGAACAAATCAAGGTTGAGTAAATTATGGCAGAATATTCATTTATGGGTGAACTATCCCTTTAACGGGTTTATAAAAAGGGATATCAATTATAGACTGGTTGTTTACTCCCATTGTAGACACACATCAGTGTTCAATCACCATCTAAAATTGAATTTTGTATAACAGGCCCACTTTAAAATACAAAAAAGGGATCAATTTTTATATGTACTAAATCAATTAAAGTTAACATCATGTTAGCTAATGGCTTAGTGTTGTTTTATGTTCGTTAAGCAAATTCAATTCTATTGAAGAAATAGATATTCATACATATATACAAATGAAGCTGCAAGCAAACTTAAAGAGTCAAAAACAAAGCCCTCATGAATCAGCTATGACCATTCCAATATGGTAGATGGCTTATATATAGCATGCCATAGAAACAGTGGCACATGTGTATATCTATCTACAGTATGGAAGTGGGTCCCCTATACTCTCTATCCCTTCAAAAAGTCCCCATTCAAAATCCCATTTTGGGATGTCTGCAGTCATTGGATGTTGGTCTGTGTGACATGTTCACACAAAGTTAACACAATTACTGCGTTATCGTGATCAATCATGCCCACGCATAGATAGCAATCCAAAAGAGTAATTTAATTAAAATCCATCTCATTTATTCAACCAAAGTCAGCCCAACCTGATACAGGTACACAGAGTGTTTGTTCCCCGAAATAGATCTGCTGCTTTTGTTTTGCGATGCAGCAGAAACGGTGACTGGGGCTCATATATCCTGACCGGCTTCACCAACAGCATAATTAGCACTGATGATACTGACAGTGATTAGTGACTCAACTCAGAAAGAGAACCAATGAAGGAAAGTAATAGCATCAACAGGTTCCCTGCATTAGCTGTAATGTTTGAGAGCACAGAACAGATCTGTCCACAGGGAAGAAATTACCAATATTGTTGAATTAGTCTGCTAGATGCAGAATGGAAGAACTAATATTATTAGATCTCTGTGCTTCCTGTTAAGTGTTTGTGTTAGGTTGAGATACCTTAAATTAGCATGTGCTCATAGTACAGTGTCTTCTTCTGTTCAAAAAAGGGGAGTCATGTCATATGCAACCAAGATACACAAATAACGAAGACCTAGAGTGCATTATATATAGTTTTGAATGGTGAAAAGTATAAGAGTTAATATGGCTGCTCTAGCGAATTAACTCCTAGCTTCAAGTAAAAGAGCCAATCATTGATCGCTAAAGACCGGTGATTCTTCTGGGGCAGGGCTTGGTCCAGATGTGTGATTTTATGACACTTTCTGCAGCATTGTTATTATGAACCCTCTTGGGTCAGCAAACACGCTTGAATCTCAGCGGATGCTTGCCTCACAGACATGAGAAACATATCTACATAAAGCTTGAAATCTCTACATTTAAACAAACATAATAAAAACCTGGTAATAAATGTTATTTGGTTTTGTAATCTGAAAGAAAGGAAAGAAAGGTAAGGTCTGTCGCATCTGACTTCATGAATTCCCGCCTCTGCCATTCAAACTCAAAACCGCATTACGGAAACCGATTGAACGGCCACAAACTTCATTGTTGACCTGCGTGATCTATATTATGAGGAAGATATTGTGTAACATGGATGTTTTGGATTCTTATGATCGTTAGATTGACAGTATGATGTCTGATCAAGTCCTTCAGAAACAGCCATAAAGGAGGTTGGTGTCGTGATCTTGTTCCCTTTGAGTGTGCATGCGCATTAGCTTGGGCAACCTGAAAAAAATGCTTTTTTTTTTTTGTAATGATTTAATGTTTAGGATCAAAATTTAAGAGACAGTTATACTGGTAAATTATACTGGTGCTTCCAAATACGAAATTTAATCGCAAGATTGAATAAGATTTAACCATAGTTGAACACTGCAAGAAAAACTAAAAAAAGAAAAACCTGAGGTACTTTTAAAGTAATGGTGTATTATTAACACATTCATTTAGATATTCTACGAAGACACTACAGAAGACCAAAATCCAGGAGCCAAAAGCAAAACCTTACCTCTTGCTGACAACTTTTTTGTGTTGATGATCTTAGCAGCATATTCCTGGCCGGTTGATTTCTTTACACATCGCCGAACAACAGAGAAGGCACCCCTGTTTACAAGAAACACAGCAATCAAAATCAACAATTAAATAGATCTGGACTTCAACTCAAGGAAAAACTGAAATTGTCACCATCTTAATGTTACACAAAGTGAAGAGTGCAGAATTGATAATACGCTTATAATATAATATAATATACTAGAACCTAAAGTTCGTTGACGAACTTTGATGTTGGCTTGAGAAAGCCAACGTGACTGCGCTAGGAATGCAGGAATCACAGCGGTTGCTAAGTGGTTGCTAGGCAGTTGCTAAAATGTTTATGGCATTGCTAGGTGGTTGCTAAGCAGTTGCTAAATGGCAACGCTCGTGTACATGTTTGATCAAATTCTAATACTTAGTAGGCATTTCTAGCATATGTTATTGCACTTAGATAATCATTAATGGCATGTAGCTAATCGTTATTAGCACTTGGTTTATCATTGTTACCATGCATAGTACACAGGAAGTCCCATTTGCTAGCATGAGTCAAATGAGCCAATACCCAGGTCCCTACGATGTTTTTAAATGGTTGTCAGGTTAGCCTGTTTTATTGCTATGGGGACAATTGATAGCTTAGTGGTGACAGAAAGTTTCTTGCCAATATGAGTGATATAAATCCACTCCGATGCCTCTATGATAGTCTCTATGACAGTCAAAAAATGGCTTGCCCTATTTTATTGAAAATATAATGCTTATTAAGTGTGAAAGGGATACATGCAAAAATGGCTTGCCATATCAGTAAAATATATGGAGTTTAAGTCAAAAATGGCGTGCCATATTTTGAGAAAAATAATGCTTAAAAATTATTTATTGGAAAACCATAAGTCTAATAAACCTGAAAATATATAGCAACAAAATCTAATGCAGAACACAGCTTTTGGCCAAATGTGGGACTAGTATAATTTTTTTACATGCCCGGATTATTAAAATGTAATATTTAATTTTTTTTTTTCTTTCAAAAACGATAAGTCTTATCGGCATGAGGAGATATAGCAACATAGCATGAACGACCTAGGAGGAGATATGTTTGTTTTCGAGGACAGAGTAGTATAGCAGTATGTTGGCTTTCTCAAGCCAACATAATAAATATATAGGCGACACGGTGGCTCAGTGGTTAGCACTGTCACCTTACAGCAAGAAAGTCGCTGGTTCGAGTACCGGCTGGGTCAGCTGGCCTTTCTGTGTGTAGTTTGCATGTTCTCCCTGTGTTGGCGTGGGTTTCCTTTGGGTGCTCCGGTTTTACCCACAGTCCAAAGACATGCGCTATAGGTGAATTGAATAAACTAAATTGGCTGTAGTGTATGTGTGTGAATGAGAGTGTATGGGTGTTTCCCAGTACTGGGTTGCAGCTGGAAGGGCATCCACTGTGTAAAACATATGCTGAATAAGTTGGCGGTTCATTCCGCTGTGGCGACCCCTGATTAATAAAGGGACTAAGCCGAAGGAAAACGAATCAATGAATAATATAATATAATATAATATAATATAATATAATATCAAATAAATTTTATTCATATTTGGTGTAGGGATTTTTTTTTATTCTTAATTTGAGTGTTATAGTCTGTGAAAGTTTGAAAGTTAAAATAAAAAAAGTAAAAAAATAAAAAAAGACAGGAATTTAGTTCAGAAACAAATATCTATTTAAAATGTTAACAGAAAGCATCATAAATGTGCACTTAACAGACCTAATGAGAGTAAGACCTACAATCCCCATTCCTTGAAGCACTACAAATAAAAAAAGTTTAAACAATGGAAACAAATCTACTGATCTAAAGATGTTGAGATATATATATATATATATATATAAAACCAATTAATTTGACATATATAGCATGATATGCATATTGTGCAAACAGATAGTTATGCATTTTGAGAGTGTGGAAATGCTAAAAACAGTGATTCATGGGAATGGGTGGAAGTGAAAATGTTCTTTTGACTCAAGTTGAATTGTTATAGAAAGTTGGAGATTTCTATGCAGAAACATGAGATCGAAGCAATCACAGTGTAATATTTCAACATGAATTCCACTGTTAAACCTGCATTACTCCTAAAATCTGAATGTTGAACAAAATCAAGAAAAGAATGTGATAACACTTGAAGAGGAATGCTGTAACATACTGGTAATTTTCTGGCAGAACACTCTCAGTTTTTCTAATAAGTTATTGCATTGCATTGCATTGAATTCCAATAATCTGTCAAATTATTAACTGCTGACCAATGAACACAACTGTGGCTGCATGTGATGGAAAGCTGAGATCATTATAGATGATTTTAATGATTTAGGCACAACACACACACAACAATCATGAGCAGCGACACGAATGGCACCAAAAAGGAAAAATGTGAATCCATTTCAGGCATTTAATAACTCTCTGCAAAATATTCGTGCACTCGTAAAACACTGACTCCACTTTTATTATATGTTTTCTATTCAAACATTAAAATAAGTGCTTAGTCAGAACAAATGGCAATTTCTGAATGGAGACAGATGCTTTTTGGCAGCAGAATGGTGTAGGTATGGCAATGAACAGCGGGGGCTAAATGAGTCATCCTAAATGTTCAAACCATTAGCCATTTTGATGCGTTCACACTGACACAGTTTGAAGTTGAACCATGGGAGGCTATAGAGTAGGGCTGCACGATACTGGAAAAATATGCAATATTGTTGCGATAACGATATTTCTTACGATATAACTTACAGCAATTTAAAAAATATATAATTTATGTAATGATCATACTAAAATAAACAGGCAATATGTATTGTTCTTAACTAAATAAATGTAATAAAACAACAACAACAACAACATTTAGACTTTAAAACACCACAATGACTGTGGAAAACCGCAGCGGAAATTCTGATTCTTAGTGGCTGTTGTCATTTACCTCTCTCGTCTCCCAGCATTAGTATTTATTTTCAGCTCTAGGTTCACCTAACTGGAGAGATGGAGATGAAGATAGTAAAGGCCCTATCCGATTGGTCAGATTTGAATAAATAACCTATGCACGCGGCACACAAATGCTTGGCACATAAAATGAATATCGCACTTCTGTGCGATATGGATATTGCGATAATGATTTTTCGATATTTTGTGCAACCCTACATAGAGTTACTGTGCTTTTATTTTCTAGTAATCTCTGTTAAAGCTACTGTTATAGTCCCTAAAACCACTGGCATGGAGTCGTCTCCAACTTGTATGATTGTCTAACATGTACAGGCATGTGAAACTTTATTTTCCTCTTTACAGAAACAAATGTGATTTCAGAAGATACCCACTTTAAGGATAAAATGAAAAACAGCAGCTTTATTAACCATTAATTACAAGCCTCAGCAACAGGAATTGCATGTCAAGCACTAAATTGAACATTTAACAAACAAGGCAATTACCATGTTATCGTATGCACTGTCTTTTGGCATGCTGATGTTTTTGGCAGCTGGTCAACCAGATACCACTAATGATGGTGAGATATTTAATGCTCAATTTTGTTTTCGTTTTTTAAAGGTTTGAGGGGGGAAAAGTAATAAAAAAATAATAATTCAGTGGGATCTTACGTTTTCATACAGATCCCAACATTCGCCTTGCTATTAAAAATTAGTTACAGTTTCTGTTACAGCTATATCTTAAATTAACATTAGCATAATGTTGACAAACATTCTAACCACAATGTTTGCATTTTGTAATTTGTAACATCTGCTATTTGGTGGGGACTTTCTAGTACCCAAATCGAATATTGCTTGTCCGTTTGGATGAAAGAAAAGGTGACTTGTCTTAGATATTTTAGTGGTCCTTGAGTCAAACTATTTTTTCAGACTAGGGTTTGGTATACAGATTCATTAGACTCATCTGACTCAACAAAATGATTTGTTCATGACTTGCACAGATCTAATTTACAGGTTTATATGAATATGTTTATTTAGGAACTGATATGATTGGCTTATGTAATGTTCCAAAACAGTGATGGGACATTTGAACAATTTCCACAGATCTGTACTTTCTAATATGACAGGTTAAAATATGATTCAGTAGGTCAGCACCTCCAACACCCACAACCTGGCATTATACTAGGTTTACTATATATGTATTATAAATTTCAATATTTCAATGGTTTAGCCATATGGAGGTAGATTATGCTTTTTTTAAACAAAAAATTAATTACTATGTTTATTTCAGTTAAGCTATTACAAAATACAGATACAGAGAATACAGAGCCATACAAAATACAGTATCATTTTATGTACAAATTCTCTGCTACTCGGTTATTAAAGTTGTTGTTTTTTAAAGATTGATTTGTGAACATATTAACCAAATTCAATTCACAAGCGATCATTCTGAATAAAAGTTCAACCAGTTCGTTTAAATTATCTTATTCAACGGAACAATTTGTTTAGAAATCAGACAAAGATAATCACATACTGTAAAAAATTATAATAATTCATATTATCCACATATTCATATATGTGTTGCATGCTGATGCTTTTTGTTGCTAATATATATATATATAAACAGTGATGGGAAATCTGAATAGTTTCCACAGATCAGTTCTGCCTAATAGTTTCAGCACCCCACACCCACATTTTGTAGTCATACGTAGGCAGTCTATTGATTGGTGTTATTTTTATAAAGTTGTTTACTTGACAAGTTTACAGTAACATCTCTGCTACAAGGTTATTAAAGTTATTTGAATGAGCAGTTGACTCGAGCACATCTCAAGCAGATTCAACTCAACAATCGTTCAACATACAGGTTCAACCAGTTCATTTAAACGATTCGACTAACGGAACGAATCGTTCACGAATCTGACAACGCTAATTCACTTCCTTCATTTTCGCGGTGATGTTTTTGGCGGCTGGACAACAAACGTAACGGAGCGCCCAATAACGGCGCGATACACGATGACCAAAACAGCAGCATTTTCCGTAACTCTCGTTACACAAGTCTGCAGCAAACCGTACTATCAGGCTGCGCGGCGGCAGTCATCGGCTATACTGATCAATGCTACTGCTGAATGCTGTAAAAGTTTGGGTGTGCGTTCAAAACACAGGCGCAGATCGCAAATCTGAACACTCCTCCTCACAGTGGAGGATTCGCCTTTCTAACGAACGTCGATAAACTGTCGATAAAGTATCACACCTCGCATCACGACGACACGCAGGCTCCGAAAGCACCCTGTAGCGCGCGAGCACGATGTTAGGAAACGCATCTAAAGATAAACAAAGAAACGAGCTCCGTGATCGCCGAGGCTTTATAATACACCGAATTGCTCAAATCGACCCAATCGGGCTTTCTTGTAGCGGCTGCGCTGGCTTTTTGACATGCAAAAACGCGACGCCTCTGCGCGTGAAGGCTGCTGTCAACACACCGAACTAGACACAGGACACACAATCAGACACAATGCAGAGAGAGAAGAGTGTATATGTGCAACGCGAATGCTGCGGTGCGGTCGCTTACTTTCCGAGCTCTTCGTACAGCTGATATTCGTCTGTGAACCTGGTGCAGGTTACAATTGTAGCCATGTTGCGCTTTACGAGGATTCGCCTCTCTGTGGTGTCTCCGGGAGCGCCTCGCTCAGGATTCGGGAGATCTGTCGCTCACTCAGAGGGAAAGAGAGAGAGAAAGGAGGAGGAGGTGGGGGAGAAGGAAGAGAGAGAGAGGTGCTGGTAAGTGGTGTGTGGAGGTGGAGAGAGAGAGAGAAAGAAAACGCAGGCAGCCACGCGAGATTTTCACCATCCACGTCGAGAAGTGACATACACAACCCGAAGCACGCGACGCGACAGGATTAAGACGACGACGTCGCGCTCTTCGCTGCTGCGGTGTTTTTCCTGTTGTGGCGTGTGAAAAGAATCGTTTAGTGCTGTCCGATCTCACCATTAAATCGATCGAATTCGTTCGCAAATCCGATTTATAAGTGTACATAAAGTTTATAACTTGTGATGAGCAGATAGATGGACATTAAAGCATTTCCAAAAAGCAGGTAGTCTTTTATAACAAATGAAATATCGGAAATAAGATAAAACGATTGAAATATATATGTAGTTTTCCGTGGAGGCTTCGGATTCATGAGCTGCTACTGAAATTGCTATGAGAATTTAGTTTTTTTGTTTTAGCCTATACTACAAACAAAGATTATTATGGTAACATAGACATCTGTGAATAAAGCTATACATGCTGGACATGTGAGAAAAAGAAAATGGCCATGTTGACTATTATGTTAAAAATAAGGGGCATTTTATCAAAGTTCATTTTATCACGTAGCCGAGCAAGTGACGTCACTGAGTTTGGAATTAGCGGAGGCTGAGCAAATTATTACAATTTTAATTTAAGGGTGAACTCATTCATTCATTTTCTTTTCGGCTTAGTCCCTTTATTAATCTGGGGTCGCCACAGCGGAATGAACCGCCAACTTATCCAGCATATGTTTTACACAGCGGATGCCCTTCCAGCTGCAACCCATCACTGGGCAACATCCATACACATTCACACACATACACTACGGACAATTTAGCCTACCCAATTCATCTATAGCGCATGTCTTTGGACTTGTGGGGGAAACCGGAGCACCCGGAGGAAACCCACGCGAACACGGGGAGAACATGCAAACTCCACACAGAAACGCCAACTGACCCAGCCGAGAGGCTCGAACCAGCGACCTTCTTGCTGTGAGGCGAACATGCTACCCACTGCGCCACCGTGACGCCCTTAAGGGTGAACTGTCACTTTCAAATATGCTAACTTTTAAGGGATGTTGACTGTTTAAACTAAAAGTCCAACACAGTTTATGCATTTTCGCCATTCATTTACACAGCAATGGTATTTTGGGGGCCCAAAACGCCATTTCTAAAAATGGGTTTTAAAGTGCAGAGTTTTAAAAGATTATGCTGTTATAATATTACTGTAAACCACAAAAAGCAATTTTGTGAACACAGTGACGTGCATCACATATTCAGTCTATTGGCATGTGCGAGTACGTGTGTTGTTTTGTAACCAAAACAACAATGGCGGACTTCAGTACTGTATGTGCAGACAAGTGTTTCTTTACAAAGTGACATTGCCAATCACTGAAATGAATAAAACTGTGGTTCTTTTTGACATTGCTGTTGTCCATACATGAAACCTTTTGAAAAACACAAAGGAAAAGCTTTTCCTTTTTTAAGTGTATCACTGACGTGCAAACGTACCCGTAGTATTGTTCAGTGTAAATTACTTTTGCTTTTGACTTTGTCTTTTTATCTGCTGCATTGGCACCACCTGGTCGGTTATTTGTCTTTGACATATGTTTGACTGAAAGCGGACTCATTGAAATGTCAATTTTACAGTCCCCCTAGCTCAAATTCATTAAATATTCAATATTTAGCTGGATAAAGCACACTCCACTGGCAATCTGCATTTTAAGTTTCACCCAGTGCTCGTACATTGTTCTTGACCGATATCTCACATGCTAATCCCTGGAAAACGAGACCCACTTCTTGGAAGAAACTGAAAGCAAAAGTTAGCTTGGATATTGTGGATTATGAAAGGAGCCCATTGTGCAGAGGTCTAAAAATACTCTCTGTGCGTACATACAGTAAATGCAGACACATTCAGCAACACAAGCTCATTTACAATTTACAGGTGTGAACTACGTGAGTTGATGTTTTGGTATTGTACCTTTTAATGAACTGAACCTGCGTTATTTCAATTAATAGTACAAAAATTAACTACAAATGCCAATCACGATGAATCAACATTCAGCCTTTTATTTATTACACCAAAACATATCATTATACTTACAATATGTGTTTATCACATTAAAAAACAGCAGATTAAAACATCTTTATACATAGGATGCAAGCCTGCAGCACTTCAACCCATTATACAGATTTTATTTTATCACTAAATGTGACAATTCACTGTCTCCCATTTGTAAACGCTGTCTGCTTTCATGGTCAACCTTGTGGAGCAAAACAGTCAGATTGGAAATGAATGCATAAGAAGTGACTGTAATTACACAGAGGCAGGTTGATATGAAAGCTTAATTAGAGCGGAGTAGATGTGGGTGGTTATTAATTGCGGTGTTTCTGTAGTGCTGTTACTGTGTATGAGAATGTGTCCTTGCATGCTGGGAAAAGCCACATTTTGGTATACCGAGTCGTCCTCAAATGCTCAGCAGCAGAAGGTCGATGGCTTGCTGCCAGATAGCATCTATTTCTTAAGAAAACGGGGCGCTTAAAGGACTGCAGGCCATATTTCTTGATCAAATTGTAATTATTGGCAAGATACATAGCGTAGCATAATCAGGCTGTTAGTGTTTGACTATGGTTCATTTTACATTTCAAATTGAACTACAGTTAAAAATATGTCATGCTAACCACATAGACCACATTATCGCTTCATGTGTAACTGAAAATCAGCTGAAGCATCAACAGCAAACAGGCTAAAATATCAAGAGTGGTTTTGTTGGGCTTAATGCAAATGTATTGTGATACACTTCATGTCTTTACATTGGCACAATTACCATCTTAAGAATCATAATTTGCCTTTAATGAGTTGCCTGCTGTCCCTCATAGCGATGATTGTGTTGTCGCATTATGCTGCTTTATTGATGTGCAATTCACTATTGCTTTTAGTGTGCCCATTAAACGACGATGTATTTAAGATTCTGCAAGTGATTTCAGTCATTTCGCTAACTGTGAATTAGGCAAGGCCATAACTCTTTAACATCTTCTCCCTTCTAAGATCTACTTGTTTGGTCCACACAAGAGCTCAGATTTTCGGCAATGTTCACACTTTCACACATTCAAATGAACTTCAAAAACAGCAAGCACACCAGAGATTGAACCAAGTGTGAATACACCCTAATTGTTTATTCTGTGTCCTGTTCTGTACTTAAAGTATATGTCACAAGCGAAACAACATAAGCCATGGTGATCAATTTGCCAATAAACAAGCCAGTTATAAATAACCAGAAAATATTCACAAGACAGTCACAATGAAATATGTGATTTAAGTCAAGCCATTACTTATTATTACTTACTGGATGAGAATCGCAATTTGGTTACTTTCAATCTAATAATGTGGAAATTAATTGAACACTTAGAGTGACTTGCACTTACAAGTGTGTGATTTTGCATCAGCCGTGAATGTTAGTTGATGCACAAATTAAAACAAAAGTGTACAGAATAATACAAACGCACATATTATTCTAAAAATACAACAGAAAGCTTATACAAACATGGAGTTATTAGTATGGCTCAATTCTAAAGTTGTTATTGTTATTTTAGCAGAGTTAGGCTCGATTGTAAGGTTGAATCGATTCAGGAGAGCTTTGTTTGAGAATAGGACCGTAGGCGTGTGGCATATTGGAATCATAAACAATGCAACATCTGACTTTTAATTCAACAGGCAAAATATTCTTATAAAACAAACTGACATTTATGTGGCACAAATGCGTTATCTTCAGAGTGATGCAATCGGATCTAAATGCAGCCTGAAAAATATTATATTCAAAGGTAAAGAAAGGTATACACTTATATTTGGTTTGAAGGTTAAGAAAGATGCACTCAATATCACATTTCCTACAGTATAATACATATTCTAGCAGCTTACAGCCTTCTGTATCGGTTTGATATACTTGCTGCTTTTGTAAATCTGCAAATGTTAATGCATCCCCCCTGTAAGTTTATTAACCGCTCCAATAGAATGCGAGCACAGATTCAGCATTCAAAGCAACCATCTGTATTAAATAATTTTATAATTTGGCAACTAAAATGTAATTTCACCCCCAAATGTTTAATTGTTGAAGTTCTAGTCCTGTTTTGTAGTCTGAACGGCTGTATCTGTCAGGTAGCAAGGATGTTTTGTGCGTGGTATTTCATAAACAAATCGTTCACAGCACCTTTAAGAGATGCCAAACTCAGCATGTGTTCATGATGAGTCATACACAGTGAGGGAGTTATTCGGATCACTCTCTCTCTCTCTCTAGGCCAGCCCATTATGCATTCTTACCACAGTTGAAGCCTTTCCAAAGTGGGTTGATGCCGTGTTGAATTGTTTTCAGAGATAACCGATAAGAGGAAATGTCTTTTGTCCTTCATAGGAAGGAAAACTGTTATGCTGTAAAACTTCACCCAGGTACATCCCTGAATTTTCTTCACTTCTTGTGAATGACTTTATATAAACAGGAAATAAAAATGACCTGTGGACTATGACCTGAGATAAGTATAGAGCAGATTTACATCAGAGATTGTAAAGGTGTGGTCACAATAGACTTTGTGTTGCCAAACTACAATTCAAGCCGGAAGTCTTTTTTTTTTTTTTTTTTTTAGAAATTTCACAAGCATTTGCCGTCTTAAAGGAATAGTTCACAATTCATGTCATTCCAAACCTGTATGACTTGTATGACTGTATGACTTGATTTCTTCTGAATTCTGAACTTTAATCTGACTTTCCAAAGAAAAAAAAAATCATACCGGTTTAGAAGGACATAAGACCAAGTTAATGCTGACAGAATTGCCATTTCTGTGTGAACTGTCCCTTTAACCAAGAACACATAAATCGAATAATAGATTAATACATGTTTTACAACATTCTCAGAAACATAACTTACACATTAATTCTTCCTTTGTAGCACTCAAAGTAAACATTTGTTTCACATTATCTTAGCTCTGTACTTGCATTATCTTTTAACTGTGTATTGACTTTTACATTACTCTAGATCTTCTGATAAAGTGTTTCTTACAGTTGGACATAAGGAAACATTTCCCTTGTGTACTTACTTCATATACATGTTTAAAGCAGGTCACTTCTTGATAGAGATTATTTTTAAGGTAATTAATATTAACCAAGGCTGTGACTGTTAAAATACATCTTTATGGGGGGACTGTTATTGTGAATTGATCAGAAGGATGGATTATATCAGAGTAAAAGCATCTACATAAAAGACATTTTGAAAAAAGCATTGCATTGAATATAGAGCCCATTTCATCACACGTTTTGTGAATTGTGTTAAAGTCTTTTGAAAACCAAGAGATGAACAGGCCAAGAATGTTTCGTATAGAGGCACACAGCTTTCATACCCAAGAGTGATCTTCCTCCTCTCAAATAACCCTCGTTTTACATAAAATAACATACTTTATTGCCATTTTCCTTGCTGACCTTATCTACTCAAACTAAGGGAAGCAAGAGGACGAGAAACAGGTGGAGGAGAAAGTGCAGAAACAATGAAGAATCGTGTGTTATTCTGGTACTGGTGGGCAATGTCACAGCGGATTTGGATAGAGCACAAGCATTAAAGCTAAAGGTAGGAGAATGAGAGAGGCGTGAGGAGGAGTGCAAGGCAGAGGCATGTCAGAGAAAGAACAGGATACTGTAGATGAGAGAAAGTGAAACGGGCTGGGTAAGAGAACGCTGGTCTACGAATAAGTGAAGAACAACATAAGTGCAGTATTGTTTCCTATCTAATCAATGCCACTACCTACATCCATTTCTGTGGTCAAATACTGGGATCATCTAATTACGATCTATGCTAAGAGCTTGTGGAGTCACAAGTCAGACTGCTTCTTGCCTGGATCCCATTAACACAAGGTGATCTGAACTTTTCCGTAAAATCCATTGCATCATACAAATGGGAAATTCTGCCTAAGACACGTATGCCTGGTAAGTGCAAACTATTGTGTAAAAATCCTATTTCACAATGCAGGCAGGGCCTCAAGTGTTTCTAAAGTCAACATCTGGGGACAAGTCCATGCCAATGAATGGATAATAGCTTTGTGGATGCAAAGTTACCTCTTTTGGCTACAAGAATAAAGTGGCCCTTTGCATACGGGTACCGACCTTTTTGAACAAGGCCCTAAGTTTGCAGAGTCTGCAGGTACTCTTGGATCTGGCCTTTCTGTTGATGCTGTCTGGTTCTTCATCATCCTCTTCATCTCTGTGCTCTTCCTGTCCTAGCCAGGGAGTCCAAACTCCTCCATGAAGTTGCGGGTCTGCCATTGGGTCATCGGGCGGATTGCGTGGAGACACAGCAGTCCGGTTGTACTCGGTAAGTCGGGTCAACAGAACTTTGACCACTTCAGGCCGTGCCTCTGCCAAATCTGCCCTCTCATAGGGATCAGCGGTGATGTTGAAAAGCCAGACAGACTTTCCTCGCTGATCTCGTCTCTTTTCCATTCCTTGCCACTGCTGCGGACCTCCAGGCATCGTCTGTGGAGGGAACCAGTCTCCATCACCGATGTTCCCTGTCAAAAGTTTCCAGTCACCAGCTCGAATGGCTGCACGCACTCCTGTATCCCAGATCCCAAAACCATTCAGAGTTAGGAGTTTTGGATTAACATCTCCATGTCTGCGTGAAACTGGATCAATGTTGAAGAGGATTTCAGTTCGTGGACAGGGCAGGTCACTACTTATAGTTTCCCAAACATCTTGACCATCTAGATGGTTGGAATCAGACTCTCTGTATCCTGCAAGAGACAGCAAGGTTGGGTACCAGTCGGAAATGTGAATCAGAGCATGACTCACCACCCCCTTCCTTTTCAAAAGTGGGCTGTGTACAAAGCCAACTGCTCGAACTCCACCTTCCCAGTAAGAGCCCTTGCCACCACGCAGGGGCCAATTACAACCCCCTGAGAGAGGCTGGCCCCCGTTGTCTGAAGAGTAGATGAGCACAGAGTTGTCGTAGTAGCCTCGCTCACGCAGTTCACTGACAATTTCCCCTACTGACTCATCTACACCGCTCACCATTGCAGCATAGTGACGGCGAGGTCGGTTGCCAAGAGCCTGGTAGCGTCTGAGAAGATGCCCGGGAGCTTGTAAAGGTGTGTGCACTGCCTGAAGCGCCACATACAGAAACAATGGCTTCCGGTGGTCATGACGCCTCAGGATGTCTTTCACTCTGCAAGAGACCAAATGACCACAAAAGCTTGCATGACTGAGATGGTGAGAAGCGGTTTGCAGTTTACAAATGGATGCAGTCTCTCACCTCTCAGTGTAAAGCCTTGTTGAGTAATTTCCTCTCAGCTCCCAGGCCGGCCGGTCTCCATCATGCAGGTCAAACCCACAGGCCTCTGTTCCGTCACAGCTTTGAAAGCTAAAATGGTCTCCACTGCCCGTCAGTGATCCAAGGAAGCTTTGAAAGCCACGGCTTGTTGGCAGACACTCGGGACGACAGAAACCCAGGTGCCATTTCCCTACCATGTGGGTGCTGTAGCCAGCCTCCTGTAGCCTCTCAGGGAGCGTCGTTGTGTCAGGGGGCAGGCAGAGTGGCTGACGTGCACGAATGATGGAGTGTTGAAGACCAGTATGAATCTGATACCTGAAGCAGAAGATAAGTGGTGGTGTGATAGAAGGAACACAGTGTATTCAAGAGTTTCTCAAATCTGCCCTGCAGTTTAGCTCATACCTTAATCAAACTCAGCTACCTGTAATTTTCTATTACCTCCAACGATCTTGATTAGTTTGCTTAGCTAATACATGCAACTTTTTATGTATACTCAACCATGAATAAGTGCAAATGGATGAAAGTTCAACTTTACGCTTAAAGCTAAACTCTGCAGGGTAGTGGGGCACTCCAGGACCAGGTTGAACCCTTGTCTATACTAATACAATTTTAATCACAACATAACAACAAAGCAACAATCCTGCTAATATTTAACATGTGATAAAATATAAACACAATAAGATAATTCAAATAAGAATGACTAATAGTATGTCTCTTATTTCAAATTAATTTAAAAAATACAAACGGATTAATGCTTTTTTTAACCAACTAGTGCTATTATAACAACAAAAGTGGGTCTCTTACCGTCCAGTCATAAGCTGGCTCCGTGAGGGCGAACAGATGGGCTGAACATAGTAGTTTTCCAGCTTCACCCCTTCGGCAGCCAGCTGGTCCAACATGGGTGTTTGAATCTCTGAGCCATGGTACCCGATGTCATTGTATCCTTGGTCATCCACCATCACAAAAACAATATGTGGGGGAACTCTACCCCGTTTGAGGACCTTTCCTTCCATAGTGCATAATAGTCCTAGAAGCAACCAGAATCCGAGTGCCAACACATCCATAATGTGAACGTCAATTCACCAGGTTGCTGGTCTATTAAATAATGGCTTTTAATGTTGTAAATGTTGACTTCCAAATGAATCAAGCCAAATTAATAGAGAATGCCTGCTGTTGTGATCCATCATGGTGCATAAAGTTCCTTTTTCCGTCCCAGTAAAAATGATAATTTTGTTTAAAACTAGTGCTGATAAATGAAATCCTATGTGTAGTTTGTTCTTCTCGGTTTGTGAGGCTAGGACGGTATACTGTACGTCTGAGTAATTTTATGAGCAGAGCTGAACTGTCCAAAAGTAAACACTGCTGTCTTCTAACAGGACAATGTTACATTCCTCTAGCACTCACTCACAGGATCAGGATTACAGATTATTAAACGGATGTGTTATATGTGTAAAAAGCAAATCTAAGGATTTAATTTTAAATTGAGACATTCACAGATTACAGCAGATCCTGTTAACTTAACATTACCATTAAATTAAGTTTTGCTGTGTGATGTGACTGTGCATTTGAGAGCTTCTTGTTAAGGGGAACTTTGGACATTTTGAAATCATGAAGAAAATACAGGGATTACAGTGTTGACACCACCTGGACGGTAATTGTATTACACCACAAGAAAAGCTGTGCTGGTGAGACAAAAACAACATACTGTTTCATTAATTCTTTAATTATCCCAGAACCACAGAAAGGCATTTACCTGATAATGAGTTCCCAGAACAGAGGCTGACTTGTGATGGTTACTGTGAACACGAGTATTGAAAGGATAAGCACTGATATATTGTACTGACACCAATGGGAATGTAGTCTATAAGGCACTGATTAGTTGCATATATATTAAAGGAGTAGTTCACTTAAAAATGAAATTTACTTATGCTCATGTTGGTCTGTATCTTTATTGTGATCCACCAGTGGACATAAAACATGCCAAACTTCAACATGCCAAACTTCTCATAATTGTGCTTTTTTGTTGACTTTACTTAAAGAGTAAACTTATTTTAAATTAATGTTTATAATTTTGCAAATAGTTTATTTACTTAATATTTTTAAAGGGTTAGTTAGTTCACAGACGGTTGTACTCTCAGTGCTGGGTTGCAGCTGGAAGGGCACCAGCTGTGTAAAACATTTGCCAGAGTAATTGGTAGTTCATTCTGCTGTGGGAAGGAGAGTGTGTGTTATTTGTTACCCACCCTCATGTCATTACAATCTCCCGAGACCCTTGTTCATCTTTGAAACACTAATTAAGTATTTTTGATGAAATTCGAGAGCTCTATTAGCTCTTTCACAATTTTCTCAATGTCACAAATGTGTTTCTGGAGCTTTGTATTATTATAGTTGATCCACTGAAGTAAGAGGGAATGTTTTGACAATGTTTTTAGTTTATTTTCTGGACTTTTATCTAAAATATTTTGATTTGTTTTGATGATGAACTAAATGTCTCAGGAAATTTCCAGAGATTTCCACAACGACATTGCCTGCAGTATCTTCTTACTAGAGAAGTGTGGCATAACATACCTCTGTAAATAAATACAATATAAATTCACATATCACGCACCAAAAACCATTTGAATAAAATATATATGCTCCCTTCAAACTGAAATATGGCAAAATATCCTGTGGATTCCACTTTGCAGGGCACTTATTGTCGAATTTTAACAAACGTCTGAAGTGAAAAGTAGGCATGGGACGATAACGGTTTCAAGGTATACCGCGGTTCGGAAAAGTCAAGGTTTTAAAACCACCAAAATTTTCTACTATACCGTTCCTAAATTATATATGTAAGATTATTTATTTACTTTTTTTGTTTTTTAGGACAACAGTATCTCCAGTTTTAAATTGTAAAGAAATCTGTGTTTTTGAAACAAACGAAGACAGCAGAAGTCAATGATTCATTTTCATTATTTAGCCTGACATGTTTACTGCTCCAAAATATTTTTAATGTTTCTCAAAATAGAATATATTGTGTTCAAAGGGGAAAAAGTTTTAGTTTTTGACATTTGCAAACACAAGAGCTATAACTGGAAGCCCTACAGAGGAATGTAAAAGGCCACACCAGTTGACGAAGCTTGTGAAAATTAAAATAGGGGAAACAAACAACAACAATCACTCTCTCTCTCTCTCTCTCCTATGAGATGAGAAGTGCAACACACATATCCGGCCCTCTGAAGGGCTATCGACCGCTCTCAGGTTTGCTCTGCCAGCGATGTCTTCTATGTAGCAGAGAGGAAATCAATGCCACAAAATGAGTCAATTTCCTACATTAAGCCAAAACAGACGACAGTCTCACCCAAGTGGGAAATTTCACAGCCATTTCAGAGCAGGAGAGAAAATGGAGGCGGGCAGACAGGGAAAGAGGGAAAACATGCTTAAAATGAGCAGCATTGCCCGTTTACCGTTTAGCGAGCAATGAACTGTTATTAAGGCCTTAGTGCAACTGGATTTGCTTCAGGAGCCATATTTAACTTTGGACCTTGTTGCAGCCCATATTACCAAAATAATTTCTTGTACATTAATTAAGTAATTAATAAACACTGGAATTAAACTTCAATGTGGCCATTTTACTAAGAGACTATACAGATGTCACACCAACTTAAAGGGACAGTTTCCCTGTCATCATTTACTCTGCCTTCACTTGTTTCAAACCTGTTTCAGTTTCTTTCTTTCAATGAACACAAAAGAAGATATTTGGAAGAAAGCTGGAAACCTGTAACCATGGACTTCCATAGTATTTGTTTTTCCTACTACGCAAGGCAAAAGTTACAGATTTCCAGCTTTCTTTAAAATAACTTATTTTGCGTTCAACACAAGAAAGAAACTCAGAGAAGTTTGAAACCACATGAGAGAGAGTAAATAGTAAATAAATTGACTTTTTTTTTTTTTTTTTTTGCATGAACTATCCCTTTAACAATGACCTAATTAAGCTTCAAAGCCTTTTTGTAATAAAAGTCATAAAAGGACAAAAACAGTCAAATCATCTTTTTTGTATAATGTCATATAGGATTGAAATTAAATGAATTTATATTTCTTTTAGGGTACTTTTCGCACAAAAATCTAAATATTCTGCTAATTTACTCACTGCATACATTTCATATTTCACTGTATAAAATTGCAGTATTTACTTTTTTTGGTCAGCTATTCTTTAAGGGATCTGAAAGCACAGTGTGATTAAAATGGTCTTTAATAAGAAACAAAGTCTTTCCAATAAATAGTTCAGGACAGCAGTATCTCCATAACATAACTTAAATATGAATAATACTCAAACATATTCACTCGAACCAGCAACCTTCTAGCTGTGACGCAACTGCTAACCACTTAGCCACTGTGCCGCCCCAAACACACCCAGTGTAAATGCTTTTGTGGCCAAACAACCAGTGAGCAGCACATAAAGCATTAAAGTTCATGTGTTATTGATGGATGAGTGGAACTGTTCCAGAGGTGTGCAGTGTGTGTATGCATGCATTATGAGAGATGAAGAGAGTGTTGGGACAAATTATTCAAGTCTACAGCTCCACTAAGTGGAGAGAAAAGGAATGACAAACACAACTATTCTTACTGGAGCTCCCTAAAGGAGTCATATACCAAACTGCTGCTTTCAAAAATGAAACTGAGTGAAGTTATTTGTGCTTACACAGTAATAACAACACAGACTAATGGCTCTCATGCTTGGAGTAATTGGGGAAACTCTTAGGAATAGTGTGTTTCAAAAGGGAAATGATCTTATTTAAGTTTATACTTTTACAGAAGTGTTTCTTTCAGCAAAACTTCCACAGGAAGCACATTAAGCAGCAGTGTGATCTGTGGTGTGAGAAATGCGGTTTGCTTCAAGGCACTGCGATGGAGGCTGAGCTACATAAATATGCAAGCACTCACTATGAATGTTACACATTTTGTTCGTCACTTCTTGAGTAGTCAATATAAAAACATTAAAGCGCTCTTCTGGGCAGAACAGTGTTCCCTTTAAAAGTTAATTTGGTGAAAACAACCACAGGTGGCTAGAACAGCTCCCGTTGTTCAAAAGTTTGGGCTCAGTAAGTTGTTTTATTGGGGGGGGAAGCGAACAAACCAAACGCCAGTATTCTCATTACAAAAATGTGTATTCTAAAATTGTAAAAAAAATATTTATTATTATTACAAACGTAGTTCCTTATTTTTATTTTTTTAAATGTCATGGTTTTTATAAAAATATTGAGCAGCAGAGTTGTTTTCAGCCTTGATGATGTTTATAATAATATTTTACAATATCATCAAAATTGTCAAAAGTAGTGTATGTAAAAATTGACAAAAAAAAAGAAAAACAACCTGAATATAGTCAATTTTGGATCAAATTAATGCTTTGATAAGCTTTGATAAGAGAGACCCGAACATTTTGAACAATAGCATATGTAAATAAATAAATAATAATAAATAGGGCTGCACAATATATAGTTTCAGCATTGATATCGCAATGTGATCATTCGCAATAGTCACATCGCAGGCTATGCAATGTTGAGTCTGTATTATAATTAATCATTTTCATGTGTCTGAGGCCTGTGACTGTAAAATGATTTTAAAAGCATTCAGGCATAAGTTGTACTGTTTGTACATTTAATAACATTTTATTGAACTATTTCTATTTTTATTATTCAATTAATGTACCTGAATACTGTTAGACTCGGAAAATGATAAAACACAGTTTATTTCAATGATACCTTTTTTTAAATTGCATTTATCTATGCTTGTGGAATGCTTATTATATTTTATGCAGATGCACTCCCCTACAGAATCATCCTAATCTATCTAAAATTATAAATTCTTTCCAAATAGATATTCAAGTCATCATGTGAAATTGTATTCATATCACAATATATCGCAGAATAACAAAAAGTTGCAAAGTTACATTTTTATAATATCGTGCAGCCCTAATAATAAACAAAAACAACAAAAAAACAGATCACAAAATGAGTGACACAAACATATCCAACCTCTCTAAGAGTTTATTAGAGATAATACAGCGTTGAGTTTTTTTTTAAAATACATTTTTTTACCCAAAAAAAAAAAAAAGACAAAACAGACGCGTCTCCTTGTGTAAGACAGTCTACAAAGCCCAGCTCAGCCCTTCTCCTCTCCTGCTTTCACAGCTCCTGACATACAACACACATCTGCCACAGCGCCTGTATCGAGTATCAGTGTGTGTAGTGTAGAGGAAAGTGCATGGTTAGGATAAATACAGGGAAACACCTGATAAGACACTTGAATTAAAAGCTTTGCACTGGATTCAGACATGTACAGATGCTCCCTCGATTGCATATACGTTCTGACCGTTTGGTTTGTGATCCAGCTTTGTGCGTTTTTGCGTGCGGAGAGGAGAAGAGCTGTTGGGTTTTTCACGTCATCTTGACGTCCTACTTAAACAGAGCTCTGGCTGTACACGAACGCTGTCTATTCTCGACAATCCCACCCGCCCGGACCCAAAATATACAACGCTTTTAAATGTACAATGTTTTACAATCATTCCTCAGACGAGATGAGCAAGGCTAGACTTTGTGTGTTTGTTTAGTTTTAAGTCACCAGTAAATTCATGCTTGTCCACACCGCCAGTGCATTCTGGTCCTGATTCGCAGGTCTTGTCATTAAGAGAAGAGGAGGGACTACATTTCCCAGCATTCTCTCGTCTTCATCGTGTCATGTGAGCACCTCGGCAGCAGCGAGAGGCTGAGGTTTGCAGTCCACTCGTAGCCGTCAGTCATTTCGTCTGCTACTATGGTTTTGAAGAGTGGTTTTGGTACCTCTGTAGTGAGCGGACAGTGTTTTTCAGGCATTCAGATACTGGACGTCCTCTCAGCTCCAGCTGGTGCTCTGGAGCTCTTCTCTGAGCCAGGAGGGTAACGCCTGACCCAGTCGATTTAGCAGCCGCAGCAGCTCCAGGTTGTGCTCCCGGTAATACTCCGTCAGGAAGGCACGAGTCTGAAAGAGAGAGAGAGAGAGAGAGAGAGAGAGAGAGAGTAAGGAAGTGTGCTGCTGTGTGGAGATCTCAACGCTAGAACAGGGTCCTTAACTGACTGTACCACAGACAGTGGGAATAAGTACATATTTGGACAGAGTTATCAACAAAACAGTGTAAATACCTCTAGGAATAACTCTGATGCCCAAATAAATAAGAACGGAAAGCTCCTACTTGAGCTCTGTCGAAGCCTCGGTCTGTATCTGGTCAATGGCAGGGTGAGAGGAGACTCTCTGGGGAGATACACCTACAGCTCATTTCTCGGTAGCTCAGCAGTTGACTACATGATCACAGATTTAGATCTGTTCTCTTTCAGTGCATTCACTGTTAAACCACTAACACCTCTATCAGATCACAGCCAAATTACACTTTATATAAAAAGGAACAAGAATACTAATATATTTTCACAATCCAGTAAATTGTATAACATTATAAATAATTATAGATGGGTACAAGACAGCTCTGAAAAATACAGTAACGCAATTGAAGACCCCCAAATAGTTTTACTTTTGGATGAATTTATGGAAAATAGTTATCCTCCTAATGGAGATGGTGTTAATCTAGCTGTAGAAAACATAAATTACATATTTGATTATTTGGCAACGATATCTAATATTAAAACTACTAAGAAAAATTTTAAACAAAAACAAGAGAATGAAAAATGGTATGACTTTGATTGTAAAACAATAAGTAAAAACTTAAGACAACTAGCAAATCAAAAACACAGACAACCAGAGAATACAGATGTACGTCTTCGGTACTGCAAGGAGCTTAAAAAATATAAAAACACAATCAGAAAAAAGAAAGAAGAGTACATCCAGAAACAGCTCAAAACAATTGAAGAATCGGTGGATTCAAGCAATTTCTGGGACAACTGGAACCTCCTTAATAAAAAGAAACATGAACAGCTAACAATACAAAATGGAGACACCTGGAAAAACCACTTTGAGAAACTGTTTAGTAAAATAAACATGAGTACGGAACAATCGCATATATATAATAAGTTAACCCATACAGAGCAAATATTTGGCAAATACCAAAATCCGTTAGACTACCCAATCACAGAAAAAGAGCTAGCAGATAAAATACAAGTCCTACAAACAAAAAAGGCAAGTGGTCCAGACGGTATCCTTAATGAAATGATTAAAAACATAAATCACAAATTCCAATTGGCTATAATGAAACTGTTCAATTTGGTTCTGAGTGTTGGTCATTTTCCTGACATATGGAATAAAGGATTAATAACGCCCATATTCAAAAGTGGAGACAAATCAGACCCTAACAATTACAGAGGCATCTGTGTGAGCAGTAATCTGGGGAAGCTGTTCTGCAGCATCATCAACACCAGACTCATAGGCTTCCTTACAGAGCACAATGTCCGCAGCAAAAGTCAGATTGGGTTTCTGCCAAATTACAGAACATCAGACCATATCTTCACCCTTCAGACTCTGGTTGACAAATACGTCAATCAAAACAAAAACAAAATATTTGCTTGCTTTGTAGATTTTCAGAAAGCGTTTGATTCAATTTGGCATGAAGGTTTGCGGTCTAAACTTCTAGAATCAGGTATTGGCGGTAAAACATACAACATTATAAAAACAATGTATTCCAACAATCAGTGCGCAATTAAAATTGGAAATAAGCGAACAGAATTCTTCACTCAGGGACGGGGTGTGAGACAGGGCTGTCCACTGTCACCGACCCTCTTCAATATTTACATCAATCAATTAGCAATGCTCCTAGAGCAAGCAGATACGCCGGGTCTCACACTATACGACTCCAGTGCGAAGTTCCTGCTGTTTGCAGATGATCTGGTGCTGCTGTCGCCAACAGAAGAGGGTCTACAGCAGCAGCTGGATATCCTGCACAGCTTCTGTCAGACCTGGGCCCTGACCGTTAACCCAAAGAAAACCAAAACCCTAATATTCCAGAAAAAACCCAGATGTCAGGGAAAGAAATACAACTTCACCCTTGGTATGACAAAAATTGAACCTGCCACAAGCTACACATACCTTGGGTTGAAAATAAGTGCTAATGGAAGACTAAATCTGGCTGTGAATGAACTGAAAGAGAAAGCAAGAAGGGCTTTTTACGCCATTAAAAAATCAACACAAATAGAAATTCCAGTTGGAATCTGGCTCAAAATTTTCCAGTCAGTGATTGAACCTATAGTGCTATACGGGAGTGAAGTGTGGGGTCCTCTCCTCAGTCATGAGTTTGATAAATGGGATAAAAATCCAATTGAAAGGCTACATGCAGAGTTCTGTAGGAGCATCCTCAGGGTACAGAGGAACACACCCAGCAATGCATGCAGGGCAGAATTAGGCCAGTATCCTCTACTCATGCGCATTGAGAAACGGGCCGTCAAATTTTGGAAACATATAAAAATGAGTGACCCCAACTCTTATCATTTTAAAGCCCTCAAAAACCAAGAAATGGACACTGAAAAAAGCCCCCTGATTCAGATGGTCCTGAAGCTGCAAACACAAACCAACATAGCAAATATGACTAACAGCAGGCAGCATCAGGACACGGACGTGCTCATCCACAGAACTAAAGCCAATCAAATGATAAATGCACGAAAAGAAGAGTATCTGATTTACTGGAATGAAGCAGCAGGGAAACAAAGTAAACTTCAATGTTATTTAGACTTAAATAGAGATTTTACGACAGCAACATATCTGAGTGCAGTAAAGGACAGTAAATTAAGAG
>CAIGQV010003909.1:22250006-22300252 GCA_903798115.1 Danio jaintianensis
ACACACACACACACACACACACACACACACACACACACAAGCAAAAGCACTGAGGGGAAAGAGCATAAGTGCAACTCACAGGGTTTAGGAGGACAGTGAGGAAGAGCTCTCCTCCACGAATGCTCTTGTCCAGCTCTCGCGAACCTCCTGGGTACTCATTATAGAAGATGGTGTGAGTAAAAAGGCCACATGTCTGCCTGGGCAACACCTGCAGACAGAAGATGGTTAGAAACCTGTACAGACAGCACTCAATTCAGTGGCTTCAGCCATTGTACAGACATACTCCAGAAACTGCCAAAAAAAAGTAAGGAGCGAAACAGCCATTAGTCATGTCATCTGACGATGGTGGGTGCAGTTTAAGCTCAGGCTACAATAACTGGAATTAAGTTATAAAACCCTAGGATTCATTTATAAAATAAAAACCTCTTAATTCTTTAGAATTCATCATAAACTGCTGCATTGAATTGAATAATGCAAGATTAAAATTTTCCTGCTCATGTTTTATGAATCAAGTCCAAAAATGCACAGTGAAAACAAATCACAGTACTGTTCAAAGGTTTGGGATTAGTAGGATTTTATTTCTCAGCATGGAGGCAATAAACTGATCATAAATGACAGTAAAAGCATTTTTAATGACACAATATAATTTAAATTGCAAAATTAACTTTCTATTCATTTAAAAATGATTCCATTATAATTTCCACACAAATATTAAGCAGCAGAATAATTGTCAACCCTGATAATAATCCAAATCTGGTTTGGCCAGCAAATCAGTACATTAGAATGATTTCTGAATGATTGTGTCACACTGAAGACTGGAGTAATTGTTCACCTTTGCCATTACTAATAAATGTTAATATTAAAATTGTTGTTTTTTCTAAATATATATTTATATTTCAAAATATTACTGTTTTCAATTTGTTTTTGCTTTAGTGAGCAAGAACCTTCTAATTAATCCAAATATTAAATAAAAAAATCCAAATATTAAATAAATATATAGAATGTTTATACAACTGTATATATTGACAGCACTTAACTTTTTTTTTTATAAAATAGAAACTTAAAGCAAAAAGAATATGACTGTTAAAGATTCTGTGATACTAAAAACTAGATGCTGTGAATGAATACAGAATATGAACGATTATTAATTGTTTACAACAAAGTAGCATGTTTTACCTTTATTTCACGATGTATGAAGCCTCTGCGATGGCGTGCTGGTCTCAGGTGTGGATACTCTTCTGTGCTGGTCACTGTGATCCCCCATATGCTTTTCCAGGCCTCATACAGCTGGCTGTGTACAGGATACACTCCTGAATGGTGCGGGGCAACAGCGTAGCCCATGTCTGTGGGTATACCATGCTCCTGAAACAACAAGAGATCAAAAAAACGCTCAAGATGATCAATCAAAAAGCCACTCGCCCGCTAACAAGATATGTCATCAGGGTGTACACGAGCGAGAAGCTTTTGATTATGTTTCTCAGTGGAAGAAAAATCTAACTCTGTGTGTCAAGGGACGTAGTTATTTCAAAAGCCACAGGAGGGTTGCAGAAAAACACATCCTCAAATGAGCAGGGGGATTTACTTCAAGTCCAAGGTGCCACTTTAAGAGTTCCACACGTGTGTTCCTTCCCGCTTGTGTGTGTGTGTGTGTGTGGGAGCACAAACTGAGAGATCCATAAGCCCCGGCTAAGGACAGCCCTTTGCAGGCTCATTAAACCTTGATGAAGGAGCGGTGTCTTCTCCATTGAGCGGAGAGCAGGAGAAGGCATATGTCAGTGTCGGCTCTAAAGACAGGATGTGACAGACGGATTAGCGAGAGGAGGAAAGGGCTGGTTAGTATTCACAACGCGTTCCTTCTCTCTCTGTCTGTCTGCCTGCGGTCCATATCCCACTCCAATGACCATCATTACACCGGGGTGGGCTCGTTTCAACAGGCCAAATTCACAATCTTCTCAGCGGATGCACACCGAGTCAAGGTCAAAGAGAATCCTACCAATCCAATGAAAAAGTGCTAATACAAATCTATAATGAAATACCAACATGAGATAAAGCTTTCGGGCAGGGGATCGATACCCACACCTCTGCGACAGCAGCAATAATGGCTGTAAATAGTAACACAATGATGAAGGAACAAAGCATGCTTCCGTGTACGAACAAAATAAATAAGAAAAAGAACTAATGCCGAAAAGATTGAAGAAACTCATTTCTTTGTCTAACTAAGCTTAATATTTTAATCTTTTGTAGATGAAAATTGAACATCATTTTAAGACATTGAAATAAAAGAGTGCCATTAGAAACAGAATTACCTGTTTGGCCAAATAATAGTAACATTAGGATCGTCATTCTGTTTGGCACTGTTAGTGGCATTTCAATCAATATTAGCAACTAACCTGTGCAAACTGCATGTTGAGTCTCATTTGCTCTGCCAACACGCTGACATTGTGAAAGAGGTGAGGCTGCATGTGACTCCACATGTGTGGAAACCACCAGAACTCATGCCGGTGCTGCAGCAGCATGTCATCTCCTTCATCCTCCTCTTCTGTACCTGCAAATACACAAGTGCATTTTGTTGAAGTTTAACAGTAAATATATTTGGGTCTAAAAAAAAGCTTTATAAAGACTGTTTGTGTGGTTTTGCCAATGCATTTTAGATGGGTTACATTTTGCTGATTTATTAGAAAAGAAAATGCATTAAATACTTTGTGGGGGGGGTTAAAATCTATTGTTTAAGGTGTCAATTTAAACAATACCATTCAAACATCTGAGGTCATTAGATTTTTCTTTAAATTAAAGTTTTATTCAAAAAGGACTTATTCAATTAATGAGTAAAGTAAAGAGTAAATGATTTACATTTCAAGCACAAGATTAGTATTTCATAATAATCCTGGTCTTTTAAAAATTTCTATTCATTAGAGAATTTTGAGAAATTGCATTGTAAATCAATGTTTCAACAAAATAGATTAAATTACTGCTTTCAACATTGATAATAATAAAAAACATTCTTTGAGTATAAAGCATTCTAGAATGAATCCTGAATCATCACATGGCATTGATAACTAGAGTAATGACTGATGAAGTATTTGCCATCACAGAAATAAACTACTTTAAATAGAACACTTTTTTGTGCAATAATAATTTATTATAATAAAAAAGTGACTTCATTCTTAATTGTAGCAACAAAAGAATGAGGACTTTTCCTGTAGTGAGAACAAATGTGAAAAACTATAAAAAGACAACAACAGAAAAGACGAGAGAGAGAGAGAGAGAGAGAGAGAGAGAGAGAGAGAGAGAGAGAGAAATGACAGTATGTACCTGCGTGGTAGAACTTCCCAGAGAAGCCAAGATTGAAGGTGAAGTTGGGAACCAGTGTTCGTAGTTTATTCTGTGTGTTGAGCAAAGTCTTGAAATGGAAGAAGAATTATCACTTTAATACAACGTGATCAAAGACCTGCCCAAAATCTGGGGAAAAAGATTAGCACTTTGCCAAGAACTACAACAACAACAACATTTGACTTTACTCTGAGCTATGCTTGAAGGCAAAAACATCAACAGTGGTATTAACCGAACCCCTACTTTTTACCTTAGACATTGACATTAACAAGCGCATTAGCTAAAGTCACCAATAGAGGGCAGTGCTGTGCCAATTTAGCCTCGTGAAGAAAAGGAGAACTTTCAGGCCCTTGGCCAGATCGACAGACTGAGTGGGATGTGAAATATACATTTGCATTCAAATCTCCTCAACCCACGGGCAGGTCAGACGTGCCGAATGAAGCCGCAGCCTTAACATCAATCTAAACTCATCCTTGCGAAATGAACACATTTCATAACTTAGCATCACTGCGCACATCTAGCTAATGACGGCGCTGTGAGGCTTGAAATACAAAATGATCCTGCCATCAAGCCCTTCAAACCCAGAGAGTGATACGGGGGGTATAAGCGAATTACAGCACTGTTCCAGCACAAATCAGACAGCGGAGAGAGATAGATTTGTGCGGGAAAACGACACTAACACAAAGCAGAGGCTGATAGTTGCGGCAGTATCACAAATCAAGTCGTGCTGCTGGGGAGAGAAGGCTGCAGCTTCGCAATGAAGAGATGGCATCTTGGGCTGATTTAAGAGCCGCCAGTGTCCCTGAGTATGAGTGTATCCAATATTTGTTCTGCCTTGAGTGTGTTTGCTCAGCATGTCGTCATAATCCTGCTGTTTTTATCTGCGAGCCATCCAAGATTGCGGATGTCCAGGATAACCGGATTCAGCAAGTGTGAATCAACTTTGACAGGAAATGAAACGTTCGGCTGAAAATAAAATGACCTTGCCCAATTTTAAAAAAGAAAATGCGGTTTTGCTTTTATGATCAATAACTTCGGTCAGTCAGCATGGCTTGGACAGAAAGGCTAGGGGTCAAAACCGATTTCGTTACCACCAATCATTGCTGTCACAATAGACTGCAGCCCCACAACTGGAATAGTCTGAAACATTTTATTTTAATCCCTGAATCCCATTTTTTTCCCATAGCCAGTCAGGCCATCTCTAAACCTAACAAACTAGTGCTCAAGACAGGATTCACCTACTGCAGTGTGACCCGATGCATAGCCATGCCAGTCAAATGTCACATTGAGCAAAAGATTCACATTTGGACAGTGGACACGAGTAAAAACAGTCATTCCCTGACAGATCACCTCTTCTCCTAGTACAGCAGACAACATTCTTGCGTACTGTATATGGTACACAGAACTCTTCTTGTAGAGCAGTAATCATGATCTAAACTTTTTAAAAAGTAAAACTGACTTAAAGTAAATGCATAAAGAAAATATTGTTAATGGTTGGAGATCTGAATGTTATTGTGTAATGATATTTTTTCAATTAACAAATGCTTTTTGTCTATTTTAATATTTATTTTATTATGTATATTTATTTCTAAAAATATTTACCTTTCATTTTCAGTCAAAATATAACATTCAACTAATTAATAACAGTGTCTGCTTTATTTTTAAGTGACATTTCATATTTCGCATCTTAAAAGATTTGCATTCAGCAGTCTATATAAAACTTACTCCCCTCACCAAACACTGGCTGACCTTGTACAAGATGCTATGTGCTGAAATGTACTGCATCATAAGAAGTAATCAAAAATGAAAACACATTTGCTGTTCATTTATCAACCCTTGGGCCAAGATGATTTTTTTTTCTTTTTAAATAGAAGGTTAAAAAATATTTTTTAGATGAAACCTTGGTCCTTGGGGATTCATAAAATTATTGTAATTGATGTTCAGGGTTTTTTTGCACAGACCAAAGGTTTTGCTTCGTAAGACCTCATTTTATCATCAGAAATATTTTCGGTTTGCCTTATGTTCTCAAAGTGCCAGATTCATTAGACTTGCATTTTATCAGTCTCAACAGACCAGTTTCAGCTTGTTCATCTGAAGAATCAAAAACTCTCCTAAATGGAACGCCTAAGGCAAATTAAGTACATTAACAGGAATTTTACATATGGCAGGTAGAGCAAATAAAATTTGGAACCAAGCTAATTATGCACAAGAAGGAGACCTGTGAATTTGTGTACATATGAATCTAATATATACAGTATGCATGTGTAATGAGTAGGTGGAAATAAGCTTAGTGCTAAAAGACATACAGAGTAAGAACAGATGTGATCAGTCCACCATTAGGCACAGTTCGTTTGACTTTCCTATGCAGCACCACTGGCTGAGGTGATTACAGCCCACTTGTTTAGCTTGAGGCCAGGTGGCATGGCATACATCACCATCCAAATCCATCAATCAAAAAAACAACAACATAAACACAGTTCTGTGGGTGGATAATCTGTCTGTTACATACATATTACGCCAATCTACTTATGATATTGGTGGAAAAATAGAACAACGTGGATGGAATAAAAAGCATATCCTTGCTCCAAGGCACTGCCCCCAATAACCAGAATGATTAAAATGAGGAAAATATATGGAAATGAGATACTACAATGCTACACATTCTTTCAGCAGTAAATAAAAATAGCAGCAGCTGTGTAACAGGCTGGGTTTTAAGGGATGTTCAGGGCTAAACACAACTTAAGCTCCATCGACAGCATCTGTAGCATGCTGTCAATTACCACAGAAAGTAACTGACTCATCCTTCAAAATGTCTCGACAAAAACACTCTCTCAAAAGAAGTCAATGGAGGAAACATTTAACATTTCACCCAAAGAATTTCACTTCAAGCGTATAGATGCTATTCGTAGAGTTTAACCTCTATGCAGTGGTCTTCATACTGAGGTACAGATTGGATGCAATCAAGCAAAACAATGCAGACACCATAATATTAATCCATATACAAAAGAGCGAGACAAGAATCAAACAGATGTGCTAATTGTTTAGATGAATTTAGAGGAAAAGCTTTACTAAGGTTGGTTTCAATACTTCCTCAGTATGAACATAATTCCCAAATTCAAGTTTGATATATTGATAGACTTAGCAGTAGGCCTGTCACAATAGTCAATATATCGACTTATTGCACAACAAGTGGACATGTCCTCAATAATTTTTGGTGATGCAATATATATCACCCATATATATATATATTGTATATTAAAAAAATTAGCTGTTTGTGCAGCCTCTCTATCTCTATTGGAGATGTCAGTGTCAGTATGGTTAAAAAAACACTATAGTATTTTCTATAAATTACTATAGTATTTTTTCATGTTGGTGCCTGAGGACTGAAAATAGATCTGTTACTTTTTTCTAGTTCTTTTTACCGTGGACATTTTTGTTAACATTTATTATTTTTATTTATTTGTTTAGGATATCCGTTTTCACATTCTGATTCCAATACCTAATTATTAAATTGTTAAAATGACTATAATTAAATGACATATTCCTAAGAATAAAATATTATGTGTTCTTTGGAGGAGTGTACTTGCATTATGATGCTATTATAGAGTCAAAATGCTCTTAAAATGATAATAATATCGTTTATCGCAATAAATTATGTTGCTATATATTGTACCACAAAAATACACAACGTGATAGGCCTACTTAGCAGTAAAAGTTCACCTAAAATAAATCTGTAATAATTTTGACCATCATTCTACAATGAATCAATTTGATTATTTTGTAAAACAAAATGGCCAAAGGTCTTGCCATAGTTTACAAATTCGTCTGTGTTGCACAGAAGGCATTAATAAAGATTTGAAACACACAAGGCATAAAATGCTGAATTTGCATTCTTCCGTAAACTATTCCTCTACAGGAGAAAAAGACAGACATTTAACATAGAAACATACATAGATACATAGAAACATTTTTTTATGTCAACACCACAAAGTAAATTATTGAAAATTAGGTTACATATCTAAACATTTACCATTATGGCACAACAAATTTAAAACAGTCAGACCAATCATCACCATATATTTTCCACATCCCTTGCAAACACATCAAAATGGTGCTAACTTTGTCAAATATAATTGATGGTGGGCTAATTTACTGCCTGACTGATTCAGTAAGAAGGCTGACAGACAAGTCAGATTCTTGCTGAAGAAACATCTTCATGTTGTCAATGCAAATGGGGCATTAATTTTCCTATTATTTCTTATTAGAGCTGTTAATTTTATTTGACTGGCTTTAAAAAGGACATCCTCCGGGGTGATCGGTCTCTTTGCAAGTCCTGAGCATGAAGTCCTGAGCATGAAGAACCCACAGGCAGCAGTGCAGTTTGCATATTTTGGAAAGCTGAAAGCTTCTACTCAACCCTATGATAAGAAGTCTATGTAATCAGCCCCTCTGGCAAAGACACTAATAAATAGGAGGTTAATAGGCATATTGTCCAAACAGAGCAATTATCCCTTGCTCTAACAAGCACGTTATTTTAAGCACTAGCTGTTTAGCCTCTCCATGACACTACTGTGCTCAAATAATCATCTGTGTACAATGTTATCTCTTAGACAATGCATTATGTAACCTATTTCAAGAACATGCCTATTGTCAATGTCAATGGCTTAAATATGGAGCTTCAGATATCCATTTGAATGCTCAGATGTACAACATTGAACAGCATAAGGTTTTAAGGGACTCAAAAAAGAAAATTCTGTCATCATTTTTATAGAGCAACTTTTAGAGACCAGGGTCATGTCTAAATGACAGAACTTACATTTTTTGGTAAATGATCCCTTTAAAAAATAAATAAATTAGACGCTTACCTTCACATCTGTCACTTTCATCCGTGTACCCTCCTTTCCCACAAATATATCATCCACGTCTACCAGCATATATCTCTCCAAGGACAAGCAGAGTCTTTTTCCTGTCAGATAGGCTATGGCATCCACAAAGATCAACTTATGTAGCCAAAATGACAGATTGTTGCCAAAAAGCACCCTTTGAATGCCATCATGAAGCCCAAGGTCCTGAACTACAGTGGCATGAAGGGCTCTGTGGGGCCCTAGGTGGGCCAGTGCTTCAGAGGACTTTGTGACGGCCAGGAGCACAGGCTCGTAGGTGCTGTGGTTAGACTGAAAGACTGTCCAATCATCACCAGGGAGTAGGCCTTGCTCCACTTCATTGGGCTTGGTGATATACAGTAATGGGGCAGCAGGGTTAATGTGGTAGTCCCGTAGGCCCAGATTAGAGTGCAGGAACAATGGGAAGCCCTTCAGCTGGGCACTGAGCAGTGAGTTCTCATTAGCTTTGAAAAAGCCGATAATGCCTACGCCAAATTCTGAGCAATATTTATCCAACAGGTCTCGGTTCCAAGCATCCAAGTTGACATACTTGAGAATGTTCTCATAAATGACTAAGGCGTACCGGCCAACATCGCGCTCCATCAACGTAGGCATGTCGCCCTTACTGGGCGCAATCTCAGTGTGGTAACGGAAGCGGCTGGACTCCAGAATAGCCACAATCTCTTGTCCGAGCTGAGAGTAGATGCTCTCTACAAAGACCAGTACCACAGGCTCCGTTCGGGAGTTATCTACCACTTTAACTGTCCTCTGCCGGCCTGAAAAAGGTGGCAGGAAAAGAGGAGCCCGTTGCCCTCCTGCCGCAGCTGTGACAACTCCACCACAGTCACTGAAAGGCAAAGGGGGTGCTTCCTTTATTTTAGGGCTGTTGCTGACATAGTATGCCAGGAAAGCCATGGACAGCAGGCAGAAGATGATGAGAGCCAGGATGAGACGGTGCAGCTCGAGTTGCCGGACGCCCCGCACTAACTTCCACAGCCCCATGGCCACAACTCAAATGTGGGACTGGGGAAGAGAGGGGGGCAAAGGGGAGGCCCAGAGCCTGACCGTTGCAGTGTTCACAGCAAGAGGAGGATAACACAGAGGAAAAGAGAAGGAAAAAGGAGTAGGGCTGAGCAGCAGACACCGGCACAAGCTTAGGGTCAGGAGTAGCCATTTATGCTAGGTCACCATGGCCCCCATAGCCCATGACGTGTGTCTCCGCTTTGACTGCTGCCTCTAGCCCCCAGTCCTCCAATGAGGTCAGCCAGCACTTTCACCCCCACCACACGTTCCCTGAGTGCACTTGCTCTCGGCTGGCGTCTTGAGCCTGGGATAAGAGGATTGGGTTTCTTGATAACTTCTGACACTCCTCCTCCACCACCACTTGACAAAGGACCAGCTGTTTCACTGCTGACTTCTTTCAAGTTGCTTTGTGCCAAGCTTTCAAATAAGAATGTGCCTCTTAGTGCTATTTGGAATATGCTGGAGAGCTTCAAGCCCGATGCTCCACTTGCCCCACTGGCCTCAGCAGTGGGTGCTCTGAGGGTGTTCACCACTGGAGGGTGATGGTGAACATTGCCCCCTGCAGAGCCCCAGCATGGATGGTACATTCGCCATTGGGCAGAATGAGTCACAACCTAAAAAATAAAAAAAAGAAGAGATGCAATTAGAACACAAATTTACAAGCACCTTGAAACAGCTAATGAAATAGAAGAACCAAGACATGGTTATAGCCTACTAAATGGTCAAACACTGCATCACACTTTATCCTTTGAAAAGGCCATGCGTTTTTTGCTATTAGAATGACTATTGATGAAGATTGCTACATTACCCAGCAGTCTTCTTTTTTTCTCATGACTCCTAAAATAGCATAGTAGCCCTTGTCCTCTAGTAAGATAGCATTACAGGTGTGATAAAGAGATCACTGACCTTATGGATAAGTGACTGGAAAGTTTTTAAAGGTAAAACTTGGACATGCACAGACTCTAATAAAAGCATAGGAGGGCAGATGATTGGTAATTCAAAACTGAAATCGGATTGCACTGTTTGTAAACTTGAGAATATCTAAAGCATTCTACATTTCAGAGAACAAGTCAACAGTCAGATTGAGTTTTAAGGCGCAAGAGATGGAAATCATCGCATCCCAGGCACATTTTCTCCTTCCTCTCCCCACCATGAGAGGCTTTGTCAGCTTACAGCCAGCTATCAGTCTCTGACATGATCAATGCCAGCCATGCTGTAACTATAAATCAGGGCTAGCACTTAAAGGATCGTTTTTCCCACAGATGAACAAGCATAGCCTGTGCTTTGGTCAAAGGCACCTTGTGTAGGGCGGATAAGCTAAGAGGGGGAAATAAAGGAAACGAAAAACAGTGCAAATAAAAATAGCAAAGAAAAACAGACCACCCTTTTCACCCTCAGTGATAATAATAAATGCAAAGAATCTTAATGTGGTAATGCACCGCCCGAGAGATGGCAAAGAAAATTGCAAATAAAGTGAATGCAATGAAGTGCTCAGCTGCATTAAATGTATCAACCCTAGAATCAACCCTATAGAAGAACTCTCCCTGATACCGAAGTCCAAGTTATTATTAGCATGGGAGCACTCAATTCAAAACATCAGCTCAAAACATACACGCAAGTGTACACAATCAGAAGGTTTCCATCACGACACATCGCAATTCATGAGGTCATAAAGATACACTCAGGTCAGTGTATCCAATTCAACGTTAAATTATCTTTATGGTAAAGAATAGGACAAGAGGGAGCGGCAGCCCTGAATCATTGAACAGAATGGTTTTACATGCCATGTGCTACTGAAGCCGGGATGAAATTACTACTGAGCATTTTTCATCTCAGGAGAATAGCTTTCACATTCGAGTCAGAGAATGCAAATCATGAACTATTCAGAGCTGAACTCGACCAGGAAATGATCAGGATGGCCATGCATTTCTTTTGTTTATTATGCTGCTCTCATCAGTAAACAAACATGCTTACAGAGTAATGGCACACATGAGCACAGGAGGAAATGAGATGGAGGAGTGTGACTAAGGGAGGAAATAAGATTCAAAGGCTGAGAGAACATGTAAGAGAAAGAATAAGACAGTCAAGAAAGGACAAAGGGAAAATGCAAGCAAAGCAGCAATAAGTCACTACAAGAAGCATATGCATAAGAGAAATAATTTTTTTGTTATAGTGATGATAATTTCAGGATGTCATTAGTTATATCTACTAGTTACAGTGCAGAGCCTAAGAGCCAAGCAGAACAGTGGGATGTTCCATTCAACGGCAGTGTGCTCCACTCAGTTGCTCAAGGGCGAATTTTCATCCTCATGCTTTTTACTTTTGCTTTCTAATTTGTGGTCAAGCATACTCTGTCAATAGGGATTGACAGTACTGAGGGCACATTTTACAAGATTAGATATTGATGCCCAATAGCTGCTGCTCAACAAATTCTCTGCCATGGTTTTGGTTGTAATAGAAGTAAAATCTATCTCTTGCTGTTCTCATGCTGAATGGACCAGAGCAGACACAATCAGATTTTAATTGTAGCATCCGTGGTTCTGCTGAACTATATGGCTGTTATTTCTGGAGGGGAAAAACTGACTAGTTCATGGCCAAACACTGGTTCTTCAATTAGCACTCTCAGCAGTGTTAGGCTCACTAACAGTACATGAAGCAAAGTTATTTTGAAACTTATTTTTACCACAAGAAAAGGAGGAATGGAATGTGTTAGTATAATGGCAAAACAAATCTTTTTTACTCTTTATTTCAATTGTCTTCTCTTTCCTTGTATTTAAATTATGTTTAACGTGCATTTATGTATAGTGTGCATAGCTTCATTAAAGCAATATTTGAATGCCAAAACCTATTTTACACACTTTCGAACCAGCATAGCGCAAGCAGAAACTTTGGGTTAACCTAGTGAAGTGGTATTTCTGGAAATGCACTAGGAAATCTTAGTGCTCCACTCCCCACTCTGGTGACATGCTCTTCTATCAAGACTTGCTGACATCCAGCAATTTCAATACTGTTGACATGAATATGTACTCAAAGTGTAAAAGGCAGTGAAATGAAGAGAAGCATGAAATTCATTAGATCTCTTCTGAAATTAGCAGCAACCTGAAAGTCTCACCTCAATATTGTGTGACACTAAGATCTTCCTGCTAATAGAGAGCCGTGTTAATGGGGCGGAATGAGGGCAAAATGACAAAGTGAGTAAATGTGGAACCATGGATGAGAGCAAGAAAAATTATTAGACAGGGACGTGATGAGGTGCAGACGAGTGTTATCACCTTGAAGATCTGTCACACATTCACAAAAACAAGATTCCTGTGCTATTCTCACTGCAAGTGCTGCAAAATCCCTTCTGTGTGTCACCTGTGGCATATCACAGGTTTTGACAAACTGCATTTTCGTGAATAGAATGGCCGATAATGTTATGGCATAACACCTGGTTAGGTTACTATGTTACTACTTTGTTAAAGGCATATCAACCAGGAGAGAAGTAGTTCTTGTGGTGCTGCATAAATTACTCTGTAAGGCTGCCATGCCTCACACACTGACCCATGATCAATACGACCTCTGACCTCTAACCTATACTGGTTGAGCTTGTATATGGGTCATGTGAGGTTTCAGATTTCCATCACTCCAGTTTCTTTTCGCTCTAACCTAATTACAACAGAACAACTCAATCTGCCTTTGTTGTGTATCTTGAACTGATCTCAATAAATCAGATGCAAACTCAATCCAACAGCAGCTGTAGAGTAAATGCATCTATAGCACTTTATATACACCAGAAATACATAAAATAAAAATAAAATAAAACAGAGTAAAGACACAATAAAAGTAAAAATAAAAGTTAAGGCAGCCAGAGCACTTTTCTAAACTGTTACAAGAGGTTTAAAAGTATATTACTTTGTGGTTGCAGAGTGTTCTTAATGGTTACTTAAAAACCCCAGTCAGAAAAGCCCACCGTCAAGTCTCTATTATGTTCTGGTCCCTGTATATAGCCCGAGGTCCCTAATACTTCAATAAAGTGCTTGGGATTTACTCACTCATTTTATAATTAGCCAAGTGTAAATCCTGCTGTCTAAAAATCGTGCAACTCTTCTCAGACAAACCACATGATTTAAGGTTTCTATTGCACAAATAATGCGGGACATGTTACATGTCAAATTGTAATACTTGTGGTTAGGGGTCTGCTTCAGCCTTTAACCCCAGCTATAAGAAAATAGCAATGCTTGCTTTGGCAAACAGCCCTAATTAGTCTACAGGAGTGATGATGCAGTGCACAAAGTGACCGGCAGGGGGCTTCCACGCACAATGGGCAGAGAGATATGGGCTCTGGGCAAGGTGGAGGAGGGGCTATCATTAGGCTCCAAGGTCATGCTGTATTTTAGCCACAGGTGTGCAGGCCTCTGGGCATCATGGGCGCCTTGCCTGTACAAACACACACACACACACACACACACACACACACACACACACACACACTCACACACACACACACACACACACACATACACACACACACACACACACACACACACACACACACACACACACACACACACACACACACACACATACATACTCGTGCAAGAAAACTAGACTGCTTCAATCAATACTAAGTAAAAAAAAGAGCACTTTAAACTGCTACTATGTGTGGAGAAATTTAATGAGCCTGCAGCTTACCTGCTACATCCAATTTTCAAGTGAAAAAATACAGAGTGCTTCTACAATAACAAAACGCTTCAATAGCAGGAAAAAAATCTTTAGATGGATTCAATCCTGTGGGGCAATTAACATGCAAATTATTTATAGAATTTACAAGCTGTGGGGGACGGTGGGAAAAAAAAGCTGAGCTTATTTTTAATCAAAGGAAATGTTTTACAAACAGCTGGAGAGTGTGGCTTAATTGGAGCTATAATTTTGAATCCCTGAATTTCAGACGGCCAGAGAGTGACAACAGCAATACTCGCCCCCTCTGAACCACAAATGTTTGAGACAAAGACATGAAGGGGGACCATGTGAGGACCCTCTCCTCAGCCTATCTGCCCCAGCAACCCCAGGGTCAAGCCCTCCCTACCCAAACACCACAATGCTGACCGTCAAATTCCACAGGCCGCTGCCCCCCTCTGATTATTCACCATGAATAACACACCAAATAGACTCACTCCAGTGCATGAAACATAGACAGAACAAAAAAGCAAAAAAGAAAGGATAAGCTCCCCCCACCATTTGTCATCTTTGTCATATTTATGATCTCAGCTGAGATGGGGGGAAAAGAAAAGAAAAAAAATTCAACGTCAGTTCCATTTTAATCCTCCCGAGCTGAACTCGGTCTATCAAGTCTATGAATTTCTTTGAGTGTGGACTGAGATAAAGGCACTTTGCAGCTTTTCATCCCATTCAGACTTCAAATGGGCATGTGAAGTGTGGCTAAACTACATCTTTAAAGTGTTTATTTTACCCGTCCATTTCTCAGAGTGCTATGTGAGAATGAGGGTGGTGGTTCTGATAAACCGTTGCGTGTGTTTGGCTTTCGAGAACGCCGACTTCTCTGTCTCGCTCTGCATCTCTGAAAATAGTGCAAAAACAGAATGTATTATGAGTGAGTGAAAAGGAATTACCCAAACTAAGCTGATTTACTGATGTGAGCTGCATACTGAAGAGCTCCAGCAGGGTTCACTGTCGCTGGCTGTTGATCTCCTGATAATGCTTGCAGAGCAGCCTCTGTTAATTGTTGGATTACAGGACGGCAATTAGCAAGCCAGACTTAACTGGAGAGGACAAAGATACTAACACAACAGAGACGGGCTTTAATCAACAGACTCAAAAACTGGGTTGTAGTTTTTACAAGAGCTGCCATGTTAAGATAGGATGGGATGTGAAATGGTGACAGCCAAAGTTGTGCAAAATCACAACTGACCTAATGAAAGCAATTACTTAAGGACGCTGAATGTTTTCCAAGGATGTACAAGTACTCTCATTTTTATCAAGATGTCACTAGTTGGCTATCTTGCCTAATCCACCTGCTGATTTTGGAATAAGTTGCTTTAAACGCAGTGTATTATGCACTGAAAACTGCTTGATCACAATTATTTTGGTCAATATTAAAATCATGACTATTTAAAATGATACTGAGTGGACCAAATAAGCAAACCCTTTTTGATTGATATATAAAATCAAATATGTTTTTTTCTGTAAACAAGGTTGCTATAACACATATACATTTTAGAGATCATGAAATTTCACAATTTTCTCATCACAGAAGAATGGGTAACTAAAAACAAAGCCAAAAAAAAAAAGTCCTCAAAATGATTGAAAAAAGAAACATATACAAATAAAACAAACTGTGTTTTAAGTATAGTCTTCACTGCGAGAATTAAACTTGATTAGTTTCTCATTAAAGCTAAACAAGTCCTTGAGTCAAGAGCAGTGAGTGGATTTTGTCCTTGTCTTTTGATATTTGATTAATAATGATAAAAACAGACAGTTTTTATCCTCCTCCACAGCAGGAATATAGCCTACTGTCACTTTTAGAGCCACATGGATCCATTTTACTGTTGCACATGCATTTTACGCAACACTATGTTTATTTATTACATATAACAAATAAAATCGTATGTGAATAATCACTAAGAGATGCATTTTGACACCTTTTTGCATGTATTTGACCATTTAGGCATGCAACTTGAACTAAAAGATGATTCTACATGACTGTTCTGTTCTGTGTTTGATTGAACTGATTTCCATATGAAATTGAATGAATGTGGACTGCTAGAAATGGGGCAGGATATGATACAATAATTGATTATTTTATCTCGATTATTTAGTTTTTTTTTTGATAATCGTTGGAGACCAATATCATAATTGAATTTCGATTAATTGCACAGCCCTACAAAAAACACAGTAGAAAGGAGAAGATCTTAACTTATGTGAAACATTATGCATCATAATAAAACTATTTTTTTTCTAAGAACCTTCTTTTTACAGCCATTTATCTGTTGTATAGTCAGCTGAAGAATGGCCTTCCTTTTATTGAATGAGTTGGATTTTTAATTGAATAAGCCACAAGTTACACAGAGTCATTTCATCCATCCATCCATGTACTGTAAACCTTCAAAAATTGAAGGCTCGCTTTGTGAATAGCACTCCATCTTGTGAATGCTCATGTCTACAGTTTCAGAGTGTACTTAGTCGTAATGAATGGGTTTGATACATGCACTCTTCTGCCTCACCATTTACCTTGTCTATGTGCATGTAGATGGTGTTCATGGATGTCCAGAGTGAAGATTGGGCTCAAGACTTTTCATCTCTTAATGTAACATTCAAAGTTTGTTGTAGGGATTTAAAAAAATATTTATATATCAATAAGAAAAATTTATTTACTCTCTAAGATCAGTAAAGAAGATTTAAACTGAAAATGTGGTGAAAAGCTTTGGCGATTCATACAATACATTGTGAAGATTCCCGGTACTTAGTGACACCTGCTTGTCTGAAAACTGGCATGTAAGCTTAACATGGTTAGGATCATTTGCTGAGGCTGTGAATTAAAGATAAATGTAATTAATGTCCAGTTTCATGCACAGACTGATTGTTTCCCTTCCCAAGGACTCAGTAACCATTAACTAGCATTATATGAATCCCTTGAATAGCCAGCGGTAATAAATTACCAGAATAAAGGTGAAGTCTCCATGTAATAAACCTTGCTTTCTAGTTAAAACTTATTTGAATTTAAATTGAACCATTTCACTTTCTTAAAATCTAAATGCAGCTCTGCACTCTCAATTCAAATTCAAGAAGTAAAAAAGTCATGAGACAGCAGAGGAAGCAACTCCCAACGAGTGGCCACACATTTGTGACAGTCATGACTCAAAGTACGACCAGAAAGATCCTACTAATTTACGCTCAATGCTCTTTGATAAATTAACATCAAATGATTTTGAGACCAGATCTTGCTAGGAATGACAACAAGCATAGCAACGGTGAAATGACTGGAGGGAAGCAGATAAAACGTTTCATTATGGAGAGAAGAGGGAGAAAAAAACCTTCTATTAGCAAATTCCCAAGCTGAAAAATATTGAGGTCTAATCTCTCTCATTAACACAGAATAAATATTTAACGATTAAAAATTGCACCTCATTAGAGGGCCCATTCGTCATGAGAGCATGCTGCAGTCGGCAGTCAGTCAGACACGCCTCTCCCTCATTCTCTCACAGGTGGCAGCCGTGATGTGCCCACTGGCTTCGGGAAGACTGTGTCAAAATATTTACATTGTCGGTGAGAATGTCATGCCTATCATCCCTGCTAATCCAAGCTCTGAAGCGTCGCCACAATACAGAATCGCATGTAATCGATGTGAGAGCACGTGTGTGAGTGAAAGGAAACGTGCAGGCTCACTTGCCACATGCTAACTGTGCTGTGACTGGGCTGGTAATTGCAAGAATATTTCAGTTGGCCAAGATTTTCTTCGGGAGATATTCAGAGGGGTGGGGCTGAGAAAGCAGCTGAGAAAGCAGGAAAGCTGCAGCGACAAGGATCAAGCTCGGTAGAGGCTGCGAGGATGCCTGAGCTCCTTTTACCTCAAGATCAAGTTGTTCCCAGCCCACAGCACCACACACTGCTGTTTAGAGAATAAACCTTCAGCATGCTGCAGAGGCAAGCAAATCCGGCCACCCACCATGTGTGCGTGTGTGGGATGGGGGACACGTGCCTGCTCCAAAGGCGGAATGGAGGAATCTGACCACCTGTCTGGCTTAGCCAGTCCGCTGGATGACCCCCAGGCCTCTAGGATCTCAAAAGTAAGTATGGCGTGAAAAGAGGTGTCAGCGCTGACCAGCATTTAATCCTTAGCAGCAGTAAAGGCATTTCTACTTACACTATATCCAGTGGGCAAAAAAACTAAAACAAACAAACAAAAAAGGTCCTCGAAAACAATTGACCTTCTGTTCTTTTTGTGACTGCAAATTGCTGCTAGCATGAACACCATTAAAAGACTAACAGAAAATGTCATAAGAGGCAGGCGGAGAGTGATAGGCCGAGTTGTGCATCATCATTAGGATTTGAAGAATGAGCGTAGGAGGATAGAGAGAGAGAGTTGAGTCCTGTTTACACAATTTAACTCCATCTTGGCTGGCTTTCATATAGAAATGTGCTGGCCAAAGTCTTAATCAAACCAGAAGAGTGGCAAGGTCAAAGTTGGACACTTTACAGACATGACGAAATAGTCTATTCCAACTAAATCTACATTATGTCAGACTAACAGCTCATTGCGTTACTGGGCGGCATTAAGGCTAACAGAAACAGATAACAGAATGTGAATACATACTATGAATGAAAATATGTTGCGCAAACATTTTCAATGATATATAAATGGTAAGGTGCAAAAGTCATAAGATGCTAGTGAATGCGTTTCTATTTTGAAAATTTTAATGAAGTATAATTATTAGCACTGATGTGAGTGAAAAACTTAATTAAAATATATGTATTTTTCTTTAAACTGTTTTGCAGCACTGACAAATGTATTGTGATGATGTTTCAAGATGTCCTCAGTTTGAACAGTAGCTTAATAAGCTTTATTTTTACGCAATCGTTTCTAAAAATATTTCATTTAAATCCCAAATCTTTAATGTGGACGCTGATGTGCTCATGTTGACTTAATAAAACAGTAAGCACATATAGTATGTGAGAAAACCTACTGAAGTGTAATTACATTGTGTGCTTTGTATGCATGCTGACTTTTACAAAAAAGAATTTAGACAGCACTAGTCTTGTGAGTGCATTGTTTTCAACATCCAAGCATGGAGGAGAGGAAACATGTCCTGAGTTCTGACCTGTAAGCACAGGGCTGGTGGCAGATTCAGGACAGAGAGATTACTGAGGTGGGTTGTGACCTCACCTGCTTTCACACATAACCCACAGAATTTCTCTCTCCTAACTACTCCTGACCAGTTAGAGGTCAGTATATACAGTAGTACACAGGAACTCCAAGGACCCAAAGCCTATTTACAAGCTGCCATACTTCAGAGAACTCTGGTGTATTGTGAAGATGGCCTTCAGGGCTAAGTCTTACAGAGAATTTTCTTATATGCATGTAATAAATTTCATTTATACCAAGTTCAGAAGAACCTGCCAAAAAAAAACTTCAATAAAAGTTCTAACATGAGTAACTTGTAATTCGGTATCTCTAGGCAATGTTCTCACAATCAGATTTCAGTGGAAAAAAGTGCAATGAGTTTGAGCAGCAGGGGAATTAGCAACAATCTACTGCACAAACTAGCTAATGCACCTCACCTTGTTGCTTAAAGCAATGCGTCCTGGCAGCAACATAATTGCTGCTGTTGGCATGTACCATTAACTCTCTGATTGTTCTTTAACTCAGCGTCTGGGTCTGATGGGCTAAGAAAGCTTGTTTACTTCTCATTCCCAAAATGTACCTGGTTGCTTTTCTAAAATAAAAGCAAGAAGCTTGTTGTTGTCTTTCCCAGAGACTCCAGTATGAAGTAAACCATGCTGTCAATCAAACTTAATAGAAGTTCCTTTTTTCCTACTCCCAGGCAGAAACTTCTACAACTTCTCAAATAACCTTCAAATGTGAGTGAAGTGGCTTTTAACCAAGCATCTCTGAGCAGAGGAGACCAGTCATCTTAAAAAGGCCTAAGAGTGGGATGTATTTCTTCCTATCTTTATGTTTTCTGATGTCTGGCGGTGTGCAGGCGAGGCAGCAGGGGGTGCAGGGCTGATGGCAGTGTCCCTCAGCAATGGCCATCCTCCTGGAGAGAGAGCAGGCAGGGTCGCTGAGGAGTCAATAGGAGGACTTGATCAAAGACAGCCCCTGAAGGAGCTCTACTGAAAAAGGCACACTTACCTCCAACACTCATAGTGGCACTCCACTCAAATCTGGTAGGGGGTCTTATTGGTAGCTGACATATAAAGTAACTGCCTTCCTACTTCTGTTACCAAAGCACTACGCACACAAGAAAAGGAGAGCGCTGATAGATAATTTTTGGTTTTCAAGACTCACACTGTCAGTGTTTGAGATTTATGACTGAATGACTTTATTTTTTTTGTACAAACCAGGGAAAAGTTGAGAGTACTCTGAAAGAGCACAAATAATTTATAGACGCACAGATATTCAAATTCTAGCTCACTATTATTTTTGTATAATTATGTATTCTCGAAACTATAAATGACCAATTTAAAATGCTAAAAAAAAAAAACACGGCAGATTTATGTTATTAAAAAACACAACACAACTGGAACAAACAAATTAGCAATATGATGACACAATGTGCGGCTTTTGCTTGAATTTTTAGACAAACACCATCAAAAAGTGAAGTGATATATTTTTCCATCACTTTCATCAATTGGTGAAGTTTTGTCCCTTGCCACTATTGGCACTGGCTTGCTTGGTTAGAAACTTGTGGAGCTGCGCATCAATGGATTTGCTCTTCAGTGTTATGAACTTTCAGCAGTGAAATTTATACCACACTGAACTGAACTAAACTGAACTTCAACTCTGAAAACTGGACTGACACAGTTTCAATTTACTAGAACTTCTATGTGAAGCTGCTTTGACACAATTTACATTGCAAAAGAGCTATAGAAATAAACATGAATTGAATATTTGTCTTCATTTTTTGAATATATTTTGTATTATATATATATACATTTTTTGTAAATATATATATATTGTATTATATATATATATAATACAAGTTGAAGTTCAATTATATATATACACATATATATATATATAATATATATACACATACATACATATATATATATATACACATACATACATATATATATATATACACATACATACATACATATACACATACATACATATACATATATATACATATATATATATATATATATATATACATACATATATATATATATATATATATATATATATATATATATATATATATATACATACATATGTATACACATATATACATATATACACATATACACATATATACACATACACATATACATATATACACATACACATATACATATATACACATACACATATATATACATATACATATATATACATATACATATATATATACATATAAATACATATACATATAAATACATATACATATATATACATATAAATACATATATACACATACACATATATATACATATATACACATACACATATACATATATATACATATATACACATACACATATACATATATATATACATATATACACATATACATATATATATACATATATACACATATACATATACATATATATATATATAGTGCATGTTTATTTTAATAGTAAAGTAAACTTGCAGCAAAAGGAGTGACATGCGCTACTGACAAAACATGGTGCCTTTTGATTCCAGTATTTCACATTTGTTGTGGTTTATAACCTTGAGTAAAGTATGTAGCCATAGTGACAACAACAACAAATACTTTGAATTGCATCTTTAATAATGTAATGTTTTATTCTTATTAGCAATTCAGCCAGCTGCGTTCCTCCTTTTATAGCTGTGATGGAAAAACATGTACAGTTATATACACATACACACACGCATATAGAATTAAGTCCTCTAAACGCCAAACTGCTCTTCTGTTGCTGTATAAAATGAGAAAGCAGACATTGTGCAGAAAAATGTGTGTGTGTGTTTTAAGTATATAGTGTAAGACGGGGAGGCTAAAAATCTATATATCCAAAGCAATATGTCACAGTGGCCAATCACGGTTAGCTCCTGTCACTGGTGTCATTGTGACACGGGTATTTAGAGCTTTCTAATTGGTCACACTGTGCAAAGACTTTGAGAGAGCCAAAATGACAACTGACAATAGATCCACTTGCGCTGTCAAGTTACACATCCACAGACCGCCCACATCCCCAAGGTGCTTCACTTATACAGTGCTAAAAAAAATCCTGTTTGAAACTCACAGCCACCTCTGGCTTCAAAAACGACACCATGCTGTCACAGCTGGCTAATCAGTGGCAAACGCAGCCTCTGTGAACTCTTCATTTGTTTAAGTAGGCGTGAGAAAAAGCAGCAGGGGGCGTATGTGTGTATCTGAGAGCGACCTTACTTTCTTTCTCTACTCCGTATTGTCAGTCTGTTTTTTTGGCCTGGGGTTTAGGACCCTCCCACATCTACCACAAAAACCAGAATGCCTCTTTGCTCCAATTAAAATTTCTCTGGCACAACTTTTCCGCAGTTATCTTTTCACTTTGTATCTGACTAAGGAAGACGCTTGCCAGTATCCTCCATTCATGCGAGTGATCAATCCCACCGAGCACACAAAAGTCCTGAAGGACCTCACAAGCACAAACTTGCCTTTAAACTCACTCTCTTTCTCTCACGCCACACACATACAGGCAGACAGCATTATACCATTGAGAGGATGTGCATGCATGGCCCCTCTGAATAATGAATCTTTCCTTACAGGGAGGTCTGAATTAGAGGAATCAAAAACTGTAACGGACCTTTAGAGGAACCAAGCCCTCAATAGGCAGCAACACTTCTTCCCCTGTGCTGTGTTTCAATGTCTAGGTGAGGAAGGTGTCTCTGGAGGTAGTCCGAGTTGGTAAGGTGCTTGGTTAATTGGCACAAAGCAGGAAGGAGGACAGGAGAGGAGACAGGGGTGAGGTTCAGGGGCCACGATTCTCTTCCTGGCAGAGTTGATGGTACTACTGGGACCACCCCCCCAACCCAACCCCCCCACACACACACACGAGCAGAGGAGGCTTTTGTTGAACATTGTTACTGTACTGAAGCAGGACACTGAAGCATTCATACACTCTCACTCTCTCTCTCTCTCTCTCTCTCTCTCTCTCTCTCTCTCTTAAACACTCAGAACACAGAGGTCACAGAATAATGGCAATCATTCAAGTATACTAACATGCCCACTCGCTAAAGTATGCCTGCATTTACACACATTTGTACACCCACACAGAGGCAACACAAACAGCAAGATCACTGCATAAACACACAAATATACACATGACGAGCATGTTGATTGACCCAAAAGGAATTAGCATGAACATGCATATAGAAGTAGCTCACAGGGATATGGAGCTCAGGGGGTGCACAAAAACAGTGATTTTTGATATTCAATTAGGTAGAGGAAAAAAGAACAGCCTGTGAGAATCAAAACAACAAAAAAAGGCTTATTTACATGACTTAAACATACTGTGCAAACATTCACGTGTGGTGGATCTCCAGACTAAAATATGTTTTTTCTGAAAGATTGAAGTAATTGAAGTAATTCTTAATCCAAAAATGAAACTTTTGTACTAAATACAAGAATACAGTTTAACTGCAAAAATGCATTTGGAAATGTTAAGAATCGATATAAGTTTCAAATTAATGAAATTCAAATTTTATTTAGTTTTCTGTTTAGGGATGTAACGATTCACCGTGATTCACCATTCAGCGGCGAGCAAGAGCTGGGTCGGCAGACTAAAATGACAGCGGTGAGGTGCGCCAAACTGTGTGCAAATACTGCAAAATGACGTTTACTTACACTAACAGAACAACGAATATGATGCAGCACAGTAGGGCTGCACGATTAATTGAAAAAAGATTGTGATCTCGATTCGACCCTACACACGATCTTAATTCAGCTTTTCTACAATTCAGCCAGTTATATTTTCAAGGTCAGGAGAAAAGCGTACAGGCGGACGCACAAGTCTTCACAGCAACGTGGACACCTCCAAATGGCGTTAAATGTGTCACATGCTGTATTTATAAGGTATATTTCATCCAAAAATGTAATTTCTGTCTTAATGTAATGATGTAGTCGCGGCTGCGAAATCACACGTGAGCTGACACATGGTTTGTTTACTACCGAGAGGACGCGCGCATGCCCGCCAATGATGTGTACTTTAGTTAACAGAACCTGCATAGGCTGTGAATAACAGGTAATAAAGTTGTGAATAACAGGTAATAAAGTTGTAAATAACATTCAATTTGTTGCACAGATCGATCGTTTGGGAGCCGCGCGGAAAGTATGATTTGCATGTGTGTGTTGTTGTTGTTTTTTTTTCCGTCAGTGACGGCAGCCATGACATGAGCCGCACTCACCAGTGAAAGTGAAACCGGCGCGCACATCATTTACATGATCATATCGCATTTTAGAGTTATGATTACGACAAGCATTTGATGTTTTTTTTTTATAGCGAACACAAAGTGTTGTGCATGAAAATAAATGTTTAACAGTGTCAGTATAACTACTATAGCCTATATAATGTTGAATATAATGCAAGAGGGAATCTGATAATGACAAATGTTACATTTTACCAGTGAAAAAAATGTTCTAATAATGTTGTCAATGACATGTTGCAAGCATATGTCTCAAACCTAATAATTCAACCTTAGAATTATAAATAGTTGTATTCGGATGTCATCACTTTACTGTGCATTAATGACCAGGACATATTTAAAAAGTCTGTTCAAGTCCTCCATTCCAAGTCTATACAAAATTTAGAATTTTAACAGTAGCAGTAACAGTAGGCCTACACATAGGCCTAATATTATTATTGTTGTTTTACCATATGTTTGAGAATAACAATAATAATAGCCTACTCATATTAACCTTTATTTTACATCTACAGAATCAAGAGAAAATTGTGATCTTGATTTTAAGTAAAAAAAAAAAAATTAAAAAAATTGTGATTCTCATTTTAGCCAGAATCGTGCAGCACTACACTGTGCTGCACTACACTGTGTAACACTGAAAAACTACTGTCACAGACATCTACATGCAAAAAGCTATTAATAGGCCAAAACCACGCTGACCGGAAGATTGGCAGCTCCGCTTGCTCTGACGAGAGCCAATGTAACGCAGATCACACGGTGCATCAGTGTTTTCCTTTTTTACCCTCTCTTTTTCAATTTAGTTTATGCATATTTTAATAATTTGCTTATTCATTCATTCATTCATTTTCTTTTCGGCTTAGTCCCTTTATTAATCTGGGGTCGCCACAGCGGGATGAACCGCCAACTTATCCAGCATATGTTTTACGCAGCGGATGCCCTTCCAGCTGCAACCCATCACTGGGAAACATTCACACACACTCATTCACACACATACACTACGGACAATTTTAGCTTACCCAATTCACCTATACCACATGTCTTTGGACTTGTGGGGGAAACCGGAGCACCCGGAGGAAACCCACGCGAACACGGGGAGAACATGCAAACGCCACACAGAAATGCCAACTGACCCAGCCGAGGCTCGAACCAGCGACCTTCTTGCTGTGAGGCGAACGTGTTACCCACTGCGCCACCGCGTCGCCTAATTTGCTTATTATATCATATATTATAATCAGTATTTTATGCCAGTGTCCAGTGCCCTGGACCAGAGGGGTTTATTGATCAGCTCTCAGCTCTTATCGGCGTCATTCAGGATGGTGACGAGTCTGCTTACAGACAGGAGGTTAAGGAGCTGGCTGTCTGGTGCAGTCACAACAACCTGGAGCTGAACATGCTCAAAACAGTGGAGATGATAGTGGACTTCAGGAGAAACCCCCCTGCTCCCCCCCCACTGAGCATCATGGACAGCATTGTGGCAGCAGTGGAGTCATTCAGGTTCCTGGGCACCACCATCTCTCAGGATCTGAAGTGGGACACTCACATTGACTCCATTGTCAAAAAAGCTCAACAGAGGTTGTACTTCCTTCGTCAGCTGAGGAAGTTCAACCTTCCAAAGGAGCTGCTGAAACAGTTCTACACTTCCATCATTGAATCAGTCCTCTGCACTTCAATAACTGTCTGGTTTAGCTCAGCTACGAAATCCGACCTCCGAAGACTACGTCGAATAGTTCGGACTGCTGAGCGAATCACTGGTACAACCCTCCCTACTCTCCAAGAACTGTACTCATCCAGAGCAAGCAGAAGAGCTGCCAAAATCACTCTGGACCCCTCACACCCAGCACACTGCCTCTTTGAACTTTTACCTTCTGGTCGACGCTACAGAGCACTGTGCACCAGAACAGCCCGACACAGAAACAATTTCTTCCCTCAGGCAGTCCATCTCATGAACACTTGATGATAGTAATAATGAAACAACTACTTCACTACTTGCTATACACTTTTTATACACAAACACTTATTTAACAACATACTTTACATGCCAATTTGCACATAACAGCTGCCATATAACGTTGTATATAGTAATATACCTGTACATACACTTGTCAATTTGTATATTTGCATTCACTATTTACTTTTATTTTTAAAATATATTTATTATCTGTTTTTTGTCCTGTCTCTGTAATTCTGTTGCACTGTAGAAGCTCTGTCACGAAAACAAATTCCTCGTATGTGTGAACAAACCTGGCAATAAAGCTCTTTCTGATTCTGATTCTCTATACACACTGCTCTCTGGTTTAGGAAAGGCTTTCCTCTTCACACCAGCAATCTCAGTCCTCAGTGAAAGAGTTTTTTCAGCAGGGGACATTGTAAATGTGCAAAGATCTCAGCTTATACCAAAAAACATAGACATTCTGATATTTCTTTTAAAAAATGTAAATTCCCAGCACAGTCACAGTTTTAGTTTGTTTGTATTAAAGAGCCTTCTTTGATTTGTATTGCTCATTTTTGATTTGGAATTCGTTTTAAATTTGTAATTTAGCTGCACAGTCAAAGTTTTAGTTTGTTTATATTAAAGAGTCTTCTTTGGTTTGTATTATTCACTTTTTATTTGGATTTTGTTTTAAAATTTCAATTTAGTTATTGCAGAAAACTTGTCTCAACTAATTGTGTTAAAAAAAATCGTGACTAAATCGTGAATCGTGAGATTAGTATCGTGAATCGTATCGGATCGTGAGTCAGGTGAATCGTGAGATCCCTATTTCTGTGTGTTTAGTTATTTGTTATTCAGTTCTACATTGAAATAAAGCTTCCCCTCACCTTGTCCCCTCAAGCTCAACTTCTACAGTCTAAACTTAAATCAAATCAGTGTCAGGGGAGGGGAAAAATGACAGCTCTCCAATTGGGCAAGAGAGTCATCGATCACGACAGGCCGTGTCATTACTGTGACAGAGCTGCGCTCAGCAATTCAGCTCATATTCTGTTTGAGCAGAGTTCAGAGGGGGATGAGGAGCACATCGAGCGCCCGTTGCACAATACACCTGATTCCATACAGAAACACTCTCATCTCTCTCTGCCAGCTCTCCAATCAATGCCATTCAGCTTCAATCAATTCCTTTATAGCCCATTCAATGGATGGGTTATTGGCATTACTCACAGTATAGACAAAAAGACTGTACATATACGATGAACAACAGCAGGCTGCTCTTCATACAGTTACAAAATCTTTTTTTATTGTGCCAAGTCACTCTCATTATTTGAGATCCAGACTTAAGGCTGTCAGTGAGACTCAAAAATTGGAAGCAAGATCTACGAACAGACAGGCTGCCGATGACAAAAGTCAACAAACACATACACTGATGCAATCTCGACCGAGCAAACAATATCAAATCAAGATAGTTTTACACAGACATCAGATAATCTCCCTGAACTCTGTGTCTCCTTATAAAACGCAGAGCGTAGACGAGCACATAGGTGAGTGTTAATGGGAAGTGGACTGCATATTGACACTGACGGAGGAGTGCAAGAGGACAACATCAAAGACTCGGAAAGAGCTTGTATTCTCTGGGGAGATCCGGCCCATAACCTGCCCTGTAAGTGTGCAAGTGTTTTCAGCAGCATTCGCTTGGAAGACACATAAAAGCTCTTCTTGGTTCTGGGGTCAATTACATTTCAATTTGACCAGCTCAAGAGGTGCGTTGAGGCTCAGTACACAATTCAAACACATGCATACTAAGTAGATTTGCAGAAAAGCCTAGTCTGACTTTAGTCACTGTGAGGGTTGTGTTGAGCCGAATGGCAGAAAACACAAGTTCGTTTTATTTACTGTAGTGAAATTGAGACTGTTACCATGCCGACAAGCCACTCAGGAGTGAGAGGTAAAGATTGTTTTGATATGGGGTGTTAATGAATAATAATAATAAATTTGATAAATATGAATGATGTACAAGGTTTACACAATTACTTCTACATCAGATGCGTATGAAGGAAATCAGTGTGCTAAAAGTCTCAAGGTTGAGATGAGGTAAAAAAAAAAAAAAACAGCAACATTTTACAATATTTATTTTTTTACCTGGCAGATTTGTAACAGATTTGGCGTGATGATATTTTACTTACACCATTACAAAACAACAACAATATCTGAAAAGAATATTTTAAATAAATATAAATTTTTTACACCATAAAATTACATTCAAAAACATTCTCTACAAAAAAATGAAAATGATATAGATGGACTCTGACACCTTAAAGAGGAAAAAAAAAAAACACTGACATATGGCAATTTATAATTTTCAAAACGGATTATTGTGAGGCACTTATTTATTATTAGTCAGCTGATAACTATACCACGTATACTCTCAGAACCAACGTATATAAATATCAGGCAAGTTATCCATATCTTGAAAACTATTATGCAATCCTACAAATGCGAAGCAATCTCAATGTTATTTCAGTAAGAGTACAAAAAGCAAACAACAAAAACAATTCTTACTTTGTCTGGCTGCAGCTGGTCATAAGAGAGCTTGATAAATCGGTCAGTGTTAGTTGACTTGTCCTGGGTGGAAGTGTGTGAATCTCAGCTTGTGTTCAGACACCTGTAATGAGGACAGAGAGGACATGTGGTGAAGGTTTGATAGATGACTCCAGCGCAGTTGCGTCACTTTTGCAGTCAATATTTGCACTCTCTCATTTGTGAGGTGTCTCGGTCTCAGATGATCCACTCTTCTCTCCTAGACTATAATCTGAACACAACTGAAGTGATTTGTCTATGTGCTGATGTACATGTATTGAGAAAAACCATAAAGATGAGAACCCACCCCTTGACCAATTATAGACCAGCAAACGAAAATAGACAGGAGAAAAACAGTAAAAAAAAAAAACACTGCAAAAATTGTTGAAGATAAAGGCCTTCGATAAACTCTCTGAAGGGAGATTTGATCTCAGACATTGAAGATTGCCAAAGGCAATGACTAAGCCATGTACATACATATTTTAATCGACTAGGTGGTAGACTGTCTGGGTTGACAAGTCAGTCCTAGAAGAGTCCACTAGTCTCTAAATCAGACCTGGGCATTTTAAGGCCCTCGAGCAACATGCAGCCCGCATGAAGTATTTGGTTGATTTAAATTCAACTGCAAACGGGGCAGTGCAATGCACAGGTTTGATATAGCGAGTCAATGTAAGGAGCTGTTCACATACAATGTCACATCTTTTGCACATTCAAGTTCGTTATTTCAAATGGAGATGTGCAGTTTGCAAGTGCAAATAGGAAGAGACATTTTCCAGACGCAGTTTTCAACTTTTCAGAGTGCCGTAAGCGCAGTCATGTGATAAAAACCAACAGGGCAGCTTCACACTTTGTATGGAATATATACAATAATAAAGGTAGACTTATTACCTCAGACAAACGATTTAACATATCCAGATGCAGATCCCCTCTTAGTGATTATCATTTTTGTGATGTAGCTACTCCTTCACTTATCCACCTCAGATATTCAACCTGACTTCAGTGCACTCGTTCAAGTCTAATACAAGTTAGATTTCTCTCACTGAACATAAAAATAAATAAAGGTTAAACAACCAAACAAACAACCCTGTGGCATTTATTGCTTTTTCACATGAAGTTGATATTGTTATGCTACTCTTTAAAATACACACACCTACTTTGTAAAGTTGATCTTTTTTAAAACTTGTTTTTATGGATAAATAGTGATATATTTGTGTGCTCTGCATTTTATTATCTCAATGCTTCAAATATTGTTTCTTTTTAAAACATACATATTAACTGTATTTGTTTAGCCCCAGTGTCTTATGTGGCCCCTTGGAGAAATTAATTGCCCCCCCCGCTGCTCTTAATAGATACATTTTAGTGAGATTAAAAGATTGGAAAGCATAGCATAGCATGAAAGAATGGATGAATTCGATGCAATGATGGTAAAATTAGATGTACTTCCTACTTCAATACCTCATTTAGTCTAAAAAAACTAAAGAATGATGAAATTATGATACCAGACACATAACAGCAATATGAACGGGATAAAATGATATCAACTGTCCTGAAAATAATGTCATAAGGCAAACAGTAGGGGATTTTATTTTATTTATGAACTTTTGATTTTGGATAATGCATAATGTATTCAGACAAAGAGCCAGGAGCAAGTGCCACACCATAAAGAATCTGCAACAAACGACTGTACTTTAATCTCTCCACAACACCTGTGGATTCTGCATAATGGCGGATCATTGCTCACAGCAAGAGATCTGAGGTCTGATAGAGATCGTCTTAAATCTGTTTAAAGTGGTGAGTTTGTAAACAAGCAGGGCTTTGATGGCTGTGGAAACGGCGCTTTAAGACAGCCAACATTTCTCTCTAAGAGTAAAACAAGTCAACCTCACTAATAAGCTAGTTGGATCACTAATCGACCATCCTGATGCATAAACACACGCAAACACATGAAATTCTTTCGCATCTGCTGGAACCAAAAAGAAGATGCAGATCCCTGAAGGAGAAGATAGATTTACAGTCAGATCTGGCCTCCAAAAATATGACAGCATCCTGACGATCTTCACAACAACCAGCATGCATCTGCTGTCTGAGAACGGATTTGTGTTGGAGCTTTATTCTTTGGCTGGTAATGCACGACAGGAGGCTGAGAGAGAAAACAGGGACACGTGGAGAGAGCAATACTGTGAAAGAGAGAGAAAGGAGGGCGGGTAGAAAAGACAACAGAGGAAGTACACAGGAAGGAGCCTTTGTTCTTGCTGATGCAGATTGAGAGTTTAATGTTTAATGGATCTCAGAAAGACGCAGAAGATCCCTCAGAGGACCAACAGAGGAAGCCTTAACCAGACGTCAACTAATAACATGCTTGCACATGGGAGTAGAAATGGCTCTCAACGTCGACTAGCCATCCAGCAACTGCCTCGATGATTAGTTTATTTTAATTCGTCATTTCTTTGTGCTGTTTTTAGAGCCTGTGCTTTAATAGGCATGCTTGCAGCGTGCTGTATTGTTGCACTTAAAATCCCTCTCAGTAATATTGCATCTTTAAAGCACCATCTCTACAGCCATAAACATTCAGGCTGACTATCCTCGGTTGTTGTGTTGCATCGCACGTTGCTCGAGCATTCCATGAGCTGCGCAAAACGAAGCTCTGAAGAAGTTAAAAATAATCAGATTTTCAAAATACGGCACCAAACCACTTTTTTTTTGGTATGCTGTTGTACATAATGTCCTGTTTTTGCCTGGAACTGCCATCTGTTTCAGTTAGCCAATCACAATTGGTCATCAGAGAAGCATTACAATTTCCACCTGTTATTAACATGCATTCAAATGCGTCTCTTGTGACCACTTGCGTTTGAATTTCGTTGAAACCTTTCCCTCTTATTCCGTCATGCTCTACATCACTTTCACAGAAGCAACAAACCCATGTCACACTGCTTAAAAGCAAGCGAGCTGGAAAGCAAGAGGATAAAATGGATGTGGAAGGCAACTTCGATTGAAATTCTTGTGTTTTGGTACAAAGCAGTGAAGTATGAATACCTTGCTTTGCTGTGCTTTCTTCAAGATATCCAATAGGGCTTGCAATATACATCTTTTCAGCATCAATATCACAATGTGCACATCTGCAATAATCACATCGCAGGAACTTCAATGTCAAGTAGAGATTATTGTTGACCAGGAGCTTGTAGATTAAATGCAAAGTTTAATCATAGTGGAATTAAAGTTTATCATAGCATTGTTTTTTTCTGTCTGAACACAAAGTGAGTTTGAAGCACTGAGGTACAAGAAACAATAACGTGTAGCTTTAACAAAGATTAATTACATTTCTTTTATATAGTGAAGACTTATATAAAGATTGATATAATGAATTCTTCACAAATAGAGTTATTCAATCCATCAGGTGAAATATATTTCCTATTGCAATAATTATCACAATGTATTTTTCCCCGCAATATCCTGCAACCCTAATGTCCAATAACAACCAAGTGTAATTTAACAGGAGAGTTGGTGGTCTTTTGTTTCAGTCTGAATGCATTTACACAAGCAATCTGGATTAATTCCATCAAGGGATGCCACTGACCCAACCGCAAACAACGCAACATTAAAATCCAACAATTACAAACATAATCTGTACAGTTAAACATCTTGTCTCTCTATCTCCTGCACACACATAAAACAGCCTCTGCACAGTGTCAAGGTCCCAGCATGTGAGCCATGTTCCACTCTCCACTGACTAATTCAATATTGATAAAGAAACTAAACAAAGCATGACTATCAGCGCAAGAGGACTCTCAGAACCAACAGTGTAAAATCTCCCAATTCTACCCTCCCTGTTTCTCATTCCCATTTATTTCACTCTGCAGTCCTTGGCCGTCTGAAGTTATTTTCAACAGACTTTGGCTACTTTCAGATAATTGTAAGACTGCAAAACTCAATTTCTGCAGGGGAAATTCACTAAACAATGTCCACATTTCACCCCCACCAATCCAAAGAAAACTAATAACAAAATAAGTTAGTTTGCATAACTAAAGTTGGCATGTTTAGTAGCATTCAGCTGGGCCACAACATCCTGTATCGTGACATTTACTAGAATAATTATGATATGCTCATCTTAGCCTCTAATTAAGAGTATAAATTTTTCCTCCTATAATGCAGTAAATATTGTTTCTTAATTTAGTTTTTGTGTGTGCGTGCGTGCGTGCGTACGAGAAGGCAGCGCAATAAATAATTCCATGACATATGATTATTTTTTTTACGACTAGGAATAATCAATTTTCCATTACAGTTATAAAATTTAATTCTTATTCCTCCATTATGTTAATTGGAATTGGGGTGGAAGTGTTCATTTAATTAACAAAAAAATACAGATTAAAAATAAAAGATTGTATAAAAGATATTTTCATTAGATTTAGGTATGAAACTAGACAACCAGACAACTTTGTGGCAGTTTTCATATAATTGTTATTTTAGATAATCTGAACTTCTTACTTTAACAGAATGACAGCAAATTAATTTCTTGAGTTAATTCCAAGTAATTTTCAATTGGATTCTGTTCTGAATGCACATTACAGTCAAAAGAGCTCTCCACACAAGCGAAAAGGCAAATTTTAGGCTTAAAAGCAAAGATAAATCAATCAGAGATATACCAGCAACATTTAGGAGTTGGTACATTTTGAGGAAAAAAAGACACACTGGTGATCTCAAAAAAATCTTTTCACGGAAAGCAACAGTGATGGCTGATCTCTTTGGTAAAGAACAATACCGTCACAACATAGCCAAGTCAAGTGAAGAACACTCTCACAGTAGGCAGGCATTGTAAAAGTTTACTTCACAAAAGCAAATACAAAGGGTTTACCTTACAGTGCAAACTGTAAAAGAAAGGCCAGATTAGTTCTGGAAAAGCCTTCTTTTTGGACAGAAACTAAAACCAACCTGTACCAGAATGGTAGAAAGAAAAAAGGTGTGGAGGATGCTCAGAACAGATGGACAATGACACAAAACACACCACAAAAGCAACACAGAGGTTTTTGAAGATATACATTTGGAAGTGAAATATCCTGCAACGGCAGAGTCAGCTAATCTCAGGTTCTCAAGATGGATTTAAGGCAAGGAGACCCACAAACAAACAACAACTGGAGACAGCTGCAAAGACAGACCTGGCACAGCATCAGAAATGCAGGTGAATTTCATGGGTTTCAGACTTCAGACATTCACTGCCTAGTGCTTACAATAGTTTTTCAAAAAATATTAAAAACTAAACATTTTATTTGTGATTATATTAATTTGTCTCAAAACATTTTAGCCCCTGAAAATATGGAGAGTGCTTGAAAAATGGTTGTAATTTGTGTTCAAGCATTAGGTCTGCACTTGAAGTTCATCATGACTTCCCAATTCTAATTGTTGTGTAGCATAAAGACCCAACATTGGCAAAACTGTCAATGTCCAAATATATATGGATCTAACTTTGTGCTTGTCTCAGAGAAGAAACTACATGTACTTTGGTCAGAACTTTGGTTAAAAAATATTGTTTCAGTTTTTTTCTCCCCCACCTCCAAAACTTGGCACATTCTCTGACAGAACAGTCTATAGTTCATGCAGGGTGTTAATTGATTGGTTAAAATCCCTTAGCTAGTAGACAGAGTGCTGATTGGCTCAGTGTTTGACAGTAATAGGAGACCCTTAAATAGGCTTGTAACAGCTCTGCATCGTCAGGCAGGAACAGAAACTCCATCTACCCCCATATTATGCAGTTTCCCTCTGACTGCCAGTTTACACATGCAAACGCACACAAAAGCCTACAGAGATCTAAAATGACCTTTGAAAAAAGCCCAGCTTTCATTTTCTCATCACTGGACCATCATGTCAGCAGCAGTGGTGGACACAGGCTGTATATGTCGGGTGGCCGGGATTGGATGTGTAACCGCCTATGGATTGCTATGACTCATTTCTCCGGCAGGGACTCGTAACATCAACACTGGTCCATGAGCATTGACAGTAGGGCTGCACGGTTAATCAAAGGTGATTTCATGTGCATTTTGGCAGTAAAGCTGGCTCTGTAATTAGCAGTAAATCTCCAGAAGCTGCTTTGAGATGGAGCAGTGTTTACTATACAGAATATAGTCACTGTAGAGTACAGTCATCGTAGAGTATAGTTCACTGACAAGCTACAAAAATATATATATATATTAATAAAGATTCGCAGACGATTTGATTGGCATGATCCTAAAAATCATTCTGAGATTTGACACTTGTTTGCGTCACTTTTCAGTGAACTACGGCTCTGCATTTCTGTTGATTTAAAAGCATGTGAAAATACCACATTTAATAGTGTTTTTACTCAAATACTCAGTCGTGTATTTGAAATAAATCATTCTTTGAAATTATCCTATAGTTATGTATTTATTAGACATTGAATCAATAAAAGCAGTTAAATCCACTGTTCTGATTGATTTCCTGGCTCTCTTTGCAGTGTATTTACCATTAATCACAGAGCCGTGTTTCCCTAATAAGATGTGCATGAGATTCACAACTTTTGCTGAATGGCGATCGAAATTTCATTTCAATTAATCGTGCAGCCCTAATTGATATGAGAAAGCTAAAAAAAAAAAAAAAGATTGGACTGAAGACTGCGGAGGGCTGTGCTGCTGCTGTGGCAACGCTCAGAATCATGGGCCCAATGCAAATAAAACATGAGTGGAGGGTGGAGCGATGTAATAAGTGAAATACCCTTTTAAGATGCTGCAATCCCACTGACATTTCATAAGCCAAAGCTCTGCTTCCAATTTGTGGGCTGAGAGCAGCACCAAACAGGGAGGCGTGCGTAACATAACACAACTGCCAATCTGGTGACAGAGAATGACTTAATTATACCTGAATCCAAGCCACAGAGAGAAAATACAGCAACAAAGTTATCACAAATCTTGTCATAAATCAGGTTCAGGGCGAAGTAAGAGACAATAAAGCTCATTCAGAAAACACTTGAAATTCATCAGTGTGATATGCGAACGTGAGAGAAACGATTCCTTTATATCCTGTAATAAAAAAGGCTGATAGAGAAGCATCAGCAAGGGACCGATATGGCCGGTGAAGCTTTCTCACAGATCCCTGAAGAGCCACTCAGCCTCTCTAAAGGCATTTCATCATCTCAGCTACGCAGAGGAGATAAAGCAGAGAGGCGAACCTGTTGTCATATAATCTCCTTATCCTGACAAAAACCGTCACTCTCTTGAACACTGGACACAGCTTTTCCACATATCTACCTCAGAGGCATACTACGGTACATAAGTCAAAATGTAGACCCATCTATTAATCTAATCTCACACTGCTTGTCCTATGTAGGATGGCAGGAAAAATTGTTTCACAAATAAAAAATAAATATCAATTTAGTAATTAAATAAACAATAATTATAAAAAAAAAAACATAAAATAAAATAAAACATTATTCTACATTAATTGTATTAAATTTCTAGTAGTACACAGGATAAGCAGGATGCTTTATAAAACAAAAAGTATGCAAAAAAGCTATACATTTATTTGACCACATACATTTCAATTAAATGCTATTAAACCTTTGGACTTTCTATTCAAAAAATCTTGAAAATATGTTAAATATTAGTAAAAAAAAAAACTAATAGTTATGAAATAATTATTTCATAAATGAGCATGCAAGGGCGACGTGGTGGTGCAGTGGGTAGCACGTTCGCCTCACAGCAAGAAGGTCGCTGGTTTGAGCCTCGGCTGGGTCAGTTGGAATTTCTGTGTGGAGTTTGCATGTTCTCCCCATGTTCGCGTGGGTTTCCTCCGGGTGCTCCGGTTTTCCCCACAAGTCCAAAGACATGCGGTATAGGTGAATTGGGTAAGCTAAAATTGTCCGTAGTGTATGTGTGTGAATGAGTGTGTATGAATGTTTCCCAGTGATGGGTTGCAGCTGGAAGGGCATCCGCTGTGTAAAACATATGCTGGATAAGTTGGCGGTTCATCCCGCTGTGGCGACCCCAGATTAATAAAGGGACTAAGCCGAAAAGAAAATGAATGAATGAATGAATGAGCATGCAAGAGATTGGAGTCTGTGGGCAAAGATTTATTTATGTGCTTAAACACTCTTATGCTCTCATGTGCTTGTTGTGTCACAGCGTGTTGTTTGATAAAACACAGAAGGATCCTGGCTCATAAAAAAATTAACATTCCATCCCGATGGACCATCACAACATGTTTATAGCAAATGTTATGTGTTCGAGTGTTGGAGGCTGGGAGCTGTTTTTTTAGTGTATGCCAAGGAGAAAAACAACCTCCACCTTCACCAAAACCATCCATTTCCAAATACCAGCAATATAAATCTGAAAATAGATTTTATAGGTCCCAATAAATTCTGAAAAGTATCAAGACAAAAAATAAGGTTGTTTAAGAGCCTCCAGCTGGAGCGAAACCAGATTTTTTAGTGTTTTTTTAATATATATATATATATATATATATATATGTATAATTTTTTTTTTATATATATGTGTTTATATATATATTCATTCATTCATTCATTTTCTTTTCGGCTTAGTCCCTTTATTAATCCGGGGTCGCCACAGCGGAATGAACCGCCAACTTATCCAGCACTAGTTTTACGCAGCGGATGCCCTTCCAGCTGCAACCCATCACCGGGAAACATCCACACACACTCATTCACACACATACACTACGGACAATTTAGCCTACCCAATTTACCTATACCACATGTTTTTGGACTTGTGGGGGAAACCGGAGCACCCGGAGGAAACCCACGCGAACACGGGGAGAACATGCAAACTCCACACAGAAATGCCAACTGACCCAGCCGAGGCTCGAACCAGCGACCTTCTTGCTGTGAGGCGAACGTGCTACCCACTGCGCCACCGTGACGCCCCTTATATATATATATATAATTTTTTTTTTTGGTTTACTTATGTTTGGAGCTTATCAGAGAATTTAGATAAGATATGAGTTCTGGACCATTTTGCTTAAATTATTTGTAACAGTGGCAAACTTGCTACAAAATTAGTACAACAACTAAGTAGTCATTCCTCCGTGTTGCTCATGCTTAATATTGAGGTAGGCTTTTCAGTACACATACACACAAAGCATACTTTAGAAAACAGATCAGCTTTCCAGGTTTAAATGTTGATTATTGCAAAAGAGTCTTCAGAAGAAAACTCTCTTTTGCACACACAAAAAAAAAAACCTGACAGAATAAAAATGTTACTTTTTGGATGGATAATCTTCTTTAGGTTCTGTGTATTTCACAACTATTTAAACGGCTAGGAATCGACGGAGGCTCTTCATAAATACCTTGCTCAAGGGCACTGCAGCACAAGCATGGGTCATAAAGCAGCTTGACCCTCGTGTAGGTGGAGAACGACAGTTAAACAAGGAGGAGTGAGCATTAGTGTTGTGTAGCAGGAAAACCTCATTTTGCAGGGAGAGAGCAGAAAAACATTAAAGAGACTGAGTAAAAAGCACACCTTTGGACTGGGTTATATTCAATTTGACTATAGCTGTTTTTTCCCCCAATTATCAATTTCAATCTAAATAGGTTCACAATGTCTTGAGAAAAACAAACCATGTTGCTAAAATCAATCTAAAGCCTGATTCACACATCTTTTCACTAGATGAACTTAAATGTTGAATATGAACCATAACTTAATACTTTTAATAAATTACTAAACACTACTGACATTTGATTTACATTAGAAACATAATTAAACTAAAATAATTGCTTGGGTTTATATTAGCAGAAATGGTAACACTTTAGTTTAAGTCTCAATTCATGTTATTAACTACTGGCTTAATGCCTGCCTATTATTGCAATGTTAACCCTTTTTTGGTAGTTATAAAGTATGATATTATTCTACATCCCTAATCCTACCCAAAACCCAACTACTACTTTACTAAACATTAATAAGCAACAAATAAGCAGTTTATTGAGCTAATAGTCTTAGTTAATGGTTGCTAATAGCATCAATTGTGACTTGAAATAAAGCGTTAATGCAGAACTGTATGTATGTGCACATGTACCAAAATCAGAAATGTGATAGCTAAAAGTGTTAAGACCACTCATTAGTGTAGTGAAATAGTTGACAGGTAAACAAAGTGTCTAAAATCAACTGTATAAGCTCTCTATCCAAACTATGCAGACAAGCATTATTCTCCTCACAGTTCAACCATCGAATATTAAAAGGGAACTTATTAGAATTAACAAATTACATTCAGCAGACCATGAATAAACTCAATAACTCAAGACAGATCTTTCCACAGCAATATTATAAACGTGTTAACTGTACTGTAAAGAATACAAAGAGAACAGAATCTAGAGGAACAAAACACAGAACTCAAGATCTCTCTCAACACATGCCCCTTTTGATACTAATTTCATGTTAAAATAGAAAATTGTGTTATTTTCATGACAGATATAAATAAAAGAGTGCATGTCACACCTTTATGATTGCCAATCACATCAAATTCAACACACTGTTGTTTACCTAGAACAACCACTGGCTCTGCACTCCTTTATCTGAATAAGCCAATGTGCCCTGCAGAGCTCTGCACTCTGCTACCGAACGTCGCTTTGTGGTTCCATCCCATAGGGGCACAAAATCAATCACAAAGACTTTCACCTTTAAAGTCCCATCCTGGTGAAATGCTTTGCCTAGTTCTACGTGAACAGCTCTGTCTATCTTTAAGAAACATCTGGACACACATTTGTTTCGTCAACACTTAACTGAATAACAATAGCACTTAGTTATTCCTTTGTCGTTTCTTTCTGTATGTCTGATAAATAAAAAAAATAACAAAATAAAATGAGACTTTATGGCATTTATATAATCACTGTTCGCTCATGACCTGAAATCCTTACATTATCCTCATTTGTATGCCACTTTGGACAAAGGTGTCTGCTACTGTAAAGGACTAAATGTAAAGCACAAATGAAAACATAGCCTTCATGGATTCTTTGTAGAGCAACCTCATTATTTGAAATGATTTGTTACAGCTCATTTTAAAGGAAGTTGCCCAAACCAGAAGTGCAACCATTTTTAAAACACTGTATTTACATGTAGAAAAGGTAGATGGATTCTTACTGAAACCAAAATGATAACATTCGTCCCACATTTTTTAAACGTACTATACAATTTTTTTTTTAATTCAATACTATTTATTTTATTATACATCAGTGTTTATTATCTGATTTATTTTAAATTAATAAAAAAGTCAACTAATTTTATTATTACTTGTTTTATGGTTATATTTAATAGGTCACACTGCATAGTGTGATCTTCAAAACTTATATATGACACATATTATATATTTAAACATTATAATGAAGACAAATAAATACTACAAAACGTATTGTAAGTATGCAATGTACTGTTTATCCCTGCTTCTCAGTGCTATATTTAAGAAGTATAGTCATTGAGACACAGGAATCATGTGGTTACACAGTGAGCCTTTTAAGTGGCATCATAAAGTGTTGGAGAAGAAACAAGCCTAATTAATAATAATAATTTACAGGCATTAATAACAAAGGAAAACCACATCAAAGCTGATCCGAAGAACATGCAAACAGAGACATACAAACACCCAAAGGACATATAAAGACAGAAAAGTTCATCAAACAGCCATGACAATGAATGACCCTTGACCTTTCGACTGCCCCTCATCCTTCTCCGCCTCCTTTGACCTGCTCTTTCATCCCAGAACATTCCATTAACTGCACTGCTCCCATTAGACAGCATCAGACCCTGCTTAAATCAATGCTTTGCCGAAGAGTCCAGAAGCGCTTTCATTCCTGTGTGATTCACAGCGACTTAATGACTTTATTTCAGCACTGCAATCTCCCCACTGATATTTTTAGAGCAGTGAGTGTTCACATATTGTCTGTGACTTTGCTTTAAATTGCAGAAGAGATGTAAACAAAAGGGCTGGCTGAGAAGCTGAAGATAACGATGTTCATTGCGTTGTGGAAGGAAAGGGAAAGGAGGAAGAATGGCAGAAGGGCAGAATCCCTCTCACTTTCTCTTATGAGACATGATACCAACTGCCTGGCTTTGCCATCCACTGCTCTTCCCAAATCTCCAGAGCGGCTATAAAGAGTGCGAGAATACGTCTCTGAGGAGCTGAGACGAATGGGCAGCTCAGTCGGCTGTGCAGGTAGAAAGGATGCTCATGCCTTTCTCAAACAGAAATGTTTCGCTGCATCTCTTGGGATTGGCTAAAACTATTGATCTGACTGGATCAGTTTGGTTATGGGGTGATGAAAGAACAGAGGTTGAAACGTCCATTTAACGATGATGGATGGTTTGTTTAAACCTACGAACAAAGAACGGCTATGTTAAAACGTAAAACAGAGCTAAAATGAAGAGTGCAAATGCATTAGTGTCACCTTGCTCAAGGTTGGACACCGGGAGAAAATGATGTTAATTCAGAAAGATGAGGGAAAACACATGCAAATGCTTTTCAAAAATACAAGCGCTTGTCAAGATTTTTTTTTCCAATAACCAGACTAATTTCTTTGGGTTTATCATTTTTGTTTGCTACCATTTTGTTGATTAACATTTCATCATAGACTATGATTAGACTATGCATGCTAAAATTGTATTTAAAATAACCATTCTGTATTTTTTTTATAAATAGCATAAAATGATTCACCACATACAGTACTATTAAAAGCTTTAATCCAACATGTTATTTAAGGACTTCTTAAATAAATCAGGACTTTTAGTAGAAGCTAGAAAAGCAAAAGACCACTAAAGAAGGGATAGGGTTTTCACACTTGAATAGTCTTCCTGAAAATGTTCAGACACACTGTCCAGGGTAAAGACGGATCTCTTTAGCCACATAATTTATCTCATGACTCCATTCTACAGTTATTATAAAGCAAAATATATATATATTTGCTTGAAATGATAGGATTTTTTACATTTTATGAAAAAATTTCCCCCATTTGCTGTGTGGTTTCCTGAAGTAACCACAGATCATGCTCCAGTGTAGATCAAGAACTCTGCTAAAGATTTCAAGACTTCAAGTACTTGCAAGAACCTCGTATGATGTCAGCTCAACATCAACTTGTAAAACTTTTCCTTGCATAGTAATCATGAACACAGAATGTAATCACTTTAATCGTGTTCATCTAGCTTGAAAACGGTCATTACCTGCATGAATGCATCCCAGAACTGCACATTTCCGCAATACAGACATTACTTTGTAACTACATAGTAACCTCTGATAACCACTTTAACTGACTGCTGAAATAGAATCAATCTGTCTTTCTGTAAAGCTACTTTGAAATGATATACGATTCATGAAAAGCACTATACAAATAAATGTGAACTGAAAAGTGTTTTAAAAATCGTTCCTTACGCTCACCAAGGCTGCATTTATTCAGTCCGAAACATAATACAAACTCAAATAATAAAAATCATTTACAATATGTTTTTTATTTTAAGGTCTATTTTTTCCTGTGATGGAAAAGCTTGTCTGAAGCCAGTAAGAGTTCACAAATCAATTTAAACTTTTAAACAGCAGTTATTGTGTGGAAACGAAAAAGGTTTGAATGGCTTACTATTGTCACTTTACAGTAGCTGTGGTATAACTTCCATTACAAACATGATTCTCTCCGTCAAAGTTTGATCTAAAGTTACTAAACTAACTACTTTGCTGCCAAGGTGACAACATTATCAATGAAGAGATGAAGTAACTCAATGAAGCATTTAAAATATATTAAAACAATCAAACAAGTAAATTAAATACTGTAATATATGTGTCATATGTTTACATCTCAAGTCAAGTTGCAATTCTGTTGGATTATGTAAAAAGTGTGAAACTATTATATAACTGTGTTTAGGACACTAAGTGCTTGCTTTGAAATGAGCCTTATCAAAACAAAAAAGTGAGCCAATGTTTTCCAAAAATGTTAAGAATGTCATTTTCTTTCTGCTGAATTCAAACCGAGATTACTTGATATGACAGCTCTTCTCAGACGCATGTTGTGCACTGCTAGCAGTCAGATGCTGCCATTAACAATTTGATAAATTCATTACTGTTCAAAAGCTTGAAGTCAGTATCATTTTAAAATGAATGAATCCTTTCAAAGTCTTACTGATTTGAATATGAATTAATTTAATTTACAATCATGCTAAATTATTTTTATTTTAGGAATCAATCTATCAAAAACGGCAGTTTTTTTTATTCATTTATATTTATTAAAGAATCCTGAAAAGATTCATGCATTGGATACACTAAAAGAGTAAGTGTTTTCAGCATTATTAGCTAATGATAGCAAGGGCTGCTAAAAATACAGTTTTTCCATGACAGAATAAATGACATTTGAAATCAGTGCTATATTACTGTTTTTTACTGTAATTATGAATAAACAAGTGCAGCCTTAGAGGGCGGCAAAGACTAGGGTTACACAATATATTGTTTCAGCATCAATATCGCAATGTGTATCCAACAATAGTCACATCGCAAGATCTGCTATGTTGAATTGGCATTATAGTTGATCAGAAGCCACAGCTAAAAAATAAACCTGATTTGTGGAGTAATTGCAAAATTTAACCATAAAATTACTAAAAGGTTTATGATCTGGATGTATTTTTAAGGCCTGTGACTGTGTGATTTTTTTTAAGCCAGTTTATAGCATTTAGGTACAAGAAATGATAATGTTTGCAAGAAAGATTAATTGTATTTATCTGTATATACAGTACGGTGAAGACTATGCAGTGTTATTTTACATTTTATTATTCAATGTGAGAACCTGAATACTGCTGGACTCCCAGAAATCCATAAAGCACTGTTTATTTTATCTGACTTTGCTCTACTGTATTTATCAATGCTTGTGATAGGTTTATTATATTTCAGACGCACTGCCATACAAAATCTAATATTATGAATTATTTCCAAATAGAGCTACTGATTTCATGTAGTGAAATTATATTCAATATTACAATATGTATTGGAAAAAAATTAAATATTGCTATGTCGTTTTTTTTTTTAAATGTGCAGCCTAGCAAACCCTATTAAATCCACTGTTGAAAATCTTACTGAGCTCAAACTTTCAAGCTGAAGTGTTTGTTCTAAAAGTCCAGGGTGTCCATAGCTGAAGAAAGAAATGTAACAGTGAAAACACTTTCACACGGACTAAACCTCCAAACACAGCATACATCACACCTGCAAGCTGCAGAGCTTGCATTTCCTCTCTCTGGTTCTGGCTCATTTACCACACTCACATTTTATGTTCAAACACATACACACAGATACATATATCATGCCAAAAGATAGGTCATTTGGAGGAAAGAGATCACAGACCAGAGGAAGATAAAGGAGAGAAAATAGAGGGCAAACGAGAGAGACAGAGCGATGAGCAGAGGGAAACACAGATAAATAAAGGTGGAAGGTTCCAGCCGCATCTGTCGGTGACATTGACAAGGCCAACCAGGCGTGGTGTCCAGAGGCAGAGGAACAGGGGAGCTGAGAAATGTGTCCTCCACACCACTGCACCTGCCTGGGGCCAAACACACAGACAGCAGAGCTTGTCCAAAGAAAGACCCCAATACTTACACACACAGCACTAACGGCAAAGCTTAATGAGATCCAACGAATGGCTCTGAGCTTTTATTACTGGAAGTCACCTAAGTTCTACCTCCAAGTCCGACTTCAGCATTTTGGGAGCCGAGGAGCAGAGTTAATATCTCACCGTATAAACAACTCAAGGCAGTGCGCAATACCCTGAGACTGGGCTAATAGTAGGCTTGGCTTTGAGCCTTTGAGGAATCCCTGTCTGACCCAATAAACCAACAAGGACAATAAGCACCTCTCCAAGCCCCTCATTAACTAAGGTGGAGGTCTGTCTCTAATGCCACTTTAACAACCTAGGTCCCATTCCAATAGCGTAGACCCTTCCTTTTCTCTTGCCCTGAGGCTGTGTTGCCAGTGTGGCCCATAATCAGCATCTGGGAGAGATAAGAGCTCAGTGAGGAGGCTTGAGGCGGCGGCAGGTCATGAGAGTCTACCAGGGCGGGAGACTTATCCAGTCCCATGCTGCGACAGGCCCCAACTAATCACAGGCCTGTTGGATTAAACCAAAGACCAGACACGGGCACTCGAGAGGATGACTAGTGCAATGGGCGGTGAGCCCAAGGGACAAAGGATTACCTGATGGAAATATTCATAGATGTTTTTTACTCCCCGCTGTATTTCTTCGCTGGTTTCTGCTAGCACCAAATGTTGTGTCCCCGAGGGCAGAGTCTTTAAAGGCAGATTAATGATAATCCAGGTTAATGCAAGAGATAAAGCTCCCTCTGAGATATGCGTGCGTGCTCTAAACCTAAATGATCAACCAGAGAGGAAAGTATGTATTATTGTTAATGGTTATTATAGCGCCTTTTTCATGGCAAAAGGGCAATTTTACCATAATATACAAATAAACAGCATCTAATGCGTAAAATACCATGATTATTCTCTGAATGTCAAGATGCAACTCTAATATTGTGTTGTACAATCTGATGTATCGAGATACTCTGCTTTTTCAAATTTTTTTGCACAGGAGCTTGGCAACAATATGTCATGCAAATTGTCTGGTAATAACTGGCTGCGCTTCAAAAGGTCAGCGGCAAACAGGGTCAAAACTGGAATTGTTTGAACTTTAAGCGTCACATTACAACGCTTGACCTGAGCACAACGCGGTGCCGGGGGAAACACTGTAGTTCAGCTCGCTGCAATGGGATTCAAACGTCGAGATGAATCATGTGAAAAGAACGTAACAGTAAAACGCTGGCATTTTTAATATGAGAATCAATGCAGTTATGCATGTGTGTGTGCGCGCAAGTACAAAACTGAAAAAGTAAATAACACCACCACATCTCTAAAATAACTAGGTCCAGGGAATAGCAGTGCTCACGAAGCAGCAAAAATACGTTTTGGGTTCTAGTTTAAGGTTTTTGTCCTTACTAAATGAAAAAATATATTAGAATTGCTTCGATGGGCACCAAAAGCATCTTTTTTTTCAGCTGGAGAGCAATAACCCAATTGTGTGCATTCACACAAATGGTGAACAGAAGCAAGACATAGCACTCAAACAAGGGGGGTGGGGTGTTTTCACCTGCTGGATGCCCCCCATGGTGTTGCACCCCTACACAGAACACACAATTTTTGAGACCATGTTATGTGGCTTTGTGTGTGTGAAAAAATTAAATAAAATCTGCCAAAAAAATGTGCATAGTTAAACATATGCAAAATATTAAAAACTTAACAAAACAATATGGTAAAAAAGAAAGACCAAGCGAAGGAAGTCAAATGGAGTCCTCTTTATTTCTTTAAAAGTAAAATGTTTACACTTACCAAAAACATGCAACAAGTCTAATGTTTAAATCATCTATAAAAAGTTGGTAAGAGTCTGTATTTTAATGTAACTGAGGGAATAAAGCAGTTCTCAACTACTACAATAGAGAGGGAGAAACATTAAGCTCCAATATTTGTGCCAATAAATGCATACTACTCTCTCTCTCTTTTATTTGTTCTTCATCTCTCTCAGTCAGAGTGACAGAGGCAGGGGTGAATGCTCACTTCGAGTGTGCTTATTGGGTTAAATGCACCACGCTGCTTTGCTCCTCTCTAATGCAGTGCAGCTCAGGAGACGAGACTTCCCGCTGAGAAATCTCTGAGCCGGAGAGAACATGTTGACTCACTGCTACATTAGACACACTAGCAAGAACACACACACACATAGAAAAAAAGAGCTTTCCGATGACGCATCTCACTTACTAACACTTTGATTTCACTGAACAGAGATCAAGATGACACCCAAAGCCAAAATTTATGAAACATGCTGATTAAAAACTGACAACTTGTTATTCAGAGGAAAACTGTGAGTGACTCTGAGCTTCAAACGGGGAAAAACAATAGATTTCTGTCGCCCAAACTTCAGTGAAGTTTGTGTCATTTCCTCTCTCTTTGAGTGCTCTGTGTGGAGGTAATAGTGCGGCAGTTGAGACGCAGCGGTTCAATGTGTCAGATCGCATCAGGGTAGAAGCATTACCCTGCAGCAAGACTCACTCAGAGGAAGCTGCGCTCCGCTCACACACAATTTCTAAATGACGGGATTAAGCAATGAAGCTCCGTCTCATGAGAAGAGAGATGAGACAGTCACGGACGGTTAATGACAGTCTGAATGTTTTCTCCAAATGCTTGTTTCTCACATAATAGAATCAGGTGAAGTATAGAGGAAAAAAAAATGAGCAGCTTTGGACAGGATGGTCTAAACATTATGTTATGATGAGAAAGTTTCTCTCTTCCCAGGTTGATTTAAACTTACCGGAGCGCCGCTGGTGTGTAGTCATGCTTAATTCATGGTCCATGTAGAGATCTCACAGTCTCACACACTGGGGTTTGTCCCCTCTTGTCTCATTAAACCACTCAGTGGGAATGAAGCAGAGACATGGTGAAAGTAACTCATATGGACACATATACAAAACATGAACACATGGAGCTCTGTGATCAAAGCCATGTGAAGCCAAGACGACAAAGCAGAATTAAAATGCAAGGGGGAAAAATGGGTAAAAAGCAAAAACACCGAGTTAAAAAATATATGCAAGACAGGACTGTTACTGTTTACTAAAACACAGATTAAAAATTATTAAATATATATTTTTAGAAATGCTGTGGAAAGAGTATTTCCATCCAGAAAAACCCTACCTACACTAAATCAGTGTTGCAGGATGTACTACAATTACCGCTGATTACAATTGTGTTGAGTTCAAACAGCTGTGCATATATTTCTGCATTAAATTCAAAACAGGGTAATCATAGGGTATACGTTTGTTTGTGTGATGCACATGAGCTTACAAAACCATTCAACATTATCTTAGCGCACAATTTCAGTTCTGTGCCTTATTTAAAGAGGGACAAAAGACTAGTTCTGGTGAGTAGCAACTGATGAAAATAACTAACACTTTTGCCCTTACTGTCAAATAAAGTGCTTCGGTCAGCTTTAACTTGTTGGCAAATGACTGCTGCGCTTCACATGGTTCTTTGCCTCCGAGTTGTGCATTAAAATAATTAATGACAAGGACAGCTAGTCTGTCATTATCTCTTACTGATTTCATTGTAAAGGTGGACTGCAGCGTACTTTGATATCACAGGGATGAATTACTTAAAAAAAAAAAATTCAGATACAAAATTGCAATACCATTTCACAATATTACAGGTCTCCTTTATTTTTCAAACCCAGCCTTGATCAGCATAAAAGACTTCTTTCTAACACGTTAAAATCCTACAGAATTTAAAAAATATTTCCAACTGAAAATATTTGAAATTAAATATTAGATGGGAATCTTAACACCTTAATGAAAACTCAAAATGTTGCTCTGCCGACTAATTGAAGCTGAAAAAGAATGGTTGAAGTATAATGGAAATATCAAGCAGATAAATAATCAAGCAGATATATATGCATTAGCAACTTACTATATGCATTCACTGGAAATGTTACATTTAACTCCGTCTCTCGAGACAACAGAAATGGAGTATGAATGCATATTTCATGATGCCACTTTACTTTTTAATAGCTACAATGAAGACGCATGATAAACAAATCATCAGAATGATAGCAGCCCAGATTTGATATACAGCGACGCTGCTTAAAGAAATTTTAATGTGCAGCCACATAATCATATCACAGGAAATTGAGTCGGCAATGTGCTAATGTGCAGTGGATCAAGGTCTCTGCTAGCGTCAAATTCGCATTTACCACATACTGATTCACGTCATAAAGAACTAGATGGCAAAATGAGACCCAGTAACTGTCTCTTCTCATTACGGTGAAAGCAGAATCAATACGGCCGTGTGAATGTTTTACACGAGGACTGCTATCAGCGCATAATAACCACTGCCGACTCATGAGCAAATCAGTCCATCTCTTCAAGCTCACATCATCGCATCTACTGTAGCACATTCATATTCATGCACTAGTTCAATTTGGGGGTTTTTCGCTGCGAAGTAAATTGATCTTAATTTCCAATTGTAAACCTGCTATTTTAGGAACGTTGCTTAAGCATTTCTGTCTTATTGTAAACCGTCTGCCATCTTTCCTTGCTCCAATTAGGCCGGTGAGAGTCGAGTCATGCCGGATGAGGAATCCTATTACTTTGGAGACCAGAGGAGGAAGGAAACAGAACAGTGATTGAGTGTTTGGCATTCACAGCCAAACACATTGAGATGTACCCGTGGAGGGAGATAATTCAAACTGTGACATTGAAGGAGGAAGTAGGAGAGATAGAGAGATACGGGAATGGAGGCTGACTATGTACAGATCTGACATGCCGTTCAAATCATTAAAGATATTCATTCTCTCTCTCGCCGTCTCGGAGGCAGTCAATCAAATTAGGCTCAGAGGTTGAGCTGGATTTCTTTTGTTCACCTTAAGTTAGGCAGGATGAAACTATAGCCACTTTCACTTTTACGGTCTTATGTCAATTTATAGGTATTTTTGTCTGCTTGGAGGTCATGTCTGAACAAGATACGTTCTGAAAATGGCAGTACAGAACGCCTATAATGAAACCGTCACAAGGTTTGAGGACATTCGAAGTTTGAATGCTTTGCCAATCACATTTCTGATTATAATGAACTAAATGTAGTTGCACCACCGTGATGCGAGTAAAAAACTGTGATTGACGTGCAAAAAAAAAAACAAAAAAAAAACTTGTCTAATCACCGCCAACATAAGGCTTAAAAACTAGTGTGCAGTCAGGCTAATCTGATGAAATAATGATCAAACAGATTACTGGAACAGTTTACTATCTTTTATAATTTGACAATATTTCTGTCAAATGACATGACAGAATCTTAGAGCAATAGAGAAAAAAGATAGACAGCTGTTATATGTGTACACAGCAGATGGTAATGAGAAGTCTGGCAATATTACTCCTATATAACAAGTTTCATGTCTAAAAGTGGATATTTTGCATTACAACCCTTTCCCTCGGTTTTATAACCCTGGCTAAACCACCGTTTAAATGTTTGGGGTCGGTAATTAATTATGCATTATCATTTTGTTCTTCCTATGTTAACATATACATACATACATACACATATACAAAGATATAATTTCAAATAAATGCCGTTCTGTCATACTCAAAGAAAGCTAAGAAATAAGTCAGTTTACACCAAATTGTTAAATGGTCCACAACAGTGATAATAACAAGAAATGTTTTTGAGCAGCAAAGCAGCAGCCTATTAGAATGATTACTAAAGAGTGTTTGAAGACTAAAATAATGTTGTTAAAAATTTTGCTCTTTCATCACATGAATAAATTATACCTGGTTTTCTACATTCTAACATTATTTCTCAATATTACCATTAAATTTTTTTTTACTAAACTTTCAAACAACTCTAAGTCAGGTCTTCTTTT
>CAIGQV010003909.1:22309608-22330757 GCA_903798115.1 Danio jaintianensis
AGAGAAAGAGAAAGAGAAAGAGAAAGAGAAAGAGAAAGAGAAAGAGAGAGAGAGAGAGAGAGAGAGAGAGAGAGAGAGAGAGAAAGAGACGAATGACAGTTTCTTCTCCGTCAAGGCCATCTGCACTGCAGCAACCCTTGAGGCCTTGGTTCAGATGACTTCTTTTTCTTCCCCCTCATTCTTTCTTCATCACTGCTCTTAATTCTCAAGCAAGCCAAGTACAAATTACCCCCTCGTGCACAGTCACCAGTAATGACAGCAGCAGTGAAAGCGATATGAATTCAGTCTGGTGATGAGGTCTCAGTTCAGGTCAGCCGGCCAGCTGTCCGTCAGGCAATAGGCATCATGATGGGTAACTGTTAGCCTGGTGGTGGAGAAGTCAGTGCTGCTGGACCTGTAGGGCTCCATTAGTGCAAAGCTAATGAGACAGAACCTCAGCGGGCGGGGGCGCACTCATTACAGCGGGATCACGGGCATGTGCAGGACAGGGAGTCGGTGAATGCGAGTGTGTGACTTATGGCCATGAGGTGTGATGGAATTTGTTGAAAGGTACAGCTTCAGGGCTCCATTTCCATCAGAAAGGGGAATAAAAGTATAGATTGAATTTTAAATGCATTTCTTGAACATCTGCAGGAAGTGTTGCCTAAAGCAATCTTATTTACACAGAATGCAAGAAAACTATGCTAAGAAATGCTGGAATAAATCTTGGAGCACAGTGCAAACTACAATGTGCATATTCTGTAGAAAATACAAGTGGTGCTTGTACATGTGAAACTCGCTGACATGATGTCAAGGGGTTCTGGGTGGTTGCCAGGGTGTTGCTACTAGAGTTGGCTAAAATTCAGAATTTAAGCACTGGCCCCATTCCAATTCAGGAATTAGAATATAAAATTTATTGGCAATTTATTGTGATTGGACCAACTGCTAAAGTGCAAGGTTGAACTCAAATGCCAAGAAGAGAAAATTACATGTACATAAAAAGGTTGTTGTTTTTGAATTTAAGTAAGCAAATACTTTAGTCTATGATTGGATCTTTATTGCAAAAATCAATACGTTTCTGGCTTGTTATGAGTTTGGCAGGAATTCCTTGAACCCTAGATTATGCAGTGTGTAGCTTTTAATTTAATGAAAAACTAAATATTCATCAGGCTCAAATTGTGTTAGAAACCGCTTAATTTTCAGACATGAATTGACCACCAATTGACCTTAACCACATTGAGAGTCTGTGCTAGTAAACAGTGGACGCCAGAATGGGAGAGAGTGGGGGTGCTTTTCCATAATCAATATACGTCTTCAGTCAAAAATGAATGTATTCTTGTTAGAAATAAACTGGTTGTCCAGAAACACACTGTAATCAAAGCTGAAGACGGTCACTACCTGACACTGAGGGGAACCAAAAGCCTACACAAGTGCCTATCAAAAACATGCAACAGTGAATTGATTGTCAATTTAGGTGTAATAATGAAGCCTTTTTTTTTCACACTTTGAGCCTGAATTTTTGCATTGACAATCTGGAATACGAGCAGGGATACAAAAAAACAACAACACTGGATTATTTATGGTTAATTGTTTACTAACATACAGTATTTTTTCCTACTATTAAGTCAATGGCTACAGTCAACTGCCATATCTTTTGTATTCAACAGAAGAAAATCATTTGGAACAACTTGTGAAAGAATGTACATTTTCAGTTTAGTAAACTAGCCCTTTTAATGCAGTTATATTTAATTAATTCAACTTAAGCTCACGAAGGAGTATACTACGCTAACAACTAACTAAAATGATCTGAATGAGAGCGACTTCATTAATATGACCTGTCACTTGTGTGAACCCAGTTTGACCTAACCCAGGTTTCCTACTCTCCAAGATCCACAAGACCACAGCCAGCCATAACACAGCCTGAAAGGCTGATCAACAAAATGGACTCCACCTGCTTACAACGAGACTGGAAAGCCAAAGCACTGTAGTCCCTTCTTTACATGGCCAATGCAGGCAGGCAGACGTCCAACTTGTCAAAACTACATAGTGCCTTGACCTACACTTAAACAAAATAAACATGGCCAACCTGCTCTATTAGACCACAGCTGAGTGATGTCAGCTCTGGCACACGCTGTGTGATGTAATACACCACGTTAATAACCACACCAACAGAAAAGACAGAGCTGCTCTGGCTGTGAGGGACCACGACAGACTGCGCTTTAGCCTGCCTCTCGTTTTGGATGCCATACAGAAAAGCCATTACCAAAGGAGCCATTTAACAACATCAATTAATCAATCAGAGCATGCAGGAAATGAATTTGGCGAGCGCCTCATCAAGGAGTGCAAGTTTTGATGCAGAACGTCTCATATTTCAGAACTGTGGTGGGGTGAAGATAAAAAAAAAAAAAACATAGTGAGAGGAAAGGTCTCATTTGGATGGTGTCCCAGCTTCTAAAGATCTCACTTCATTAGCAAAAGTGGGCTGAAAATTCTAGAAAGGAGTTTAGGTAAACTTCGACACCAAAGTACAACTACGGCAGCATACAAAATGGAAAAGGACACAAACAGCTGTTTTCTACAATATGCACTGATTAGTGTATTTATATATTTCAGAACAAATCTTGGATGAGAGATTGCCGGGTCAATACGGGACTGATTGTGTGCATGCAGATTATCGTGGCTGATTAGCAGCAGGGCCTTATGTTGGTTTAAGACGACAGGAGACCAATACTGATGACAGGAAGTGCCCATCAATAACTAGACACAGTGTCTCAGGTTCAGTTTTGCTCCATCTGCCTCAAGCCAGCCATCGGTTTAGCTTATTTCCCCCTCATCCACCCCATTACCTCACGTATCCTCAGGTGGCCTGTCTGTGTGGGGCAGCAGTCTGCGTCCCCTCAGGACACGTTAGAAAAAACAACAGCACAGTGGCTTTCAAGCCTCACACTCTCAGCGAAGCCCTGATCAATCGGATCAATGGAGGTGATCAGCGCTATGAGCTCTGATCAGCCTGTGTGGGAAACCGGCTAATCCAGTTAAGCCATTAGCAAGCTGGGACAGATGAGTCCATTGGGCATTGAGCCCATCTATGAGGTCTGCTTATTAGCACACTGCCATATGGAGACAATATAAGTACACAGTCATGAATGACACAGTATTGAAATCACAATATGGAGTGCATGTTCTGTGTCTCTGTATGAATGAAAGGTGTGATTTCTACTATGCAGTGTGAAGCATGTGTGGTACTGGTGAGTTTTTTTTCTTTTTTATGTATCCCACCTTCCCATATAAGAACCATGGGGCAACTTCATCAGCATTTCAGCATTTGATACAAAAATCATCAGATACACACAGAAAATCTAAAGTTCACTGCAAAAGCAACAAACTATCAAAATAAACATTTGGATTATTTTAAGAAAGTGTCTGAGAAGTTCCACCTCAAAATACCCCGCAGATTATTTATAATACCGGGCTGAAGACAATCGTTTTTGAGTGTATGGTAAAAAAATCTGTTTTTGAATCTTTTTAAATGCAAATGAGCTTCTGCTCCCCACCTCCCTTTTCATAACAAGGTGAAGCCTTTACATCTTGCATCTCAGATACCCTTAAGACAAAACAACTGTTTGGTTTTATCAGGTCTATTGCAGTTCTTCATCAACATGGAATTTATTATCTGCATGAAACTTTAAGCCATGTCAGTGTAAACTCTTGATATGCTATTTTATAAGCACACACATCTGAGGCACACAGAGAGAAAGCCAGCTGTTAGACGATGCACACCATGTGAATGTTAAACTAAAGTTCTATTTTGACGTCTTATTAAACTGTTAAACACACAAGGTTATGTCAAAAAACACAAAGCTGGTTTTCTCCTTGAACAAATTATGTTTATAAACATATGGGTATAAAGCTACAATACAGCACCTATTGCTGTCTTTAAAAAAAATGACTCTCTGCTCTTGAATCAATAACAATAGCTTAAAGGAAAAATTATCACCAGACAGTCATTAATTATTACCAATTAATTAAACATGCTTTACAATTAATTAAGTACAATTTAACCATTAAACAGATTTCAAGAAAAAAAATAAATGTAGACAATTGCATCCAGAAAAGTAAAATTGTGGGGAAAAAACCTGAATAAATTTTTTTTTATAGGCTCCTAAAGGATGATCTGGTGTGATAGAACTGCGCAAGTTAAATTGGCATGTTGCAGTTAAGATGCGAAGTGTACGGTCGGAGGCCATGAGCAGGGGGGGACGGGTGAGACCCAGTCTGGGTAAACACAAATACAGTGTGCCCCTGTGCTGGAGGTCACCCTTCAGCCTTTGACTGAGCATGTGGATCAAACTACGTTAAAAGCACTACAGCTTGTGTTACAGAAATCCATTTGCAGCTCCGCAATTACCAGCCGCAGCCCTTAACCTGTGCTCACACTTGCAGCACATCTAGGAGGCCGTTTAAAACACAAGATCTTCACATTACTAGTGTGCAAGCTAGTGAGAGAGCGAGGGACCAGTGAAGAAAAAAATATAGGTCTTCTGGCTGAGTAAATCGTATTAATCATCAGTCCTGATGTTGTTTTTCCTGCTGCAGCATCTCATTTGTTTCATATTTAGATGCTCCTCACAGATGAATCTCTGCTGGTGTTCACGTAGGCTGCCAATGGCAGAGAGGACATTAAACAGCTCTGCCCGAACCTACCATAAATTACACAGCCACATTAGAACCAAATGCAGAGAGAGGGAGAGAGAGGGAGTGAGAGAGAGAAACTAGTGCTAGTAAACCAGAAGAAATATGTTAAACATATGATATGATTTTTTTTTAAGGAATGTGTCTTTATTCAGATTCTTTCCTGTAAAGAAACAGACTGGCAGACGGAGACAATGGACATCCTCAGCAGGGTTAGAGAGGTGTCAGATTGTAGCTGGATGAGGACGAGAAGCGAAAATGTGGAGAAAAGAGGAGGGGCTGAGGAGAATAAAATTTGGTCATCATAACACTGTTTCAACATATGAGCGGAAGCATTTACAAAAAAAAAAGACTTTTAACTCTGACTACAGAGACAAGACGTTGCCTGAACAGAGAAAACCACCTCAAAGCAGCAAAAAAAGGAAGATGTGATATTTCCCATTCAGCCTGGGAGCGATCGGAGATGGAGAGAAGAGTTTATGTTGCTAGTGCATGAAGATATCAAAGGGACCTGAGTTTATGCTGCTATAGCATGAACGCATCAAACGATCCCATGGTGCACCTTTGATTTAGATGGCTGCCCCCCCCCCTTACGTTTAGCCCCCCCCCCCCCAACACCACCACCTCAGCAACTCACTGTGTGTCTGTTATACACTGAGCTTTACTATATTCAATGCAGGCAAACTAATCACTGTTTAAAAAGACATGAAATCTTGGATAAGCTGAACAATATAGCATTGCATCAAACATAAATAACAATGAGATATGAAACTATTCAAGTAAACTTTTAATTGATCAGCTTCATTTCATAACGGGAGTTTACACATAACGTGTACTGAAGTAAAATAATGGAAATATATGTATTGCCTATAAAGTGTTTTGTGTGCATATAACTTAAACCTAATCATGTGTACATGAATCAAAATTAACCATTAATTAAATGACATCAAATTTAATCAAGCTTATTTAAAGTTTAAGGTTACAAGCAAATACTATAAATCTGATCAACGGCTTACCGAGTCACATGGTCATAAACATACAGTATCTAACAGCTTACCGTGCTGGAGGGAGTCTATCAGCAGAGCCAAAGACCTGCACAGAGAAAGAGAGAGAGAGAGAGAGAGAGAGAGAGAGGAGAGAGAGAGAAAAGAGAGAGAGGGAGAGAGAGAGAGAGAGAGAGGAGAGAGAGAGAAAAGAGAGAGAGAGAGAGAGAGAGAGAGAGAGAGAGAGAGAGAGAGAGAGAGAGAGAGAGAGAGAGAGAGAAAAGAGAAAGCGAGAGAGAGAGATCATTACAGATGCAGCTCAAAGTTCCACAAATTGAGCTCCTGCTGTTCAGGTCTACATCAGTGTAACCTGCCTTCTTCCAGTGTTCCTCAGACCAAATGAAGGGGGAAAAAAGACACTAAATTACTCTTTAAGCACAAATAAACCTCTTACCTTGAGCATATGCCTTTTAAAGATCTGGCCGTAGGACATCTATAACGTTTAAAATGAAGCTCATCTATACAGGTCAAAATGAATCTTTATATGCTGAATTTCCATCAGATTCATCTGCTTTATGAACACAAACTTGTCATCAATCTGTATTTTTCCAGAGAATGTGTCCTGGGCAATGCTAAAACAGCATTCTGGATTCTCATGCATGCAGTTTTATTTTCAGGAAAGGAGGTTCTGTATTCCCGAGTCTAAACTGTATGTGATGTCCTGGTGGAGGGAATTGAGGGGAGAGAATGAGAGCGATCAGGGGCTTCTGGTCCTTGACATTTAACCCCATGAGTCTCGAGACGTTGCACCGCTGTATCCAAACTCTGCATGTCAAACGTCAATCCTCACGGATGAGCCGACTAGCCGGTCGACACTGTATATAAATAATGCAATGCTATTGGCTTCAGCTATGAATCATTCATACATGTTATACACATATTTATGCATGCACGCAGGATTGCAGATCCCCCCCCCATGTACCATTATCCTTAAACATGAAAAAAAAAAAATCTAAATGAATGAAAGAGTTGTCATGGTCACATTTAGAAACCCATCTAACTGGACTCCTCCATCATTCACAAATGTCTATGTGATCTATCTTCCAATTAGCACACATGGCAGCAACACTAACAACACCGACTGACAGATTCCACTGCGGATGGGATTTCTAATCCTATTGTAAACCAGAGTCCCCCACTTGGGGATACAACAAGAATGGAAGAGAGAAAGAAAAGGACGATGTAAGAGAGAGAGAGTGATAGTAAGCAGTCTGCCAGCAGATGAGGATTAGCAGTCTATCATAATGGGATTTTACCTGTGCAGTATGCAGCAAATCAGCACAGCAGAGGAGAGTTACACAAGACTGAATCTAGCATTTCTACCCTGACTCTCCAGAGATTCGCTATCTCATAGCTAGCTCTCTGCACCCGACTGTGTTCTGGAGACATGGGCAAGACATGTGCTTAATGCAATAGATGCAACAAGAAAGCAGAGCTAAAAAAGTGAACTCAGAAAAACTGCAACTCTGCAAGATTTGATAACAGAACATTTGTTTGAGAAAAAAAAAAAGTGCGAGAAATGTGAGAATATCTAGCTGGACGTTACTTGCATTTACAGATGATAAGATATGAACCCACTCTAAAACGCACTAGCATGACTAATGCAATCTCCATATGGAGAGAAAGTCTTAAATAAACAACCAATGAAATGATTGACTATGATTTGATTATTTAAACACTAATGACTTCCTGAAATGCTTTTTTTCTACATAATTAACATCTTTAAGTGGTGATATGTTTTCCTGTAACATTTTTGTCAATAGCATTTTTTTAGGTAAAATACTACTACACTAAGAATGCTTTCTCCAAATCTCAGAGTTCTCTCCATGGCGTTCTCTGCCAAACAATCTTAAATGAGATAATCCAACAACGACAGCAGACTTGGATTAAACTGCTCTATTCATATGGATTTACTTTTCTAAAGTCAAAACTTTCAGTGGAGGAGATTTTGTTCAGCTCAGGCAATGGAACAGGAGCTTGATAATAAGAACATATAAAGACATCCTCTCTGCATCCTCATAAATCCTGTCCAAAAAGAGCACAAAATGTAACAACTGTCCCAAATTAAGTGCAACTTACCACTCAATATGTCACTAAAAACAGAGGCACTTTGTAAGTGTGTCAGAGTATTTTGCTCATCTCATAGATACAATGATGACTCTGGTTCGGCTGTTTTCTTTACTCTACAATAGGGGCATTTTATCTACACAAGTAACCATTCAAGTCGGTCGCTGCTAAAGCAAACCAACCAAGGCCTTGGAAAAGAGAAAGCATATTCCACAAGAATAAAATGCGGGCTCTCTTATTAAGCAAGTACAGTCACTTCTAATAAGAGCGACTGAAGTTCATGAGGTGACATTTGCGAGCCGACAAGCACAGGACCCGTCATGCTAATGCAACAGAGTAATTAATCTGCCCCCAATGGAACCCAGACCACTAAAGGTCACACGCACACACACTTTCTCTCTTTGCATCTGTCTTACGTACACAAGTATCCCCGACAGCGCAGCCACAATCCACGGCCAAGACCAAACACAAATTTATATACTGGTACAGAGCGTTCTGCACATCTCCTTGTATCTGTATTTGTTTGTGCATTTCTATCACCCTGTTGTGGCCGTTCTTCTGCTGACAGGCTAGACATGCGCACTGCCTTGACCCGTGAAACACACATGGAGTGGATGTGCAGAATTCTGCTTAGTTAATGCAAATGGAATCAGCGCTGGAATATTTTTCTCTGCTGTGGGATCTATTCAGTGAGCACAGACCACTGATCCTTCACTGTTTATAAAGCTCACATGAGCAGCGTGCGTGTGCATCTCATCTAAAGGAACAAGACTTTCATTATTACTCTTTGGTAGGTTGGTGTATTGAGAACTGCATGAAAGATTCACGTCAGCCAAAAATGGAAATTGTCATCATTTACACATCCCTTGTGTCATTTAAAACCAGCTCCGACTGTTCTTTCCATGCAAATTCAGTTTTATTTTAGACCCCGTTGACTTTCATTGTATCTTTTTAGGTTCATCAGTAGAAAGTCATATTGGTATGACACATTTAGGGTGAATAAATGATGAAGATTTTTATTGGGATGACCCGCTCCTTCAAGGAATAGATGAACATGCAGATTAGATTGACGGTTTGTTAATGAAGAGTTTGCCTTCAAATGCAAGGTCAAACATACTTGCATGTTTCATACTGCGTTCAGTTTTCCTGATCTCTTCTGCATATTGAGCCTCAGCAGGGAGAGACTGTTAATAAGATGGACCCTCCCACTCATGATTGGTGGGTCAACTGGGATATGATATCTTTGAGGGAATGTGGATTGTGCAGGAATGGCCCATTGTGTGCGAGAAAGTCATTTAACATGAGATTTTACCACTTGCACCATTCTCAAGAGCTTTGCGACTGAATAATATACAGCATGCGTGATGAAAAGGAACAGGAATAATAAAGCAAGAAAAGCATTCAGCTACATGCTTATACAAGCCTGAAAATGCCAAAAAAATAAAATAAAATTATCTTGACTGCAAATGAGCTCCTTTGTACAAGAACGAAACTGCGCTGACTGATCAATAGGCACATTTGGGTATAGGATGGATCTCAGGACGGCATCTGATAAAAAGGCAGAAGTCTCTGTGGTCCCATACTAATAACAAGAGGAAGATCTTCATGACTTATTGTCGAGGCCCATAGACTTCCCAGAATTGTGTCAGGAGGACTGTACAAACATCCTATGAAAATCCAATGAAGATTAAAAGGCAAATCTGGGACAAAAGTTTTAATACAGGACACCAAGGTCTGGCATATCTGTCTTAGAGCAGGAAAGATCTAGCAGGATGTCTAGTCACAGATGGGCCTGACATTCACTTAAAAGGAACATTCCAATTTATTTTTTTATTTTTTTAAATAGGCTCATTTTATGTTTTATTATTTTTTTAATCCATTCAGATGATCTATGGGTCTGGTGGGAGCACTTTAAGCTTAGCTTTGATCATTGAATGGGATCAGACCATTAGCATCTCACTCAAAAATTACCAAAGAGTTTTGATAAGTGAAAAGTTGCTATTTTCCAGATCAATATAACTAGGAACTACACTCTCACTCTGGGACTTTTGGGACATTCAGGAACATTTGTCGTTGTTATTAATTGGAGTTATGATGAAGAATAAAGCACTGGTTCCTGCACCCTGGCTGCTTGCTTCAAACCTTGATGGGTGTTTCTTTTCCGAAGCACATTGCACAAAGTCGACCAGTCACAACAGACTAGGTCATCGGGCAAATCACCGCAGATTAGAGTCACGCAAAGGAGAGGTTTGAAAAAAATTAAATCGCAGAACTAACATATGGGAGTTATTAGGAAAATTATATAATTAAAAATAAATTTATAATATCTGCAAATTATAAGACAGTGAGTGAAAGTGCTTTTGACTCTGTATGCATATTAGCCTGTAGTTGGGGACTCCCCAAACCAAAATATGAACCTTTTAATAATACTAATACTACTAGTAATAATAATAATAATAATAATAATAATAATAATAAACATAATAAACATAATAATAATAATAATACTGTACTGCTACTACTACTAATAATAATAATAATAATAAAAAAAACTTTGTACAATTCATTACCAATAAGGAACATGTCAGATTTTATCATGTTTGGAAAGGAAAAAATAAAGCTCAAAGTGGCACAACCCCAGTTAAAATATATAAAGACTGTTAACACTACACTACAATCGCTTGAATCACACACTATGTTGTACAACCACCCCCTGCCTGCAAAAAGCATGCTAAAGCTCCCTCCGCAGAACAAGGAAAGGGAAAATAAATATGAAATGTCACTTGGAAAGTGCACTGCAGGAGAAGTGCACACTCTTGCACTTTCTGACATGAGGAAGACAGCGAGTGGGGTGAAGATTTATGGCGTGCACAACATCAGGCGTTGATAATTCTATTAGAGGTAGCACCCAGGATTAATACACATCCTCTCTGGGTCTTCCATGTGAGCAAAAACAAAAGGGTAAAACTGTTAGCTCTTCCCAATAGATCGATAGAAGAGAGGCGGGAAGCTGACAAAACTACAACTCTAATCTCAAACAGCCTACATCAAACTACTACAAGGCAAACCTGAAGGAAAACAATAGCCATGATAAAGGCTGAAAGAACACTAAATGAGGAAAGAAAAACTACCGCAAATATATTACAATTTTTTGACATTAAAACTGGTGCAAAAGAAGCAAAGAAATCGAACATTATATAAAACAAGGGCAAAACGATATACTTGTCACACCATACATTTGGGCATTCGACTGTTTAATGAAAATAACACGAACACTTAGGGACTTTTAATAAATAGTAATTGTAAATTGCTTTTTAACCAATTTGATCTTTGATGTGGGGATGCTGGTTGTGTATGAATGGCTTTATGTAGAAATATGTTTTTGTTCATTTGTGTAACTTTGTATTTAATTTTAATTGGCTTTTTTTTGGTATTTTCATTTTGTATTGACGTATAGATATAATTTCTGCAATAATGGAATCTTGGCATTGCTATGCGAAAAAACAAATAAACCTTAAAGCTTAAACCTAAACATAATGCATATTTAGGCACCAGGTCGGAATATGCAAAGGAACAGAAGAGACTAGAGAACAACTACAAATGAGTTCCAGATAGAAAGATCTTTTAAGAAGATGGTAGTGATTGTGACTTTCATGTTCTTGTGATATTAAAACTACAACAACTAATTACTATATGGCTGTGCTAATTGTCCAAATGATATTGCATGTCTCGAAAATGTGTTTTTCATGAAAATTTTGAAAAATGATTCAATGTGAGCTACCAGTAAGGCTGTGAGGTTTGTATAAGGGTATATCTCAAAACTGAACCATATAATCGCAGTTCAGATTTTCTGCATGTTATAAATTTAAAGACTGTCCAGCCTCAGTTACACAAATAGCAACCTAAATATTTAAATTACTTATATTTATTCCTCTCACATTGACTCCTCAGCTATTGTATTGGGGCTTTTTGTCATTTTTGCGAAGCTTGACAGTCTCTGGTTAGCTCTTTGTGGAGAATTTCTTTTTGTGTTCCACAGAATAAAGAAAATCTTGTGGGTTTCAAAGAATGAGGGTGAGCAAATGATGACAGAGTTTTCAGTTTTGGGTAAACTACAGCAGTGATTTATAATACAGATGTCCCAATCAAGGAGCACATTTGTCTCCCCCTCTCCTGCATCAGTAGAGACACTAAAGCTCTGTTCCCAAACATAAAAAAAAAAAACATTTCAATGCATTGTAGACAAGTCTGTGGCATGGTTTTAAAAGAAAAGAAAGAACAGGCAAGTTAATTCCACAGCCACAAGTTAACTTGTTTTTACTAAATTTTAAGGCAACTTATATCCTTTGGGGAGAGGGCAATTTGCAAAAGCATGAAGAGAATCAAAATATTGTATACCTAATTCAATCAATCTTATTAACAACTTTACCCAATATTCCAATGCAACTATATCTAATATTTCAAGACGAGGAAAATAATCTGGTTTAGTGCACAACCGACAGCCCTAAATGCACTATTTTTTTCTCTATGGGGAATAACCGCCCAGATGCTACTCATGATGTGGCTTGCTGCCCAAAAATTTACCGGAAGAATGACTAACAAGCCAATCTATGAGAGCCAACACACATTAAATAAAGCAATTTAATGAAAAAATAACAACGACAAATGTATGCATAAGCAATCATGTGTGTCTCTCTATGATGCGTCACATCCTCTGTATAGTATCAGATTGCAGACTCTTAACAACAACATTTGCAGCAGCACCCTTTAGGCTTCTGTTAATGTCTGGTGGAGATTATCACACAAGCACAACAAACTAAAGAACGACAGGCTCACAAAAAACAAAACAATGTCCTGGCATTTGCTCTATCAGAGCTCAATTATTTCCATATTACAAAGGCGCTCCAGAAGAACAGAGGAGTGTAATAAATGGCAATGAGGCGATACTAATGTACCTCTCTTGTGCTCCCCACTTTCAGCCTGAGAAAACACAACAGCCTGACTCTCAGGCCTGGCTGAACACAAACCCTCCTGAAAGAGCCGTGAGTTTTGGGAAGGGTGGGGGGGTTAGCTGCGGCTTAGCTATTCATTTTTCCCTCTTTGGTTTCGTCTCGGCACCCATGCAGCAGTCTGCCTGTTTGAGTTATCGTAGGGCAGCTTGTTCACAGCCCGTTTCTCTTCAACCACCCCCCACCAATTGTTCCCAGCCTGTCTGCCACAGGAAATTACACTTCCACCTTTAGGCCACGCACGAGCAGACAAGGCCTGCTTCCACATGAAGACCAAAAACAGGCAGGGGGAGAGTGGGAGACGGATGCGGCCAGACACGAAAGCCAGGAGACTAGTTTACATCTGGTAATAACATCGATCACAGACAACCACATGAAATTGAGTGGTCAACCAAAAAAGACTGATGTTAACCTGGTATTACCATACATCTGTAGTGACTGAGCCATGTTGGATTTGATCTAAAAATGTACAAAAAAAAAAAGTTGACAATGCTGTTCTCATATTTTTTCCTATTGTCTATTTTTTCAAAGCTGTTAACAACCTGAGATGTTTTTAAAAAAACGTGTTTTAACGCTATAAATTAATAATAGCTGAATAAGTGGTCTTTCAACAATGTCCAGTATGCATTAGCATTAACATTAAAAATGCACCATAGACTGCAGAGCAGGGGTGCACAATCCTGCTCCGGAAGGGCCAACGTGCTGGACAGTTTCACTTCAAAAAGCTCCAACATAATTGCTTGGGACTTTCTAATGAATTCAAAGACCTTGATTAGCAGGTAGAGGTGTGTTTAATTAGGAGCGGAGCTTAACTCTGCAGTACAGTGGTCCTCCTGGATCTGATTTAGACACCCGTGCTGATTTTTTTCCAAATAATATTAATATTTATCTGAATAATCTCATTCTGAGTGTTAAAATAATAATGACATTTTACTATGTGCCAATTTTGACTGTATTCTAACGAAGTTAAAAGGATCCATATGCAAGATTTTGCTTCAAAGACTTTCAGACAAAGTTACAGACTTATTTACACTTACAGGCTTTTTTCAAAGTTACATTAGGTTTTGAACACATGAACATGATTTCTGCAGATGTCCCATAGAATATAATGAAGATGACAACTCCCATGATTCCACACTCAGTGACAAACACAAACTGTGCCTTTGCTGTGAATACGCACCCTCTAGTGACAAAAATTACATACTAAGCCTTTAAATCATGTTGCCACTCCTGAATTATTGTGAATGAAGTGGACATAAGTGAGGGTTCAGTTTTTCTGAAAGTCAATGTAAAGATGGCACCAATAGACTACATTGATGTACTGAATCAGTTTGAAATTGGTTCTGCAAATATTTGACTTCTTTTATAATCACTTGTGTTTCACAGGTCTCAAACAGAACTCTTCACAGTTTACTACATCACAAAATCTATACATATTTGAATTGGTTATGTGATGCAAACAACAAAATGTATTCCATTACAAATCACACACTATTTTAAAACTGTTTTGAGGTCTCAAAACAATATTGTGTATAATAAAAGATGCAGTTTTATTATGACACCTGATTTGCTATACTTTAAATACACTGAAATGAATGAGAATTGGTGACACGGTGGCTAAGTGGTTAGCACTGTCACTTCACAGCAAGAAGGTCGCTGGTTCGAGTCCCGGCTGGGCCAGTTGGTATTTCTGTGTGGAGTTTGCATGTTCTCCCCGTGTTCGCATGGGTTTCCTCCGGGTGCTCTGGTTACCCCCACAGTCCAAACACATGCGCTATAGGTAAATTGAATAAATTAAATTGGCCGTAAGGTATGTGTGTGCATGTGAGAGTGTATGGTTGTTTCCCAGTACTGGGTTGCAGCTGAAAGGCATCCGCTGCATAAAACATATGCTGGATAAGTTGGCAGTTCATTCCGCTGTGGCGACCTCTGATTAATAAAGGGACTAAGCCTAAGGAAAATGAATGAATGAATCAGAATTTTACAAAAAAACAAAAGTTCCTGAATTGGAATTGTGATGTACCTGGAAATCAACCAGTGCTAATAGCCTTACTCATTTCTTACCACCTGAATGTGTTAAGAATGATCCAATCACTCAGTTAAAAGCATCTAAGAACATGATCTGCAGTAGAAAACATAGCACCTGAAATAAAAGAACAGTTACGATGAGTCAAAGATTAAAGAGTCCATATAGAGAATTTACATAAATTAAGTCTCTTCAGCTGGAAAAGAAAGTGTAAGAGAAAAAAAAACACTGTAGAAAGACAGCCCCAGATAGACTGTAAAGTCCTATTAGTTAACGTTCCATTTACCTACTTTTTGTTATTCCCATAATAAATAAAAATAAATCTATATTAATATAGGCACATCTTTGAGAATATGCAAAAAATAAATGATTCAATTAAATTGGTGGTTGGATGGATAATGACTTTTGCTGATGATGATAATGAATTTTAAAGGCTGATACCTGCTTTTGAAAGGAAAGCTTTATGAAATGTGGGTGAAAGTAGATGAGAAATCACGTGGCTAGCCTTATTGCATGAATATTTATGCCACATATATGCATATTTATAATACTTATAACCGCCACAAACAGCTGTGTACAGCAAACGGAAATATTTTGAGTGAATGAACACTGCATGCATTCTGCCAATTTACTCTAGCGCTACATTATACTGGAAAACAATTGACATTGTAAATTTTGATTTTCTGCAATATATATTAATTGAATATCCCTATTTGAAAGAAATTATAATTTTCGATTGACTGGGATGATTTTGTGTAGGAGAGTGCATCATTATAAACAAATTACAAGCATAGACAAACAAAATAGAGCAAAGATACAAATGAAATAAAAAGTGCTTTATGGTTTTCTGGGGAGTCATAGTTCTCAGGTAAATAATTGAATAATAAAATGCAAAAAAAAACTAACAAAAAAAAAAACACTATAGTCTTCATCGTATAAATATATAAATACAATTAATCTTTGTTAAAGCTATTATGATTAAACTTTGCTATCACACCACAAATGATGTGTTCTGAACTGTGGCTCCTGGTCAACTATAATCCAGACTCAACATTGCAGAATATGTGATGTGATTACTGCAGATGCACACATTGTGATATTGATGCTGAAATGATATACTGTGCAGCCCTACTTAACCAAAACCACAGATTCACAGCTTTCCCTTTCCTTCGTGCAAATACATGAGGGAATTGTACTTTACACATCCTATGTAAAGATGATCTGGAAGCCCATCGAGAAGCACAGTACAACTTCAGCAGACATCCTTCACTCTGCACTTTGATTTGGTGAGTTGGTTGGGTTTGGTTCACACACAGAGTGCGTGAGAAATGATCATATACATAGTTCTGCACAGCACTGCTTCACATCCAACATACCCAAAACTGATTTTAAAAGAATTCTCAAAACCTGTATCACATAAAAAAAAAAGATCACTTAAAGTTAAATATATTTGATGAATATTCCAAACAAGTACTTAAAGTTGAGCTAACTCCATTCTCAATTCTGGTCCTCTGGCCCCTCTACTCGTCTTTCCTACTTAACATACCTGATTCAGATCATCAGCTCGTTAACAGAGAGATCCATGAACTGATCCTTGTGTGTCAAATAAGAGAGACATACAAATTGTGCAGAGCGGGGGGGCCCGAGGACCAGAATTGAGAACCACTGAGCTAACTAATATAACATTTATTGGAACATGGCATTTCTCATTTGAATAACTTGTTAAAACCATGCCAACCGGCTGCCTTAAAAGCCCCAAGTTAATGTTTAAATTAAGTGCCTCAATCATCCAGCAGCAATGGCATGCATATACAGCACATTCATCAACAACTGCAGTTCCTTTTATAAAGCATACATAAGTGAAATCGAACTAGTCTTGAGTAGGTAAAACACAATATACGAGCTAAGTGCAGTCAAGGTTTTTTTTAAATTATTTTTTTATTTTTTATTTATTAGTGGGACAGGTGTAGACGGAAGAGATGAGTTTTAAGGCGATTTTTAAAGATGGACACAGAGTCTGCCAAACGTGTTGTAAGAGGCAGATCGTTCCACCATCGTGGGACCGATTCAGAGAAAGTGCGGGAGAGTGATTTCTTACCCTTTTGGGACGGCACCATGAGACGACGCTCGTTAGCAGAGCGCAGTAATCTGGAGGGTAAATATGTCTGTATTAGTGAGTGAAGGTAGGCGGGTGCTAAACCTGTGGTGGTCTTGTAGGATATGAGCAGAGCTTTGAATTCGATGCGGGCGGCTATAGGGAGCCAATGTAACCTGACAAAGAGGGGTGTTACATGCGCTCTTTTCGGTTCCTTGAAGACCACTCTTACCGCTGCATTCTGTATCATCTGTAGAGGTTTGATAGTGCAGGCCGGGAGTCCAGCGAGTAAAGCATTGCAGTAATCCAGCCTGGACAGGACCAGAGCTTGTACCAGGATTTGTGCAGCATGCTCTGAGAGAAAAGGTCTGATCTTCCTAATGTTGTAGAGAAGGAATCTGCAGGACCTGGCAGTGTTGGCAATATGATCTGTGAAGGTTAGCTGGTCATCGATTATTACTCCCAAGTTTTTTGCTGTTCTGGAGGGGGCAATGGTCGATGATCCCAGTTGAACAGAGAGGTTGTGACGGATCTTAGGGTTGGCGGAGATGACGAGAAGTTCAGTTTTCGTAAGGTTCAGCTGTAGGTGATGGTTCCTCATCCAGAGCGAGATGTCACTCAGGCATGCCGAGACGCGTGCTGAAACCGATTGATCATCAGGATGGAACGCAAGGTGAAGCTGCGTGTCATCCGCATAGCAGTGATAGGAAAAGCCATGCTTTCGAATGACGGATCCCAATGATGTCATGTAGATCGAGAAGAGCAGCGGTCCGAGCACTGAGCCCTGAGGGACGCCGGTCTTGAGATGTTGCGATTCCGAGACTTCACCTTTCCACGATACCCTGAAGGACCTACCTGAGAGGTAAGACTGGAACCACTGGAAAGCTGTATCAGAGATTCCCAAGGTCTTGAGGGTCGAAAGGAGTATACAATGGTTAACCGTGTCAAAAGCAGCTGAAAGATCCAGCAGGATGAGGACCGATGACTTAGAGGCTGCCCTAGCCAGTCTTAGGTCTTCAACAACCGAGAGCAGTGCGGTCTCCGTGGAGTGGTTCCTCTTAAAGCCTGACTGCTTGCTGTCCAGGAGGTTGTTTTAAGATATACTTTAAGATTCTAAAGCACAGCATGCTAGGAACAAGACACTATCTTGATAAAAAAAAATACTCATAGAAATGAATTAGTCTTAACTATCCAGAAATTTTCAGAGTAAAAAATGTATACTAGATTTTTTTAAGTTTACAGGACATAGGTTAGGTTTTACAATGCATATCAACTCCACATACTTGTTAGATTTCCAGAAATTAAACATTTGACTTCAATTTGAGGTTAACAAAAGCAACAGAAAAGAAGCATCAAACCAGAGGCCAAAATGTATGGCTGAAAGGAAGAAAATAAAATAATAAAAAATAAATCAGGTCATAGCAGATTGCACAGCTGAAAGGCTGCCCTAGTCAAGTGAAGCAACAAACATTTAAATAAATAAAAAACATGAATGTCTCTTCAAGCCCAAAGGTCTAGGTTTGCAAATGGAATCTCATTACTTTGCTCTCCAGGCGGCAGGAAAACTATTAACACAACAGCTGGATTTAGACAGAGGGGAGTAAGACCAGGAGGGAGAGACACTGAGCGGAGACCGGGGAAAGAAAAAGTGAGCTGAATAGACATGTCAGAGTAACAGGGGGGAATAAAGAAAGTGATGCGAGCACGGATGACAGGAGGGGAAGCGAGGGATGTGGAACGAGAGTCTGAGAGACACAATAACTTTAAACCTTTCACCTAATCCACAATGAGACACGCTGTGACATGCCAGGAAACCCTCAGAACTCAGAGGAAGTGTTAAAAATAAATAATTATGAATGTCTTGGTGCAATTTTGTCATCATTAGTCATTCAGGATGAAGAAATGGAATAAAATTCCCCCTCCACATTAGTTTATTTTAACACTCCAGTAACGCATTCAACAACAAATGTGGCATTATTAGGCATAGTTCACCTAAAAAAATCATAAATTAAAATGACCACATAAAAATATAATAGCTATATAAAAGATTAATATAATTATGATGCTTACATAGTGTATCATCTTTTAAAATTTACAATCATTTACCAAAAAAAAGAACATTTCCTATTAATTTATATACAACATAGGTACTTATCTTCAGTAGAACAATCAAGGACTTTAGATGAAATGGTGGTTCTTCAGATAATACAAGTCAACAGCTCAGCTACCGGAATTTTAAGAGCTCATGATGATACACTGACAGCTTATGAAGTAAATCAAGAAACAGAACACAATTGACATTATTACCTGTAATCCACAGGCACAACAAAAGCTCTCGAGCATGTTCTTGACTACCAAGGTAATCCCATACATCTTGAATGACCTGAGGGAGAATAAAACTAACAGCAAATTGTCTTTTTGGGTGAACTCCCTCTCGTAGCTGACCTGAAATAAACCAAACTGAACTTCAACAGCAATCTACACTACTCTCCTACCTGCCTGAATTGCAGGAATGTTCCACAATTTGAAATATTATGGGTTTTTAAATCTTTTTTTTTCTTCCATCTATGTTAATAAGCTGCTTTGGCACAATCTACATTGTAAAAAGCGCTATAGAAATATAGATGAATTGAATTTAAAGCTCAACAGCTCCAATCTTCATTCACTTAAAAAAAATAAAAATAAAAAATTGCAGAATTATGACTTGTACATCTGACATTTCTCCTTTTGTATTACAAGGAAAAAAGCTTTTTTTTTTGTTCGGAATGACATAATAGTGAATAAATGACAATTGTTATTCTTGGATAAACTGTCAATGTACACTTTAAAAAACAGGAAGATTGTCAATACTGAGTCAGCACTTAAAAATCTACAGAATGAAAGTCTAAATCAAGACAAAACTCAAAACTGTTTCATCAAGCTTTTACCAAGAAAGCAGAACTGGCCCAAGATGATTTAACAGATGCTCTTTATCCAAAGCAACATACGAATCGGCCTACACAAACCACAAGTACAATCCCTCTGAAGCACAAGTGTCCTGCTCCATGAGATAATTGTGAAAAAGGATTTTGATTTCAGTTACTCTCTAGACTGCGTCAAGCCACAACCTTTGTGTAAACATATTCTTAATCAATAGGTTACCACCACCCAAAGCACTCAGGGAAAAAAAAAACCTCAAGCCTTGATGAGATGCATTATACAGCGGAAGTGCTGTCCATAAGACTCAAGCAGAGTCGCTCTCTATAAACCCTTCCGTTTAATTTGGTCGTTCTGAAGCCCTTATCTTTAACACGCAGTCAGCAATATAAGTGACAATGTCTTTTCCAGCTGTGAAAAGAGTGTAGGAAATGTCCTCAGGGAGACAAAAACAGTCTCAAATATGAGCTCCTGCCAAGTTTCCTCCCTTTCAGATTTTATTATAGCGCAGAGAGAGAAAAAGAGGAAGTCTATCGGCGTTACATAAATGCTTCCTGAAACCTACGACTCATCTCAGGAGTGTAAGAAATAAATGTTAGAATTGACTGCATTTACAGGTACAAACAAGTGCGCACTTGGTTGCCACTTCTGTTTACATAAACGAGCACAAAACAAGGAATGTTTAGCCGTTGATCTGTAAGTAAGCAGGAGTCTTACTTTAAAAAAAAAATTAAACCTGTCATTAAATGTGTTTTATGTCTTGACACACACTTGAAGATATAAAGCAAATATTTACTTTCATCTGCTTTCACATTCATCTGCAATGTCCAGTTGCTATGAGCAAGCATGCATACCATAAATCAATACAATAAAACCCTGCAGGACAAAAGGTGCATAAACTGTGGATGCCACATTCATCTTTATATGCCTTTGAGCTGCGTTCCTATTCTTATTTAGAGGCTTGTCAACCCAAAGCTTAACTGTTATATTAAAATACGTTCTTATTTTCTCAATTTTCATCAATAAACACTTCTGCTTACTTGGAAAATAATAACAATGTTTCAAAAAGAAAAACAAAAATACAGTTCAGTACAAATATATTTGAATCAAGGTTTATCTTGTGAATAAAAAATATGAGTATTAAATGTGTAAGCATTGTGAGGCATTCTCTTAAGTTATGATATTACCGTCATTACTCTCGAATATGAACAAAGAAACTGCAGAGGTAAAAACAAACAAACATTAAAACAAATATAAATCTGGGCATACATGATAGCCAACGACCCGGCATCAGTGTGGAAAGGCCTGAAAGACATCACAAA
>CAIGQV010003909.1:22345319-22406773 GCA_903798115.1 Danio jaintianensis
CACTCACTCACTCACTCACTCACTCACTCACTCACTCACTCACTCACCATGTGCTTTCACACCTGTGGTTTGGCTCATTTGGTTCGGACTAAGGACAACACATGAAACGCTGTCTAATTTTTCTGCAGTCTTGATATCTTCTCACACCACACTGATTGCTCTGGTCTCAACCAGATAAAACAAACCAAAATGCAATCATGTGACAACACCCACAGTACTCACTGGTCAGTTGTGTCACTGAATGCATTTCCTAAACTACTTTTCGATTGGTCAGAATTAATATGAGCGAATATTCCAACAGAAATTCACTGTATCACTACTTCATTGCAAACTACTGCAGATGCAGCTTGAAATCAATGGGTCCCATTCACTGAACATGCGTACACACATTTATGGATGAAATGTGGGTACAGACATTTTCACAAATAAATCATGATTTATCAAAACTTTTGTAAGAAAATTTATTCTAAATGTACAAAAAAAAAATACAACAACAACTTATACCCAACGTACACAATAAACATGTATGCCTAGGGCCTTATGAACCACATATAATTAGATGCATTACTTACAGGGAGAATGCAAAGTAACTAGACATTACAAATTGATATCACATATTTAATGAATATGAAATTTATTGAAATCAATTTAGCAATGAATTGCTCGAATCGAATGCATTTGCGGGCGAGAGGCACCTTTTTTAAAATAGTTTTCTATTGGCATTAAGTGTTTTGCACACTGTTTAAATGCCCCACGTGTCTCGCATTTGCCTGCTGTGCCTCACGTTTTGACGAAGCTATCTATGCACCTGCAGCTGAAAAGTCAACTCTCTGCAGAAAAAGCACTTGAGCATCAAGACCACTGATACAGTGTGGTTGCCTAGCATCATAAAACGCGCAGCGCTCTGTTCTTTTGAAAAGAGTCTTTTCTAAAGTCAACAAAAATGCAGTGCGTTGCACCTCACGTTGTCAGAACTGAAAGTGTGTTCCACATCCATCATCAAAACCTTCATTAACGTTAAAGTTATTTTTCTTTTGTTTCAGTGCCATAATTGTCTCTTCTTAATTCAGAATTTGTCTCCTTATAGTTTTCTCTGAACAAGTGCCACTTTGCGGAAAGCCTTTATATGGAGCTTGTTTGGTCGTGTATTATGCAAATGACTAACCTCGTGCATGCTGGCACTCATTTAGAACACTCCAAATTCACTAACAGAAGAACAAGTTTAAGAAAAAAACTAATTTGTTGAAGCAGGTCTTGTGAATTGTGAAGTGAAAGGTTTTTTGAGTGTACCACAAATAGCAAAGGCGCGTCACAAGTCACAACATTTCAGAAGTCTGCCCACTAGGTACCATGGAGCTGTTGATAAAGCACTGTAAACAAATACTTGCCTTACGCAGCTGACTATGAAAGGACAACAAACTCTAGTGCAATTCAACTGACACAAATTAGGCAGGTTTGAAAGCACCCTAAAACATCCGAGATTAAGGGATTAATGATTATGATCTAAATCCAAATTAAGACCTGACAACACCTGATGACCAAAAAAGACAAAGCAAATCAATCAAAAATTAAATGTGTGATTTAAATCCTCCAAATCAATGTAAAATAAAAACAAGTTTCATGAATTTCACAATGTGGCAAAGAAAAAATATATATATATTTTTTTTTCCTATTGTCATTCTCTACAATCTTGAATCTGCAATAATGCAGTGTTCATTAATAACAAGAGCTCATTAATCTTGGAAATGTATTCTTCAACTCTCGACATCAGAGAACAGCAGTTTCTACAGGTGCACAATCTATAAATGTAAATCATGCCAAAAAAAATAAAAAAGTCTTAAATTGTGGTCCCCGCTCACTTACACATGCACACATACACACAAATTAGACTCTGTTCAATGAACACTCCACATTTCTATAGGAGCCCAGCAAGTCCCATTTGTTTACATGGCACTAATTAAGTGTGCTTTAATGGAGAAGCAAACGTGCCAACAATGAGTCCCTGTGTTGGGATTGAGGGAACGTCTCAGGTTCTGTTCGTCAGTCCTGCATTACACACCAAAGCCATTACAAAAACATAAACAGACAACATAAAAGCAAAAATGGTCATTGTGAACAACTCATTTGTAGAAGAAAAAGGAGAAAACGCTTTCCTTAAGCAATAACAGAATGATGATGAATCATCTAAAATATTAATAAGGGAGATAAACAGGAAGTTCAGCTAATTTCATTGTAGCACAAAGCTGCAAACATGAATGAGGTCAATCTCATACTGACATAAAACATTCTCCATTGCCATCTGATTTTTTCTTGACATATCTCACAAATTTTCAAGGTTATCGATCACATTTTTGATATGGAAGCAACAACAAGAATCTTTTCAAACAATGTGAGAATAGTTTACACAATATATACATTATGTAGTGTAGAATCTATATAGTTTACTCTATTCTGTCTTTTTGGACAAGAAACACTGCCTTGGCTTATAGGACAGAAATCTTACAATTCTTCTTTAAAAATACTTAAAAACATTTCAAATATCTTGCAAAACCAAACTTTTGTGTTTTAATACAACAATTCACTTTTCAGGTTTTTGCTGTGTCAAATTTTGCACTGCCTCCAGCTGTAGTCAAACCTTAAGTAGGCAGTTATGTGCAACATGCATAATCACTCTGTAGTTTATGACAATTTGAATACAATAACACTTATTTATATTAATTCTTGCCTGCTTGGCTTTATTCCTTGATTCATATTCATTTTCAACTGAACAGAATTCAACAGACCTTTTTTCCCCAAAAGGTATATTGTATATTTATTTATTTGATTGTTTATTGATTTATTTACAGATTATTACTTAATATATCTTTAGAAAAACAAAAACACCATTTCTATTCATTTTCCACAATCACCTTCACCAATGACAAGCTACTCTTCTGCTAGCTGCATCTGCAACTCTGCTGTGATTACAATTCATGATACATTTTGTAAAAAATTAAATAAAATCATACTTACATTTGTACTTTTTATAATAGGTTGGAAAATGTACATTTGGATTAAAGCTGTAGACCAGGAGCACTTGGACAATAATAAGGGGATGAAGTTTTATAAAATTAAAAATAGAAAGCTGCAGATGAAAATGTTTGTTAACTTTATATTAAGGCATTAGCTCTATTGTTGTAATAGCTTAATTTTTATAGAATATGCTTTAGCTTGTTAACTGTAATTTTCTTTAATCACCTAAATATTAAAGCACCTAAAATTGCTTGCATGACTCAGTTGAAGGCACAGCACAAGAGCATGTGTGCACATGATCAGAATATTACCACCTTTACCTCATTTTGATCCAGGCAAAACCTTTTACAGTAAAACAAAAACAATATTTGTCACCATATACATTTAAGTGAATTACTTTGTAATAAACAAACAACCAGGCAAAAATGTAATATTGAACATAGATTCGCACAACACCATCCAATGACTAATAGCAAAACAAATACAAGTCCAGATTAATGAGAGAATCAATAAATAATCAATAAAGTAATGGAAAAAGTCAAGTTTAGGGGTGGGGTGGTTGGGGGTTACCTACCCTAAATGTTATTCCAAACAAAGACAAAAAATGTTTTCACCGATCAAAATATATTTATATTTATAATCGTTTTTTTAAATCAAGTCTCACGACCATTCTGTTGTGAAATAAGTGTCATTACGCAAGTAAAATGCATTACGAGTGCCGTTCTTGGTTGACTTTAACAAGCTGAGCAGTAAAGGGGACAATGCATCTGCCCTCGTTATCTTTTACAGCACAAGAACTTTCATCATGCCAAGACTGTTTACAGTGGACAGAGCAAAGGTTTCATCTTTAAGTGATAAGGATCTTAAACAGTTGAGCATGTTACGAGTGCTTCTCTTCCTTTGCAATGCAACACAAGTTGAGCAGTTCATTCTGCCAAAAGGCACAGAGACAGTATCCGTCTGCCAACTGGAATTTCTGCTCCTATTTGGTGATAGTCCAGACCAAGAAAGCAGAATTCCTTCCAAACCCATATCCACATGGGGCACAGAATACAATCATATTACCAAAAGACCATGAGCTGGGCATGATTCGGCATTGGCTTAAATAGCAAAACAGACGAAAAGGGAATTGAAAAAGCTGCAGTCTCTAAATTACGCAAGCAGAGCGGAGGGACACAAAAACGGTGGAAGATTTTCTCAGAGGAGTGGCTAATTTTTGCGCACAAATGCTTGTTTGTGTGCCTCTGAAGGCAGTGTAATAATACATGCATGCAGCTCAACAGAGAGGAAAAGGCCAGTAAACAGAGAAGCTCATCACGCTTTTTTCCCTCCTGTGGAGCGCTGTGAGGGAGAAAGAGAGCGAGATGGAGAGAGAGTGTAAGTGGGAGAGCGAGATGTGCTGCAGATCCTGCTGTTTATCCGCCAGCCTGCCTCCACACTGCGCTCATTCAGTCTGAAACAAAGCCCGATCAGCCGAGAGGCTCTGCTAGGACACGCACTACAAAACAAAAACACCAGAGATGGACAGAGAGATAAATGGACAGAAGGCTAAAGGGGGAGAAAAAGACAGATGCGTTGTACCTAAACAGAAGCAAACTCGGCTGTAAGGGGAAACATGCAGCAAAAACTAGAAAAACCTACACGCAACAATCTCAAATGCTTCGGCAAGTGCATTGAGTCACTCAGGCACACTGAGTCATGGTAGCTAAAGTGAGCATGTTTGCCCGCTCCAGACACCGCAGGTAATGAGAATGGACGTCTCGGAGGACGTGTTCTGTCATCAGCTATGGGAAGACCTCCAAACTGAGCTTCGGTCCAGCAGGGCAGCTGTCCACAGACAAAAAGACTAAGCAAAAGAGTAAAAGCAAGACAAATTTGCTTGAAAACAGCATGGGGCAATAACAAACACCGACTGCTGTACCAGACTGCCCTACATGGCCAATATATGGCTTCATTACGGGGTATGAAAATAAAAATAAAAATTCTATCAATCACATCATAATAAACTGAATCATTCATTCAAAACGGCTGCTTCATTTAGAAACAAACAAGAAAGAAGTTTTATGTATAGTTGAAGAAATCATTCAAAAACATATTCCTTGGGGAATAAAGCAAATATTCTGTTCCAGCTTTGGAACTATTTGAAAAACTCAACTGACGGCAGAAAGACTGGGTATCATGGCAACTTTGAATGGTCAAAGACTGCCCAAGAGAACATAAGACTTACAGACAAAGGAAATAATTGGGATTGGACCCCCAAATCAATTCTAAATATGAATTCCACAATACTCAATATAATATTGAACCATTCGGTAACCTCCACGCAGTTGACAATTGCAGTTTTGCATTTAAATATAATTTATTGAAAATTGCCCATTCTTTTAATTATCCTCTGAACTGGCTCTGTGCATATTACGTCACTGCACAATGTCTAATCAGAGAGCACTAAGTTTAGGGACGATTTCACTTGGAATTTGTGAATCCAAATTCAAAAGCACAGTTGAACACACCATCATAAACACAAGCCGATTCAGTGGACAAAACTGAGTCACTCTTTGTAAACTCAGTCCGACTTCCGTTTATCCAGTCATTCACACCATCAGTACACTATTTGGTTCCAGAAGAGCACATTGTACATCGCTATCCATGTTCAAACTACATTAATTTAAGCTTGTGTTATTTAAACCTCAAGGCACAAACAGAACCTGCGCTCCAGATTTGAGAAGTGCCCTTATTTGACACGTAAATGATCTTTGCATTATCTTTAAGTGAATCTTATTTCTGCTATGTCTTTAATAATAATCAAACAACTGAAAAATCCTGAAATCCCTCACTGCTCTGGACTGAACAGCTGTTGTAACTTCAATAATGTTTACCCTTCAATTAATTGATACAGTGAGGTTTATATACATAAGGCAATGTTATATTTTATTATATTATTCAGTTTCTGTACCTGAAAACTACTGTTAGATATATCTTAAAAACATGAAAAGCACATATTGATGATTTGTTGTAACAGTGATTGGTATTTAAAATAAAAGCACAAATTAATCCCAAATAAAATTGCACACTCTAAATAATGTAGTAAGTAATGTAAGTGTATTTAGTAATATACCTAGTATGAGAGTTTCAGTTACCAGCCTTGATATTCATTTACAGATAATTCTGCAAACTAACATTTTAGATGAAATATTGATAACTAGGGCAGCACGTTATTGGAAAAATCTGATATTGCAATATTTAGTTTTTCTGCAATAAATATTGCAATATATACAGTTTCACAAGATGGTTGAATAGCTCTATTTGCTGGTTTTCTGGGGAGTCTAACAACATTCAGGAACAGAAATTGAATAATCACAATGAATGACAATAATTTTACTTACTTTGTCTTGTTTTTTGTCCAAATATCTGAATATTCTTGTAGATCTTTATCTTTGGGGCGGCACGGTGGCGCAGTGGCTAGCACCGTCGCCTCACAGCAAGAAGGTCGCTGGTTTGAGTCCCGGCTGGATCTGTTGGCATTTCTGTGAGGAGTTTGCATGTTCTCCCCGTGTTCGCGTGGGTTTCCTCCAGGTGCTCTGGTTTCCCCCACAGTCCAAAGACATGTGGTATAGGTGAATTGAATAAACTAAATTGGCCGTAGTGTGTGTGTGTGTGTGTGTGTGAGTGTTAATTCAAGAGTGTATGGGTGTTTCCCAGTACTGAGTTGCAGCTGGAAAGGCATCCGCTGTGTAAAACATATGCTGGATAAGTTGGTGGTTCATTCCGCTGTGGCGACCCCTAATGAATAAAAGGACTAAGCCGAAGGAAAGTGAATGAATGAATCTTTATCTTTTTGTAGATCTTCTTGTGAAATTTTTACTTGTAGAAGTAAAAACATTGTTTTGTTTTTGCCTTCAGAAGAAATAAGTCAAAATTAGGAGTTTTTCTCTAAAACAAGCAAATTTTTCTGTCAATAGGGTAATTAAAATAATCTTATTTTCGCTTTGAAATGTAGATATTTGGACTAGAAACAAGACAACAATTCTAAGTAAAAAAAATTTTTTTAATTGTATAAATAAATACAATTAATCTTTGCTACACCTCCAAACATACTTTTTTCTTTTTGCCCAAACTCTCTTGAAATGCTCAGTCAAAGGCTCTTTCACTCTATTATGGTTAAACTTAGCAGTGACTCTACAAATCAGATGTGTTCTGTAGCTCCTGGTCAACCATAATTCAGACTCAACATTGCAAATCTTGCGATGTGACTATTGCCAATGTGTACATTGCGATATCGATGCTGAAACGATATGTTGCGCAGCCCTATTGATAACGAATCAATATTGAATCAAAATCAAATCTAAACCACATAATAAGAATCCAATTGAATTGCTGAACTGATTGCAATACCTAAAAAGATTTATGTTTTATTTCTAGGATGTGGAAATGTTCTCTCAAAAATTCCACCCAATGTTTACAATAAGATTTTTTTTTCATGTTAACGTTGTCACTCAATGTCAATCAATTATCAATAAATTTTCACTTTAAGAATTTTTTTTTTTAAACATGCGGAGTTAGTGAAAATGTTAAGGTGACAAGCAGTATTAATTTTGATTTAGTTTTAGTCTTATGATTAAAATTCCATTTTAGTTTGTCATATTTTAGTCTTCTGAATCATTTTAGTTTTAGTCGACTAAATCTACTCTATATTTAGTTAACTAAAATATATTTTGTTTAATTTAAGTGTAATTAATTAAATATTGTATACATTTATTTATACAAAATATTCTAACTTACAATTAAATAAAAAAGTCTAATTAAAATATGAAATATAGCTTTTCCATTGAAGACCAAAAATTAGATATGCATTGTTTATTTATATCATAAGCAATATGTAAAATTATGTGTCGGCAAGAACAGTAGACTACTGAAAATTTAGGACTTTGCTTTATTTTACCCTTTATTTTAACGTGGGAAACTACTAGTCTTTTTAACCAGTCTGTTGAACAGTTTCATGCAATTAAATCTTTGAAAGGGCTTAAAATAGTTTAAGTCCACTTTGCAATGTCAGTCTATAGCAAGCTTTACTGTTGTAGATTGTGTTACAGTACATGGTGCTCAGCTATAGCATTGCGTACAAAAGTAGAGTAATGACATATGGCTGGCAAATGATAATGTGTTATCTTGTAAAATGTGCACTCAGTCCCATGGCTCTGTTAGCTCACATAGAGGAATTATAAAGCAAAAATGTACGTAAAAAATAAAAGTGAGCTTCACTTCAAGGCAGTTTCGTTAGAATGTGACTCCCTGATAAGTGGAGATTACAGCATTACATTACCGCGTCTACTGTGGATCAGCTGCTTTTTAAATGTGTGTGTGCGTCATGCATCACACACCAAGATTAATTCTGATTGGATACTTTCCAAAAAACGTCCCTCAATCACATTCTCGTCTCGTTTTTATTAGTCAACGAAAATGTCAGTATATTTTTATTATAGTTGTCGTCATCATCACTTAATGTTTATTTAGTTTCGTCGGTAGAAACTTGTTCGTCAAAATTTTTCATCAACGAAATTAACACTGGACAAGCGTTGCAAACAACTGGCCCAACTAGACCTACAGAAAACAATACTAACAATAAAGATCATCAGGTAACCAACAAAAAGCCCTACTGGATCTAATGTCACAACAGCACAAGAAGAATAAAACAGTGTATAATAAAAAGTACTTGTTTAAAACAATGCAAACAATACGGAGTATGTTTTAAAGAACCAATAACATCTCTGAAGTACAACTTGTGTTTGTTGTGTGACAATTCAAACAAAAAACGAAAAGGACTCTTTTCATATGTTACGATTTGAGGCTATTGAGTACAATAGCTAAAGGTCTATCTGTGCAAAACTACGATTTGAATAAATATTATTGGAAAGTCGTTTTAAAATTCACTGCCTATAAACTACTCGCACAGAAAATAGTTTTACAGATAAAGAAAGGAGTACAAGGAAAGAGTTATTGTCAATAATGTCTACACTATACATCAAGATCACGGGTATAAATTTGACAGAATGAATATTGAATATCACTTTTGATAAAAGCACATACAAGCAAATATAATGGCACCCTCAAAGAGAGAAAGAAAAGCAATATAGAAAATACCTCAAAAGCACTGAAAACTTTCTGTACACTCATTCAAACACCTACTTCTGTACACTCCCCAAACCACACCTACTATTTTAATAAATGCTGACAATCAGACACTTTTAAAAGACAATTTCCCCAACATACCCTCTAACAACAAAATTAAAGTAAATCAAATTAAGAAATAAGCAAACAAAAACTGGCATTGTGTACTTTTAACAGAGTCCCTTCCACACTAGTTTAACTTATCTTTGTCTATTTAAGCAACTTTGTGGAATAGCAAAATGACAAACAAAAGAAGAAAAAAAAAAAGAAAAAAACCAGTTCAGAAGTTGAGGATTTCATAAGAGCAGCCCACTATTTATGGAAGTACTAATGAATGGGCTATTAGATAACTCCACAGCACAACATTACATTTACATTTGTTGCTGAATCAGAAAAATTACTTTGTGGCACTGGTTTGTCAATCTTTAATTCCAAGAAAAACTTGCATTTATTTAAAAATCAACTGCACTCAAACAATACTGCATTCTGTGTCAATAGCCAATCTGTTACATCTTTATTCATTTTAATTGTTTATCACCATCTCATTCTATTATAAAAGAAATGTCATTTCAAAGACGTTTTAAAATCCTGTCTCAAGACTTAGCTTTCTGTTTCTACTTGTTCTCAAAACAAAATGTGTCCTTTATGTGTGCCTAGATGTGACAACAGAACATAAGAGCAAAAACATTAATTAGGTCATGCAAAAGTGAATCCACAGCCTTCCAGGACCATTCAATCAAGCAGCTTAATTAATATTCATGAACCATGCCCTCATAATAGTAGGCATTGTCTATTCTCATTTGATTAGCTCGCACTTAACAGCATATCCTTTTCAGGTGAACAATAAATATTCATGAACAAAACCTTAGCAGACCTTGTAAAATGACAGTACGCTCCAATTAAAAGGTTTATATTCTCCACATAATATATTGCTGTTGATATTACCAACTAGCAAACAATAAACATCCCAAACAAATCATTAGACAAACTGCATTTAAATATTCATGAAGGTTTGGTTAATGTTCTATACATAAATGATCAAACTTGAATGGTCACAAACTACTGATCTCTTACATAATGAAGCATTATATAACAGATTAGTGAATAACTTATGAAAGTTAGTAAGACGTCTTACCAGTATACATCAAAACAATTTGGTCAGAAAGGGCTACAATAGGGACATCATCTAAAATTCTGTCTCCATCATATGTGAAAAATATCTTAATTCAGTTATTCAGTATTGGCATGTATGTTATATCATCATAATAAAATTTCTCTTTTTTTTTTTACTTGACTGTAACCAAAAAACAACAACATTCCAACGAATGTTGGTACGAATGTTCCAAACATGTTAGAGCCCTGTATCAAAGATTTGAAAATTTCACACATTAATGACAACAGTTTGCAAACTGTCTGCCAAGCTAAATAAAGACAACAATTGTATTCCCATATTCCTAAAAACAGCAACAACAACAACAAAACCAATAATAATAAAATAAAAAATGATTTAAAAGTCATCCAAGTGTTTTACAGTCATCTGTGCATGTTCTGCATGCAATTACCATCCAGAAGTCTCACGGTCTAAAGGAGGTAAGCCACCTGTTCTTAACACACAGGTTCCCCTGACATTCAGTCAAATCCCAAATGATGAAGTAGGCAGTTATTTGTGTGCAGACAATGAGTCTGAAATTTTCTTTAAGATTTAAACCAAAGTGCATTAAAGCTCAGAACTGTAAAAATAAATGAGTGACATAAAGAGTGAATAATAATGCTGCTCAAATGAATAACTCTCATGCACACATGTTGCTGGTTGATGACAAGTAAAGTGAACTGAGTTATTAATAGTTATAATACTTTTATAAAAACTGCAAGTTATAAAACTACAAACAAGAAAAATTACAGACCCTATTGCTCTATTGGTATCACCATTACAATCTATGCAAACACAAACAACCAAAAGCACACCCTGGTCAAAGGCTAGGGGGAATTCTTTCATTTTTATATTAGAAACATCTGACTTGTTCAGATTTAATGCAAATGACAAAAACACCAAACTCACCTTTTACTAAATTAGAAATGATTCAGTCTGGAACTCAGTCCAAGTAAAAAATTCAAAATTATTAATAGGGATGCACCAAACATTTTTTAAAGAACGGTTAGTGACCAGAGCTGATTATCCAGCCAGAAAAGTCAGAAAAATCAGAAAAGGGAACAAAATTATATGCAGGCCTACTTGAAATACATACAAAAAATAAAAAATTACATTTGACAGCAAAACAAAAATTCACTGCTCAGCACAAAAGCTTGAGACATTATCACCAAACTGTCAATACCAGCAGATTTCATTCTGCATAATCCACTATATCTGCATAAGTATCGACCTCAATAGCCAGCCCTCATCTACTACTTTCTAGTATTTACTGTGATAATGATATTATAGACAATAATTTAAATCCATCCACTTAGAGATAAAAAAAAAAAAAAGGTTCTGTGTCTTTTTTACTGCAGAGCTCAACCATATTAAACAAAATGAAGTAACTGGTAAAACTTTTCAGGATCATATAAAATACAAAAGCAGCTGAAGCCGATTAGAAATAAACTTTGCAGAATTCAAGACCTCGAGAAAACATTGAAATGTTATTTGTTTCATTCATACTGGATGCTAGAGGGCACTATATCTCTTTATATTTTGTTACTGAAGAAAAGACATCTGTTACGGTAAAGTCTAGAAGGAATTCAGCTGCGGCTGTAAGTTACCAAGGATTATTTATATTATTTCAACTAGGGTTGTCACGATACTGGAATTCTGTACCAATCGATAATGAAATTTAAAAAAAATTTGCATTTCCCGCTAACATTTGAGTGCTGTTGAGCACGTTCATCAGTTCACAGAACTCACCGCTGTTTACTGAGTGTGACCACAGATATAGGGACACTGGAGTGTATTAAAGTCGCAATTCATGAGCGGTTCACTCGTATGTCTGCTTATAGACAAACCAGCTGATTGACATGACTTTGAAATGCTCCAGTGTCCCTGTATCTGTTTTTACACTCAGTAAACAGTGGTGAGCTCAGTGAACTAATGATGTTTAAGAACATGCTCAACAGTGATCAAATGTTAGCGGGAAATGGACGTTTTTAAAATTTCAGTACCGAACGGTACCAAATTCTAGCATTGTGACAACCCTAATTTCAACAATACAATTACTGTAAAACAATAATTACTGTTTTTAAATTACTGTGAAAGGTACGTTTGGGTAGGAGTAGATGTTAATAGAATACAATTTTTTAAAATATATAAATAATTTGAATAATTACTGTTTTTACATTACTGTGAGGGGTAGACGTTAATAAAATACAATTAATGGGTAATTTAATAAATAATATAAATAATTTTCATTTACCATTAACTTCCGGGTGCAGTTGTATCCCTTCTAGCAACGGTCTACGGTCAGCTATCACTGCATGACAAGAAAAATGATAAAGATGATAGAAAATGGATAAAGAATATGAAGACAATAAACAAAGGGTTGTGGCAATATCTGAAATATTGTGTTCTTCAAGCATTCCTGGGTATTTTATAAGCATGATATATATTTATAATACAATGCTAATTGACCTTAATCACTGTAATGAATAATTTAAAATATATGATTTCTGCTTTTTTCTGTGATATTAAACCATGTCTGGTCACAAAAATTTGCTATTTTAAACACTCGACTGTTCTTATGAAGTGAATTGAGAGTGACAGTATGTCAGTAAATCTCTTTGTGATCAGGATCAAACACTCAAAACTAATAACTAATGATAATTAATCAAAATTAACTAATGATATTAATGATAATCATATTATTCACTAATAATAAGTAATAATAACTAAGACCAATTATAGGTTTTATCGTTCTTACTATTACGATACGTCCAATTTCTTATTGCGGGATGAATTTTCACCATTATATTGCAAAAGTTAATATGCCGCCCATCCCTATTACTCAACACATTTTACATCAACTCAGTCTCAGAAATAATCGTTCACTGCAACCAAACAAAATTTATTTCCTTCACTCATTCACAGAAAACAACCCAAGCAGACGTGGCAGTCTGCTGAACCATTTACTGGGACGACTAAAGCACTGTTGCTGAATTGTACAGTGAAATGTTCTTTAATATCTGACGTAACATTTAATGGTGTCAATACAAAGATTACAAACTCACTCCACTGCCATTACACCTCTAAGAAAAGCAATTAACCCGAGATTGCTGCAGGTGGGATGTCCCTGCAATTGTTGCACTGCAAGTCACTTTAGAAAACCAGCATATGCTAAACAACAAAGCAACCAGCTATTACAGTTTAATCATACATATAAAAAAATACGCACAATCCAACAGTCTTGATCTAGAGACTATCAAGATGCATTAGGTGGCTTTGGATTGTTTTGAAATGTTTGTTTACTGAACTTCAGTTCACCTGCACTCCTGCTTGTGCGATATCACTTGAACACTTTACAGAGTTACCGACTTGACTGCTTGTCCTTTTCCATTTTTGTCAACAAAGGAAGTGAGAAAAAGTTTGCTACCATTTAAGGAGCCATTCACAACCGATATGTTCTTGAATTACTATATTTTCATCCAACTGTTGCACATAAATGAGCCATTCTATCATGTACATACCATCATGTCATGTGTCTGGCTCATTTTTAGCACCTCATTAAATTTGTAGGATGCTGCATCAGCTTCAGATTAAAATATTAAACTTCAAAAAATGTTCATGAGCAAAACGCTGTTTGTCATACATAAATCATAACATGTTCTGCAGTAATTCTTAAAGGGTTAGTTCACCCAAAAATGAAAATTATTATCCTCATGTCATTCCCAACCCCTGAAACATCAGAACACAAATTAAGACATCAAATTTAACAAAATACCAAAAAATCATCCTCAAAATGTTTATTTGCTTTATCACAGGCTGAATCTGCAGGGATTTCATATTGGAAGCAACAATTGCACTTTGACTGCACAACTGTGCAACATCCATTACATTGGGCAGTTGGTGGTTTTTATTAATTAATAATAATTTTATTATTAATATTTTGTATAATCTCCAAATATGAAGAAAAAAATGATATGACTGTGAAATAGTGCTACATAAAACAAACCTAAAACAGCATAAATGCTGGTGAAAATGCAAATTCATTCTCTTCCAGCAGGTGGCACCTATAGAACTGCAAGTGTAACAGCATTTCCTTGGTTACAGCTCTTGCATGCAGGCATCCGAGGGGGTATACATCAGAGCACAGAGAGCTTGTGAACGTGCACCCTATACTGACAGTAGGAGAACTGTTGAATAAAACTATTATTTTTGTTTTATGTAAGCACAAAAGTATTCTCTTAGCTTGATAATATTCTGATCGAACCATTGGAGGCATATGGTCTGTTTCTTTACTATATTTCTGGACTTTGAACAAGTCTGGACCATTGCTGTCTATGCAGGATAAGGGGGCGCTCAGATTTAATCTAAAATATCTTAATTTGTCTTCCGAAGACAAAGGTCTTAGGTATTTGGAATGACAGAAGGGGGAGTAATTAATAACACAATTTTCATTTTTTTGGGGTGAAAACGGTCAATTCTAGGGTGCACTGCGATTTGATGTTGTTTTCTTAATGAGGTCTTCAAATAAAACTCAAAACTGAAGAGTGCTTCTAATTATTGTTATTTTTTCTGTCCCTCAAAAATTTTAATAAAAAAGTAATATTATGGGCACAAGTGCCCTAGACAATTTCCCAGATAGTCATCCAGAAAAGGTACTAAGAGGTTTTAATAAAAAAACAATACTGGAAGGACACTTCATCAAGGTTCCCATTTACTACATTGCTTTGAGGTATTTGGATGCCATCAAACTCAAGGTTGCGCACTGTGCTGCTTTGCAAAAAAAAAAAAGAAATGGCAACAACAAACCACATTAGAAATAAAATACTGTGCAAAATAAAGGCAACCAAAATGTGCTTTTTGTGGTGCTTTTATTTAGTCATGGAATCTCAACAAACTATATTGTGAAGCACAACCACAGCAGCGTCTCTTTCAAAGATTCAGGTTCTTCTCAAAATGTGAAGCAACAGCAAACGCTTATCGATTTCTTTCCTTTGAAGGGCCTATAGACATAAGTATCACTTTAAAGAGGAGAGCATCCCAAAATGCTGAGTGTGTGTGAAGTCTGAGTAATAACAGTCTATATCTCAGCAGTCAGGAAAAGTGAACAGCAATTGATTTAACTCTTGAAACATTATCCACAATCAAATGAAGCCTTAACAGAAATAAAGTGTGGAAAATGAAGCCGTCAGCAGGCATACAAATGCAGATAAAAAGAAGAAGAAAAAAGCCAGATGATTGTGTTACCCTTTGAAACAAACCTAATACCAGTACGTTTCATTCAGAGGACCTTAACTTGTCATGAGCTGAGCTGTATACATTATAGTGGGCTTCCACAATCATAGTGAATCAGAAAGTGCTTCTCAATTGGAAGGATGCGCTCAAAGTAAGACTGTATATCTAGGTTGCCTCATCATCAAGCTCCATCAATAGACAATTTTAAGAATCTCTGGTAGAGAAGTCTTGGCTTCAATCAACACTGAGCTTGTTTAATTTCACTGTGTTTTGAGAGACAAAAAAAAAAACATTTTGGAGACAAAGGCCTTCTGATTTATTTAGTTTTGTTCTAAATTAAATCACATATAATGTTAAACTGTATAAGCAAACCACAGATGCTTGTCACTTTTTACATTACATTAGCAGAAAATAATTTAATATACTTTTTTTTTTTTATATATAGAATACTTAAATTACATTTTAAACTTAATGTTAATAGTATTTCAGCAGTGCAATCAGTGGGCAGGAAACCATCTCATCCTTGTGTTTAATGCTCAGAAGAACCTGTCAAGGAAAGATGCATCCTCCTTTTATTTGAGATGGACCATGGGTTTCCCGTAATGGATTTTTTTTTTTTTTTTTTCATTTGAGTTAGACAAGCAGCTGAGGAGTAAAAATTGAAATCTCTCCATCAAAACTGCCACATCACTGAATTCAATCACTCCATCTATTACAATGGAAAAGAAATCCAAGAATAATGCCTGACCTTGAATTGAAGCGACAAGTTTAGTGCATCCAAATCAGTTCAGCTATTGCTTGATTGCCCAAACTCAATGATTGAGGCAGTATGTTAAGAATGCTCAATCCCTTGTTGTTTTTGGTAGTAATTGCACGCAGCCATCAAGACTCTTCCAGACGTAAGCATGGTCAAAGAAACCTTTTGAAAGCCTTTTTCAAACAGAATAACAGATGTCAAATACGAAGGGAAAAAAACATTCTGCATTAAGGAAGACTTCCATTCAAAAGACGGACAAACAGACTACCTCTTCAAGCCAAGCATGAAGACTGAAGTGAGAGAGAGGTTTCATCTTGAAAGAGTCGAAGCGCTGCTCTTTGTAACAGCCCCCGTGTACAAGAGCTCTTGATGGAAGGCAGAAAAACCCTGAAGAGATTAGAACAACTAATCTTCTGCTGCTACTTCAAAAATGTTGTTTTTCCGAGTCCTTTGATCTCTCATTTACAGATAATTGAATCAATCTACCATTTCTTTAACCTAAGGGGTAAGAGCATTCTGGAGGTGCTCTCTCCACCCCTTGATTAATACTGGTCTGTGGCAGACTTTCATTAGCATGCATCGCAGATGGTCTCTAGTGGGGATGATGATGCACATTTATATACCTATCAGATGATTTGTTATGGTATTAGTCTAAATATTCACAATATATTCCACAGCAAGTGCTTAGTGGTGACAAGGCTCCAGACTGTGACCACATTTTGCATTTTGCAACCACTTTCCGATCGATGCAACAAATTGTTTTGATTGTGCTAAACCTTGGGCTGTAAGAAAACATAAATGCGTGTGAATATCAACATTATTTGATTGATGAAACGGTTAAAATTCTCAAAACATTTTATCATTATTTATTTATTTGTTAACACAGGTTTTGCAACATGTCTGTTTGGTTTAACCTTCAAACTACACTGCAGTGTTTTTAAGAAGAAGAGCAAGACTGCATCATTAGTATTAGCAAGCCAATCATGCAGGCACTAATAAATGCAAATGTAGATTTCATTGCTGAAACGATAGTTTCAAGCGACTTCAAATGTCACAGCAAGAAGAAGCATAAGAACTCAATTCAGTACCTGCACACTTTATGTGGGCACACAAACAAGCTCACTTTTGCATTTTTGGAAAGCAAAATTAAGCACTTTGCTTTACCATAATCTGTTCCTAAATAGATATTATTTAGCAAATAACATGCTAAATAATGCAATACAACATTTCAAAAAAAGTTATAACCAATATAATGTTTTATTTTATTTCTGACATTAAGATTGGTAGATTTATTTATTTTTGTCCAGAAAATCAGCAAGTCCGCTCTGCTTGGTATCAGAAAAGTGCATTGACATGTAACAACTACATAGTGTAATAAACAGTCTTTCAGAGTGTGTGCTAATGGAAGGCACATAAAAACACTCTTGTATTAAAGCACTTGTTTATTTCACACCGTTCCGATATGTTTATTGTGATATGCACATTTGTGATATTTTGGTTACATTGCACAGCTCTAATCTGAACAATGAAACCATCCAATGTAACCCTTGGGGTGTGTTCTATATGTGCCTAAATAATCACAACATATCAAATTGTATCATAGCCCCTTCATCTCCAGATTCTGTTCGATATACAGGCCTAGCCACTACCACATTGTCATTGCCTGTAGCAAACATTAAACAACAAATTAAACAAACCTGAAAGGACAATGACAAGGAAAGAAAACCACACTACTTTGAACTCTCTAGAGTGGCACGTTTATTTGCTTAGAACAATAACATATGCCACTGCTCTCACAATGTAAGTCTGGAGCCTTAGATGTTACATTCACTGCATACAGTGCTGATGGTCAGAAAGATGCAGGTGCTACAGGTAGTGATGCTTTTTCCAATCATCTGTCTTTTTTCCCCCCTCTGATATGTGATAAGATTGGATAGCAGCATGGCACAGGATGGATCACTTGAGCAAGCTGCTGGACAGCACAGTGCAGTCTGCTAAATCCTCCAACCCATTTGACTTCTGCTGGGAATGTTATACTTTTAAGCCCTATGGAGCGAGTCAAATATCTCAAACAGCCGGACAGCCTGACGTTCACAACAGAGGGAAAACCTGACCTTGTTTGCCTTCAGATATTCCAAGAGATGACTTAAATCATTAAAAGCCTGATGAAAAGAAGGAAAGACAAAATTTCAATAGAAGCTATTGAATCTGCAATGATCTACTCACTTTTAAAATATTCTTGGAATGATAGATTCCAACTAAGAAGAACATTTAACATTCATGGAACCTTTTCCACGCTCTTAAAAATTAAGAGGGTTCCATAGCGATGTCACAGAGAACTATTTTGGATTCTTTCAGTATTTTTTTTCTTAGTTAAATTCTTTTTAATAATCTGGGGAAGAATTATTATATATAATTTTTCCCCCAGATAGAGGAAAGATTTTAGAGATCTTACAGGATATTAAAGGGAGAGTTCTGAGGTGTATTTTTAGCTGAAACTGTGGTCATTGGTGGATCAAATAAAAGTCAACATCCACCAGTGTGTGTGTGTGTGTGTGTGTGTGTGTGTGTGTGTGTGTGTGTGTGTGTGCATACACACACTATTTGCAATTTTATTACCTTTTATCCACAGTCTCTGCAAAAAAAATAAATAATAAAAAATACTCTCCTAATCAAGTTTACTAAAGTCTGGAGCCTGAGCTTCCCATTGAATAATGATGTATGAGTGAGTGGGTGAGTGCTAACTTACACATAAGCCAATGCTGTTTGTGTACAATGGAAAGGGATGCACTCAGCACTGTTTGCTGAGGCTGTGCATTAAGGTTATAATGCTGTCTTTATTACTCTATTGAATGGAAAAAAGTAATTTACATTTTGGATGGACTAAAGGTGAAGTAAATTAAAATAAATATAATAACTAAAATTAATTAGCTTGACTTTCACTCTGAAGCAAAACACTTCAATTCAAAAGGTATATCAGATGCTTATATGATAAATGATACCTTGTTGATCTTATAAAAAAAGATGCAAGCTGCCACATACACAAACTTAACCTTAAACCAAAGATTACATTTAATGCTATTTATTACCCGATAAATTATTCCAGAAACAAAAATTGCACACACTGCGTTTTGTGGAAGTTATATAATCACCAGAGACAGATTTTATGGAGATCACCTCTATGACAAAGGCTTCTCTATAGAAGGGTATGCAGAAATTCCACACACTTGCCTCACCTGTGAATCAGACAGCACCAAGAGAACGAGGCTTACTACATTCAAGAGGAGGACTGTGCTTACCCTGCATGGCTATTCAATTAGTCACACCCAATCTTATCCCTGGAGAAACTTCAAGAAAAAAAAACAACAGAAAGAAAGGCGATGCAATTTTTTGTAATCAGCAGCTGTGCAGAGAGATAGATTGAGTTAGAAAGAGACATAATATCTTGTGGCATGAAGAAAGAATCCATCTAATGGGGTTCGAACCGGGTGAGATTTACTGGCAAATGGCAGATAAACAGAAATACATAAGGGAAAAGGGGGGAAAAAAATGATTCAACCCTGTTTTTGAGAGATGTGCATTCTGTGCAAACAGATAGGGGGAAAAACAACAACTTTTTTTCCTGGAAAATATTCTCTGTCAAAATTGAATTGTTGGGAGAGAGGGAAAAAACACAAGTTAGATTTGTAATTACTTGATGAAATTCATAATCCTCACCTAAAGAAAAAAGATTGCAAACGTATAAACATTTTCACTAATTAACATATCTCTTTAATGCACTACACCATGCACTTAACTATTTGACAATAATAAAAATGTTTCTGATAATTAAAGAACAAAAAGTAAAAGTATTAAGCATGTAACAAAAAAAAAGCTTCATTACAAGACATGATCTCTTCTACAAATCCAGGTTCATAATATTGCATCTATTATAAATAATGTGCAGACTAATTTTCATACTAATTCTTAATTAAGCACTATCACTTATCAGAGTCTACACCGGTGAAAAGAGCCACAAACCCCTACTCTTAAATTATAAGCATTCATAATTCATCATCCACTAGATAAAAAAAGATTGCTCTCTATAATGCCATAACCTGTGAAGATAACACAAAGCTAATTGAAGCCCCACAGGCTTGCAGATGAAGGACGTTTATATCTCTGCTGGGCTGGCAATCAGCTCAGAACTGATCCGATATTAAACTAGCATGCCATTAATACTTGCACCTCTTGACCCCTGCCATGCAGCAATCCCTACAGCAACCCTTTTTATTAATAACAAGGGCTACTTAGGCTCAGCATACTGATCTCCTGTTAAAGACCAGAGGATGACCATCTATTCGCTTCGGCCTCTTGAGCCTTGAAGTGAGCCTCGGCATGAGTACGTGAAGCCGACTACTTCCGTACAGCGCTTCAGGCTTGTTCTCAGGGCTTCAATTGGCTGGCCTGATCAAAGCTACAACCCAAAAGCTCTCAAAGGTACCAAACTTGACAACTGGATACTGCGAGTAAACATCTTGGTAGCTGAAACGTAGAGAAAACAGACTCTATTGAAGTGGTCCAGCAGCTTCAGTCAGTCATTTTCAATCAAAACTGACTTTAAACACTTCCAGCCAGTTCTGGATTCATATTATTATATTTATTGCTATTTTTACTCTTGGTGTCCTCAAGGCTATTGGTTTGGAGAAGAACCCTTCATCTCCCCAAGCATTCCTTGAGTGCTTTCTTCCCTGCATGGCTCGATCAAGCTGTAGAAATCCCTCTGTGTCCACATCGCTTTCTGATTTCCCAGCGCTGCACAGGACCTGACTCAGCTCCCTGAAGATTAAACGGACTGAGAAAAAAAAAAACTCAGGTCCCTATATTCTGCTCTGTTCTTTAGTGGAAAGTGACAGTATACTCAGTACTGCAGCAAACGCATTATCAATGCAAATACAAAGTGCAAACAACCAGGCTGTTTTTCCTAACAGTTACAAAAGCATTCATATCATTATAAAGTTACAGATCGAGGTTGCAAGTTCAGTCAACCAGTCTAGCCAAAGGTCATTCTGAACACAACCAGAGTGAGTGAGTAATACTATATGCATGCAATTAAGATACAGGGGCGAAATTAATACCAGCTTTAGGGAGATGAGGCGAAAGAAAAGAGCCTGGTCATTTGAAGTCATTAATCTAATGGGATTCTGGGTTCTTCTCCGGCTCTATTGAAACATAATCCAAGCCTTGTCCCACTTTTAGAGTCTTCTTTTTTTTTTTAATCCATAACACCCCAAAAAAAAAAGTCTCAGCATGAGAGCCATCCCAGGCCCAACACTCATTAGCAAATTATCCTAGACATTTATAATGTTCTTAGGACAGAGGCGAACTCATCTTTAACTCACAATTCAATGCTAATTGGGTCATGGGCCTGGGGACAGCAAAATGAGTTATGGATGATCTCATGGCATATATTTGTCCTGTTTTTAAACTTTTACAGCACAGTCTGCATGCGAATCATGAGGAGAAAAGAGGACAAACTAAAACTCAAGAGACAATGGCTGGAAAAAAAAAGCTTGATTTTCACACACAGCGCATACTTCATCTGTGAGTCTTCAAAACAATATTTAACCATCTCAGGATGGAGAAAATACTGTTATGGTTACTCTACAAATAATTTGAATATCTTCAAGCTCTATGTGGTCAAAAGGCAGGTTTTATTGAATCACAACAACTATGTATTTCATAATTAGAATTAATAAAGGAATTAAATACCCTTTCCTTATTAAAAATGTAACCAGCAGACTACATGAGTATTGTGCAAAGTCCGTATTACACAACACAAACAAAAGCTCAAAGAGACATAATTGCAGTAAAAGGCTTCATTTTGCACGTAACTCACTAGATCAACAAGTATAGACCATTTCGAGGGATGTAAACAAAAACAATGGTCCCAATGTATTTCCTGTTTCACATTTTTAATTTCTATAGCTTTCGAGAATCCCAAAAGAGCCACATATTGATAAATAATATTATGATAGCTGTTTTAACATTAAGTTATGATTTAATTGCCTCTTGTTACAGTTATGAAATAGTTTGATAACAAGCAGGAAATATTCATGGGCCAATGACATTTTTGAAAAATGAAACGTAATGAAAAAATCATTTCACGATCACTCTTTAAAATAAAATATCATGTTTAACAAGTTGCAAATTACTGCACACAAGCAGTAATACTGTTGTACTGTATTTTTTATGCAATTATCACATCTCCTTTTTATGCATTCAAATAAATGTGCATACATTTCTAAAATATCGTTGATGAGAACGTCAAAAGGACTGTTTCTACGTCAACAAAAGCAAAAATAAAGTATTTTCCTAAAGTAGAACCAAAACATGGGCAAAAACTAACTATACAATCTAAGTCGCGATGCAAATTACAGAAAAAAAAATCCCAAAACTTAGAAGTCCTACCAACCAAAGAGCACATTCGGTTAACATTCAAAATGCTGTTGAAAATGGTGACCATTTTAAAGAGATTTAGAACAGCAACACAGCTGTGCACCACAGCCTGACACGAGATGTATTCTTGTCTCACATATTAAAGAGAACAGGGCATTGACTGAAGCCAATGCAAAATTCATTACTGCCTAAAACGAGTCTCCATGGCACGAGCTGGCAGAGCTGCTCGGATTTTCTATGTACTACGTAAAAGGTGCCAGTGCAGCCTCAATCTGTCCATAAAGTCGAAGAGAAAACGCATGCATTTAAAAGCAACAAGCATCCCGCTTTGCTTTTGTCCCGGCTGCTCGAAAACTCACACTCTCATACACTTAGACCATCTTACTGCACATTAGGACAGCAGGAAAGCGCTGGGTTGTAAATGTTTACACGTATTTACTCCGTTTAAACACTTGCTGGATGGGAACATGAAAATCTCAGACTATTTGAAACTTCCACTAAACTGCAAAACTCAACTCTACCGCGGCTCCAACTGTCTCCTCGGCGGTTAAAACGCACTTTTATCTAAACAAAATGCATTTGACAGAGTTAAAATCCATTGTTTTAAAATGATACTCGTCTATCTGTAAGCTAAAGGGGGTTTAAGTAAAGCACGTTGATAAGTGGGTGCTCTGATTTTCCCCAGAACGAGGTTAGCGCGACTAGCCGTAGCATTTCTTCAGTTCTGAAGAGGTAAACGCGCTTCTTTTGGAGAAAAAACAAAACATGACTCACCGATAGTTTCCTTTGATACAGCTATCCGTAAAAAGATCCTCAACGGTTTGATAAGTTTAAAAACGACAAGCGAACTCAAACTCTCGTTGACAGCATCACTCTCTGAGCCGCCATCTTCACTCGGCTATGATGCTGCTGTTGGCTCGAAACGCTCTACCTACCGAAAACTCTGGAACGAACCAATTCAGTCCGTCGAATGGGGGAAACCGCCGGCAAATCACAATTTTCACATGAAATTATCTGAAAGTACTGTGGAATGTGATTCTTTAGCTCGATGTGTTGATGTGTTTTAAATTACATTTTGGAGTTCTTTCAACAAATTATACTGGCTGACACGTTTAAAGAAATAATTCTGTTGAAATTTAACCCCTGCAGGGCAGTCAAATTTGAGAGACTTGTTTCCAACAGAGCGCACCTCTACTGAGCACATTATTTTTCAGGTGGGGCCCCAACAAGGACCAGTTTATTCTTTCTTATCATACATAATATTCATGTTTGTGTTTTTAAAGCACATTCTACATGAACATGCTGTAAAGTAGTTTGAGGACACGTTTTAAAATAAGTTTAAACAGATGAAGTTTACTGTTAACAAATTAGTTTTATTCGGCACCAAAACTAACTGCGTGATTGAATAAGCAAAGCGTTGAAAAGTCAGTCCGTTCATATAAAGATAACAGGAATCTCCGATAGACATCATAGTGGTTTCCATGTTTAACCTCCTAGCGCCCCCAGGCGATGGAAACCCCTCATTACAATGTTGATTCACTGCAAGTAGACGTTTTTTAGAAAGGTGCATTTCAGATACTCAGAAAGAAACTGTAAGCACTACCGTTCAGATATTTGTGAATTTGACTATTTTTTTCTTTTAAGGCAATGCAGGTGAATAGGGTAAAAAGAAAAAACCTAATTTCACCTTACTTTCCCAGCTGACTAGTTATATTAAGGATAGTTTTGATTCACACGTTTACTAAAATATTTAAATACACAAATGAGGTACTATTTCAATAAATATGCAGTAATTTGCGAACATTTCTAGCACGATAATCTGAATATTGGATTAAGTCAGGTTGGAAATTCTTGTTTCTTATTTGACATTAGATTCAAAGGTTTTCAGAGGGGGTTTACAAACAGGCAAACTACGTATGACAATATCCCAGTATAAACAAAAATAAATAAATAAATAAACCTTAAGAATATAAACATAAATAAAACTGTAAAGTGCTAAAAATGCTACTAAAGTGGAGATTTGCAGGACAAAAAGGTCATTTTGAAAAAAGAAAAATTAAAAAAAGGTTGTCAAACACTTGCAAGTGTCTTTTAAATATTTTCTGTCAATCAACCGGAAAAAAAGACATCAAGCTGTGACCATAAAGACATAAAACAAACGACCATAAAGACATAAAACAAACATTTATATTTTAAAATAAACGCTGTTCTCGTTTATTAAAATAATCCTTTAAAAATGCATCACGGTTTCCACGAAATCTGCACTTGGCTGAATCAGTTCTGACTGGGGGGTAACATCTGCTGAAGATTCAGCTGTCACAGCAATTAATGGTAGTGTATATAACTTAAAAAATGAAAACCACATGAACACACACAGATAAACTTTGTTAGTGTTTTGATTTATCTTTATTAAGTAAACTCTACATTTTTAATATTGCTTTGTTCCAATTTTTTTTTCTCTTTTCCCCATTTATTCTAGATTACATCAGTATGCAATCAGCACAGTTTATATATATGTATTTATATAGATTTTTTTGTTTGTTTGTTTTTTTTTTTCAACCAAGCTACACTTGAAGAATACAAAAATATCACAGTACATTTTCTACGCAGTCACTCTCCACTAGTGAGTTTCAAAGCTGGGGCCGATGCTGGAAACATGGGAATCTGGCAGTGACGTTTATTTAACACTTAACTACGCTAGGCTGACGGAAACGGCAAACCTGTTTTCAACTAAGAACAAAACTAGATTTGCGTGGTTGGAGTAAATCTTGAAATTGCAAAGCCTATTCTAACAAAATTGTAAATGACTTCTCCAATAGCTGGATTTGGCATATAAAATAACCCAATTTAAATGACAGGAAGCTCGAATTGTTTCGGATTAAAGCAGTGTAATCTGGTCCAGCCAGACTTCTCTGTTCCAGCACTCAAGCCACCAACATCCAACCAGAAAAAAAACAAACAAAAAAAACTCACAGAGCAGTCAGTAAGAACATTCTACCATTCCTCATCCTGGTCACTGCAGACACACCACACAATACAAAATATTAAAAACAAACAAAAGAATAAAACAAAAACATTGAAGAATCCTCACCCGTACTGATTATTGTTTCATAATAAATGTTTCTTTTAACAAAGTTTCATTTTCCTCTTTTTTTTTTTCTGTTTTCTTTTTTTTTTTTACACCGCCGTCCACCGTCCAATGCTGAAATCCTTAATGATCGGTGGAGGCTCTGTTCTCCAGGGTAGAGGAATGTTGCAGTATGAGTCTGACGTTTAGTGGTTTTCTTCAAACGTTTGAACCAAACATAGCAAGTGAAAACCCCTGTCCCGTTATCAACCAACTAAAATGAACTCAGGGGATCGAAAAAGCATAGAAATCAGTGAATGGAAGATGGTAGGACACATAGATAAAACATAGATAGCCATTAAGTTACTTGACTGAGCACACCAAAACAAAAGAACTAAAAAAAATAATAATAATAATAATAATAAAAAAAGATCAGACACAACACTGGAGGGACCCACTTGACCCAAAATCTCTGTTCCACTTTCTCATGACTTCAGGACTACGTTGGGGTCATGTGAGTGGGTTTTGTACAGGAAGTCCACAAGGCTGCACTTCCTGTGGAGAGGAGAGAGAGCTGCGTGTTAGTGGTCTGGCTTTGGGGGAGATTGAGTGTCTCTCGTCCCCGTTGGGCTGAAGATCAGTCAGGGTGAAAAGGTGGCCATTTCCAACGAGATCCGCTGCCACAGTTCTTTAGTCTGTTTGCCCCTCTTTAGGTTCTGCAGCACATCGTTGAACTGCATCATGCCAACTGGAGTCAGACAAAACGCCCCACGGGCACTTCTAATGATGTTCACAAAGTCGTCGTAGTCTGCGGGGGTCAGATGAATCAGCCTGTGGTGAATGTACTGGAACAAACACAAGCACACAGTGAGGTGAGTAAGGAGGATGGGAGTTCTGGCCTAATATATTTTAAGTTACTGTTTATGATCTGCGAGTAGAGTTGGGTAGATTCCTTATAAACTGTATTCAGTAACTGATTACAAAATCTGTAGTCAGTTTATACATTTATGGTAATGTAATCAGATTACATTTGTACTAACCCTTATATGTTGTCTAGTCACATAGGGCTAGGCAATAAACCAAATCAAAATCGCAATTTAGCAAATGCTGTGATTTTCATGCACATCTTGTCAGGGAAGCACAGCTCTGTGATCAGTAGTACTGAAAAACAATGCAAACAACTGAAATCACAGAATGATTGTCTTTGAATCGTGCAGGATTAAATCGTTTGCGATTTGTATAGTAAGCTCTTATTAAACGCTCCTCAAAGCAGTTGCTGGAGATTTACTCCTTATTACAGAGCTGGCTTTACTGCCAAAATGCACATGCAAATCACCTTCAATTAATCAAGCGGCCCCACTGTCACATATGTTGAAGTAGGATAGTCTTGTACTATTTTGACAGATATACTAACACTAACATACCTTGTTAGTGTTCGCTGATAGTAACACTGGATAAAACAAAATTATATGATAAGATTTTAAAACACCTATTTAATTAAGAGAATTTAGAAAACTTTAAATATTACAAAAAAATTCACAGCAACAACGCTGCATAATCAAATATTTTTTTCTAAAAAATAAATAAATAAATAAAATAAAAAAGTGCATATGACTATGAATTAACATTTTTTAACATGTTTTTTATGACTATTTTATTTAGTTTTTTTTACTGCAATAGTATCTGGATCAGTAAAAGGACCCTCCACATCAAAAGCTACTGGTCAGCCCATGATTCTGGAATCATTTGAGAAAAAAATCATTTATGTACCAACATCCAAGCATGCTGTAGACCTGAACAGTGCAGTGCCTTATTTATATCCAAAGAAAAGAAAGATATCCAAAGATGCCCATTCAAGTAGTAAAGAAATCTGTGTTTTTTAAACTAATGGAGAGAGCAGAAGTCAATGATTTATTTTAATTATTTAGCCAGACGCGTTTACTGTTCCAAAATATTAGACATTTTTCTTAAAATAAAATAGTGTTAAATTGGGTATTTTTTTTATTTTTTTTACCCAGACATTTAAAAAAACAAAAAAACAGTTAAAGTGCGATCAACATTTGCAAAAGGTAATGCGATTTCATAATCAAGTTGTCTGTTGTCAACAGTGTAGCAATGCCACTCTTTCAAGCCCCTTTCAAGCCTAGCAGCTTTTGGTACAAAATTTCATGACAAACCTAAACAAAAATTTAATCTGGAGAACTTTTCCACCCTTATATAAAATGATTCCTACTGAAATTACATGTTTTTGTCCACAAAATTTTTCTGAGCAACAGTAAAATGTGTCCACAACGTCCATTTCCCATTAAACGAGTTCATTTAGGCTTGATATTTATAAACAATGTAGCTTAAAGTGAATTTCAGTCAGTGTTTTGAATACTCTTCAGCTTGAAAGATTTGTTGTGGAGAGATGAGAACTAAAATGGTAGCTTCACATTATTTCTAAATGAAATTATAAAAAAGGTTTGGTGATGCAATCCTCTTGGAGGAACAGATCATTTTGGAAGTAAACAAAATCATCTACAATCTTCCCTTCATGTCCCCTTAGGGGATCTAGAGAAGCAGGATGCTAGGAAGGAAAAAGAAAGTTTTTCTAGGAAGAAATACTACTTATTTTTTGGTTAAAGAATTTTTTTTCCATGGGAATGATAATTAAAAAAAACTGAAAAGCTGGATGAGAAAGTAAATGCAGATGTTTCTGCAGATAATATATTTTTTATGCATGTGTAATGCACAATGCATTAGATCATTTGAACTCAAATTCATATGAATGTACTCAACAACTGAAGAGTTACAAATAAATAAATAAGGATCCATGTTTAAATGCATAAACTACATTTTGGGCTTTTATTTAGTTGTTTTTTTTTATTCCAAAAATGTGTTTACCTATTGAACATCTCATTACCAACATCATCCCATGGTTAATCGTGCAGCATTATAAATACATAAATATCTTGCTACTGAATGGCACTAACTTTAACCAGTTAATAAAATGTAAAGAGGTTATGAAGCATGTTCAGAGGGACCCGCAGCATATGGAGTGAATTTCCCACCAGCGACATACAGAATGAGTCAGTGACAGCCTGTGAGGTTTCCACTTGAGTAAAGCCTCTCGGTCCCTCATCTCATTATCCACGCATGGAGAGAGTGGATTAGACCTGGCACTGTTTCCCTTTCACGTTTACCCAACATTCATTTTGGAAGATTTACAGTGGCAGACGTATGGTAGACGCTCCCTTGATTTGGTCATTTTAACGGTTAGTTCGCCCAAAAAATTATTAATTTGTTTATCAAATCATTTATTTACCGTGGTGCTGTTTTAATGGGTATACCCTTCTTTTTTAGAGGGGCCAAAAAAAGGAGACATTTAAAAGAGAACGTTCTGCTGGTGCTCCAAAACAGTGAATTAAACCAGATTCAAGCTAACAGTCAATCAATAAACAAAATAAATTTAAAAAATAAAAATATTAAAATAAATTAGTAAAACATGAAATGAAATGGATGCGACGCGGTGGCACAGTGGGTAGCAAGTTCGCCTCACAGCAAGAAGGTCGCTGGTTCGAGCCTCGGCTGGGTCAGTTAGCATTTCTGTGTGGAGTTTGCATGTTCTCCCCGTGTTCGCGTGGGTTTCCTCCGGGTGCTCCGGTTTCCCCCACAAGTCCAAAGACATGTGGTATAGGTGAATTGGGTAAGCTAAAGTTGTCCGTGGTGTATGTGTGTGAATGAGTGTGTATAAATGTTTCCCAGTGATGGGTTGCAGCTGGAAGGGCATCCGCTGTGTAAAACATATGCTGGATAAGTTGGCGGTTCATCCCGCTGTGGCGACCCCAGATTAATAAAGGGACTAAGCCGAAAAGAAAATGAATGAATGAATGAATGAAATGAAATGCTGAGAAATCTTAAAAAGTCTCCACGATCCTTCATTCTCCAGACCAGAATGTTGGTTGTCAGATGAAAGTCAGAATGGTTGATGAATGTGACAAGTTCTTATTGCGATGAATAACTCAATGCATAGATCATATTATGTGTCACATTTCTCTTGACACTTTAAAGGGCACCTATGATGAAAATCATATTTTTTTAAGCTGTTTGGACAGAACTGTGTGTAGGTATAGTGTGTCCACAGTCATGTTGGGGAGATATAAAGACAATAAGTCTCTTTTTTTTTATTTCATGACGTTAAAATAGCATCCAAATCCTTCCCATTTTGAGGCCATCTGCAACTTGACGTAGGAGTGCGGTTTGCCCGCCCACCGAATTGATTGACAGCTGCGTATTAACATGTCTCCGTAGTAACACGTATAATCATATCAACAAGACAGGACGTGCGCAAAGCAACCGGGAATAAAAGATCTGTTCAGTTTGCTAGGATCATCAATCATCATCAAATGTGATCAAGAGTGAGTGATCAAAGCTAAACGCGCACGCTGTCTGTCTGTGTGTGTGTTTGTGGTGTGTGTGTGTGTGTGAACTTTGTAACGACATTGTGTGTCTCATTGTTGCAGCTCCACAACAAATACATCAAATAATCATTGGGAAAGTTCTAACTGTAATATTTCTCACAAACGTTACGCGAGATCTGCTTCCTTCATGTCTGTCTGGTATCTGAGGCAGCCGAGGGCGGAGACTGAGGCACACTGACAGGCACAGTCCACCAAAACAGCTACAAGATGCTAAGAGCTAAACATTAAAAACTTCTGAAAGGTAAAATAAATAATCTGATGGGTGTTTTGAGCTGAAACTTTACAGACACATTCTGGAGACACAAAAGACTTTTATTAAATCTGGAAAAAGGGGTAAACTATGTGCCCTTTAAGGTCCCGTGAAGTGCTTTGAAATTTGCATTTTATTGATAAAATAAAAACAACCATTTCGATTTCACAGAGATTTTAAAGGGATAATTCACCACAAAAAGAAAATTTACTCATCATTTACTCTCGCTCAAGTGGTTTCAAACCTATATAAAAGTTACTTAAGAAAAAGATATTTGAGAAAAAAAAAAAAAAAAGAAAGAACTATTGACTTCCATAGGAAAGACAAATACTATGGTTGCCAATGGTTACAGGTTTCCCGATTTCTTCAAAATATCGTCTTTTGTGTTCAAAAGATGAAAAAAACTCAAACAGGTTTGGAACAGGTAAAGGTTGAATAAATTATGCCAATTTTCAGTTTTGAGTGAAATATCCCTTTAAATCATTATATATTCAGGTCTTTAACCTGGACCTATATATTAAAACAAGAATGGATCTCTAACAGTTGCATTAGTATAAAATTATCCAGATATTTGAAAAACAATTACGAAGGAATAAAATATATCATCAGATGATTAAACCATCACCGAGTCACAGTGCACCTCCTCAATACATTAAGCATCTGGATCATATTTGCAATCTAATTCATATTCTCAAATCTATCCTTTCAACAGTCTTCAAAAATCAATATTTTGATCACTGAAAGCCGATTCACCAGATCCACGATTAACTGACTGACAATTATATTTGATCACAAACACTAACTGCTCTGCTGTAAGGCCATTCAAGACATTTTAATTTCTGCATTTTGCTGATGATATTCTTGTTTTATGCCTGTGGTAATTAGAAGTTAAACTTCACGTCATCATAATATACCAGAAACTGCCATCTAGAGGTATAAGGGGGAAATGCACTTATTGAGGATTCAGATATATAATTTTTGTTGCACAGGAAAATCCATCTACTGACATAAATACATACCCTATACACTTTGGAAAAATATTTATTTATTTGTCAATAATTTATTAATCGTTTTAAAGCTTACTTACTGCTTTCACTTTCCTTATACGCACAAGCACAGACAGAATTTTGTTCATTTTTTATTTCTCCTGATGTGGTCTAAAAAGAAAACAAGGGCATATGGCATTATAGCCACATCAGGATGAGTAAACGGTGCCTTCAGTTTTGGGTGAACTATAGCTTTAAGGGCACTACAAGTGTCCACTTGCATAAACAACTGCAACGTATGCCCATGCAACAAACTTGAAACCTCTTTGAAATGGCAAAATAAAGAGCGCAAGCTGGCTAACAGGTAACTGCAGAGCGTGTCTGTGTGTGCGAGGCAGAGATAGCATGTGTGTGCTCGTTCTCTAGGAGGCAGCTTTTGGCTTTGGGCTGTCACAGTGTGTTTGATGCTCTCTCATCAGTATGCGCCATCCTGTGAACAGACTCAGGCTTCCCTCTCTAGCTTTAACACTCCAGAATTGTTCATGCACAATTTATATTCAGTGTGGGCGACAATACCATCGCAATCCAGCCCTGGCACCACTCGACTGCTCTAAAACCCTACTCAAATTCTCTACTTCAAACTTGAAACTTGGTCTAACGAATAGAAAAATGAACTCGGAGACGGTTGCGCCGCATTCAATACCAAATGTCAGCCGTGACGGATCATCTCATGTGCGAGAGTGTAATTTTAACTGCTTCTGTCAGCGAAAGGATGTAATGTTGTTCCTGGATAATCACCATTGTCATCAGGGTACGGATTTATTTCAGGATTTCCTCCAATTAAGGGATGTTATTAGTAATAATGTCAATTTGATTAGTTTTCCCCAGGCTGAATGGTAGGGATTTGGGAGTCTTACCTGTAAGTAGGCCTGCTGGCAGCGCTGCACGAGCTGGTGGAAGGCAGGAGTGCGGAGGTGTGCGTGGATATGAGCAGGGTTTAACCTCTGCAGAGCCTCCATAATGATCTCCTGCAGGACAAACGGACTAAGAACACCTTTCGCTGCCCCCACGCAAAACTGGTAGACGTGGTTCACACCTGAGGAGAGAACGGGGGAAGAGAAAAATACATTGTATTTGCATTCAAGCATTTTTTTAAATTAAATAATTATGTAAGTTTCTGATGGATCCTTTTCACATTTCCGGGTTTCTCAGCAGTGGAAGTTATCATAGTGGAAAAAACGTAGAGAAAACTGTTTGTAATCCTATTTGCTCAATAGGAAAAACTCAACTAAAGTGTTATCAAGACTTTCAGAATAATGAAAAAATATATATTTTGTGAGACTGATAACAACGGCAGCCAGAAGAGAGAACAACGTCAAATTTACTGTCCTGCCTAGAGGCGCTGCATTAGCAATACCTTGCATAAGCGGTAATTTTTTTAATGTTTTATTTGATGCAAAGATGATATAATACAAGGTCAAATTTATAAATGTACATAAAAATGTAAATATTAAAAACTTCCAAGGATTTAAGATGCTGATGACCATTAACAGGGTTCATACACATTTTTACTACTAAAATTCCATGACTTTTCCATGATTTTTCCAAGACTTTCAAGTAAATTTTCATGACCTAATGTTTCATGCAATGTCTACATATGCGTGGTAAAAAACAATACATGTTAAAATTTATTACAGCATATCGTAAAACATGCAACAATCTATTTAGTTTCAGCGTATATTTATATCTATGTAAAATTGATTTAGATAATGCTTACACCGCACTAATAATGTGAGAGTATGTGATTGGCCAAGGACAGAAAAGTAGTAAAGACAACTAACCTATATTCAAGTATACAGATATCTGTTTTCCATGACTTTTCCAAAACTTTTCCAGGCCTGGAAAATGCCATGTCAAAATTCCATGACCTTTCCAGGTATTCCATGACCGTATTAACCCTGCATTAAACGCATCATAACCATCTTGTGAAAAGGGTCGCTTCTTTATCATTTCTATAATTTCAATTCACACACTGTCAATACATGACAATTTCAAAAAGGTAATTTCATTCACTGCGTTGTAGTTGTATCTTGCTTATCAGTGCACTGCTCTGCTTGTTCTGACTTCTTGTCCTTTTTCCCCAGATACATAAAATCCACCTTATGAAATATTTTATTGGACAACAAATAATCCTGATAGAGAGCTGTTGGTCAAGAGTAAAACCTAAATTATATACAACAATTCTATATACATTTTTAAATTAAATTCTTTAATAAAGTCCACATATACATACATATATATATATATATTTAAAAAAAAACACGTCAAATTATAAATGAAAATGTGCTTCAACTTAAATGCCCAAAGGCCAGTTGTTGAATTTGCTTGGAACTGCAAACCAATTACGCCATTTAATATTTTGATCAATTAACAGCCAATTTGATTTGATGAGCTGCGTTTTCAAAAGTCCTGACATGGTGTTGACAAAGTGAAAACAGAGGGGGAATTGCTGTCATTCCCCTCACACAGTCTGTTCACACACTAGCCTGGCAAATACAGTTTAAGATGCAAGTATTTAACCCAGAACATCCTTCTAAAGGAAGTATGTGGAGAACCAATTAAAGCACACATCCATCTCAGTGGGGATCATTAGCGAGGAAAGAGGACAAATTACTCATTTGAAAGGATGCTGAACCTGAAGCTGGCTAATATTTTTCCGCTTCTATATTTTCAGTCATAACATTTAGACCCAAGAAAACTGGCAACATGCTGCGATCAGCATGGGATAAATCTCAGAGTAAAAGAAAAGACATCAAGGTGTCAATAACTCAGCTGGAAACTCGCTGTTGAAACCGCTCTCTTCTCTTGTCTGCTGAAGGCAAGGTAAACTGCCGATACATCATTTATAGTCTACTTCAGCCATTATAGCAGATAACAGGAAATGAAAGGAGATTTTAGAAAACTGCTCTTCCCTTAAAGCCGTACTGAGAAGAAAGATGGACGTACCGAGACGTGCAGCCAAGCCCAACAGCCATTTGACGTCTTCTGTGTATGGGGGACTTCGGGAAAAGTTGTTGGGGTGATCGTTGTGGGCCCTCCTTCCCAACATCTCCAAAGCCAGCATCCCTAAAAGACAACAGGAACATTTGGCCATCAACCCTTTGTCCTGCACCACACTGTACTGATCTAGTATTGAATTGGCACATGCACCCAACGTCCTAATCTCCAGGACTTATGAGTACTGATAAAACGAAATCATGCCTTAATTAATATTTCTCACTGTGAGAGTTCTTTGTCAGTCCTGCAACATGGACTCAACCGACCTCTCCCTCACCTCTCTTGATAATTAATCACCACAATTCAGGACCAGATGGATCCTATTGGGTGCAAAACAGCAACATAAGGACAGGCAAGCCATGCCCTAAAGGATCTGTGTAATTAGAAAGCAAGCGGCCTTACCAACTCTGTAGGCCGAGTGGAGGTAGTGCAGGCCCTGCTGGCTGATCGGCTGGCTGTGCTGCTCGTCTTCCACGGGGAAGGGTGCGCTGACCAATGAGGGGGGCTGAGATGAGAGTCCTGGAAGAGAAGCCCCCTGAATGGCCTGGATGGCGGCACCAGCGTGTACTCCTCCTGCAGGGCAAAAAAAAAAGCAGATGATGTCAAAAGTGTCGATAAATTCACAAACTGCCCAATAGCATGCCTTCTCAAAAGTCTCTGGTGAACTGTTAAAAACTGTAATGAACTTTTAAATTAATGACCGAACTGACTTTTATTTATAGCACTATAAATCTAATACAGAGAATTGGAAAATGATCATAACAGTCTGGTGCATGAGCATCCTGTGGCAGAATGACCAGTGTTTAGTTCAATTATTATCCATTGAAAAATGTAAAGTAAGGGATTATTGTTCACCTTCAGGTAATTTAAATACAGTGACTTTTAATGTATTTTAATACTTAAATACTGATTACACATGCTTAAGAAACGATAAATTTATTTAAAAAAATTAGTTCATAATGTGACCCTAGACCAAAAAAAAAAAAAAAAAAAAAAAAAAGGCACAAGTGTTAATTTTAGGAAATTGAGTTTCATTTATCATCTGAAAGCTGAATAAATAAGTATTCCATTGAGGTTTACTTAGTTATGATAGGACAATATTTGGCAAAAAAAATCATTCTGATAAAATTGTCTTTAAATCTGTCTAATTGAAGTGCTAAATGCATATTACTTATCAAAAATGAGTTTTGATATATTTACAGTAGAAAGTTTACAAAATGTCTTCATGGAACATGATCTTTAATTATTGTTCATGATTTCTGGCATAAAAGAGAAATCTAGAATTTTGACCCATACACTATTTTTAGCTATTGCCAAAAAATAAACCCATGCAACAAAGTTTGTAATTAAATTTAAATAGTAGTATTTTTTCAGACATAATTAGAAAAGTGATTTAAATACAACTTCAAAACATCAATTAATTACTAATTACATAATTGAAGTAACTTAACAGTGAGAATTACATATATTAAGCAAAGAAACTACCTCAATTGAGATCATGCAAGATTATGTGCAAGTAATTGTGCTTTTATTTTACATAGGTTGCAGCATCCAAGACATGCACATATAAGTACAATTTTGATAAAAAATAATATTATCCTCCTGCTTCTGTTCATACATCATTAAATGTAACGGGAAACTGATGCTCCAGACCATCCTGAACTCATTCTCGACAGTTTACTGAGGCTGTGGATTACAGATGACACCTTTTGTAAATAATGCTCAATTTCTTGCTATGCTAATCAGCTAAAAAATCTGCTTTAACGTTCTACACAATAAAAATAGTGGATGAGTGGGTGAGCAAAGAAGTGAGTTTATCATAATCCTGGGATTATATACTATGAATATTGCTGGCTTGAAGACAAATTACTTACTCATTTTCTCAAAGTCTATAAATAATATTACAATTATCAATCCACAACTAAGTGTTGTAACCCGATTCTAGTATGACTCGGGTGTAGACATATGCCAATATTCAATAATCCAATATACCGTGATAATGAACAATATTGATATAATCATGGGCATTCCAAAATACCATAAACAACTATTTATCATTGAATTAGAGTGCCTTTTAAAAATATCTGCATCGTATTTGCAGTGGTTCATAAAAGTGACAAATGCTTGGAGACTTCATTGGTTAGCTATTAGCTCAAACTTGTTAATCTGACCTACTACATGCTGAAATATTGATTGAAAATTGACTATTTATAGAGTTTAGTATGTTAACAACGTGCAATATGGCACCAATAGTTAACACCTGTTAATATAACTAAACTCACAATGAAAACTAGAAAAGCTTTTAAAAATAGAAAAATATATACTGTATATGTGTCCCATTCTCTCTTCACGATTCAGTTGAGATTACTTCAAACATCGAATAATAAAAAAAAAAGCACTTTTCAAAGCACTTCACAGGATCTTTAAAGTAACCTTTTTTTTGCAGCTCAGGTCAATATCATAATAATAACGTATAACAAAATTCACATTACAGCCAGCTTTTTTTGTCGGGTGTGGTTACTGCATGTTGCCTTTGTAGGGCAGTATTGTCATTGTGTTAAATGAAATAGACTAAGGCTATTTAGAAACCTTTTCTTCTTTTGGATCAGAAACTTTCATGCCTGTAAAAACACTTTTACCTGTATGAATTTCATTTGACTGTTATTTGCACTATGCAAGATGAAGTGAACTGCCACTCACTAGAAATGGAGTCAGCAATAATAGTGACAGAAACTCAGTAAATCTGAACGTTGACAAAAAGATGTCAATCTTACATGCTGACCTATGCTGAAGATGCTGGTGGCAATGCTGAATTCTGCCTTAAAACATGGTGTAAACAGGGTCTCAGAGACCATAGTTGGGTAAGTTTCAATAGTGGTGAATGAAAACTAAAATTTCTATAACTTTAATAGATGTGTGATGTTAATGATGGAAGTACATCACAGTCTGTGCAAAGGTTTACTGTTTTACATTTCAAAAAATTTAAATCAATTCAGACTCTGAAGCAGGGATTTCTGAGATAAGGAGACTAGTACTAGGTTGGTCGTAATCTCAACATAGCAGTCTTAAATGCAATAAAACACCTATTTAAGGTCCGGATTTGACCATCGTTTCAACCACAAATAAATCCTTAATGTACATTCAATGAAAGTACTAATCATTTCTTACAAATAGCTGTGAAAGTGCAAAATGTCAGCATTAACCCAACTGAGATTATATGTTATGCCCATAATTGTGTTCAGATGGAAGTGAAATTCTACACCATCTTCAACTTGTGCTCCTTACCTGCCACAGTAGTGCTGAGTGGAAGTGCTGCCTCTGCGGTGTGGTACGGGTGAACCGCAATCTGAGTCATGGACGGCACTGGAACACCAGGGAAAGTGACAGCAGTGGCTGCCAAAGGAGGATGTGGGCCAGTGGCCACAGAGAATGGGTACTGAGCACCAATGAAAGCAGGGTGCATTCCCTGAGAAGAGAAACAGGCGCTTTTTAAACCTGGTTGATACGCCTTCCTTAACTCATACACCTGCCATTGAAAAACGAAAAGCCACAAAATTAAATTAAACCAAGGGCACAGTTGTAAAGATAATTATACATATAATCTAGAATGACTCTGCAACCATTTAAATTCTGCCAAAAATGTCACACTAAGCATTGCTGACTGCCAAGTAAGTGTCTATGTTAATGTGTAAATTTAGCATTTATCACCTTCAGTTAAGTGCAGGCCAACAATATTACACACTGAAATAAAAATTCTACGCAAAGGTAATTACAGCCTATGAATTATATGAAAGAAACAGAGCTCATACTTGTGGGTAGGCCGCTCCAGACACAGGGAAGACAGCAGGACGGGGGACGTGTTGAAGCGGGTGGCCAAGGTACTGTGGGGTGCAGACGGTGGGCAGATGAGTTTGGATGGTAGTGTAGGGATGCAGGCCTTGCGTGTGTGCCATGGCTGAGCCTGGCAGCGCATGAGATTGGTAGATGGTGGAGCCGACAGAAATGACGGGTACTACGGCGGCTGCGGTCACTGTTGTAGTTACAGCAGAGACACCTGATGAATCCAAAGCTCCGGTGTTATCCAGAATGCCACAGCCTCCCTCGGGTGGCGTTCTCCGTGCTCCACCATTGGCCCCGCAGCGTCCGGAACCTTCTCGCTGGGAGCCCGAACCACCGCCAACAGTTTGCTCATACAGCCAATACCACTGATGAGCCACCTCGAATAGGACCTCTGGATAAACGCCACCTCCTTTTGCAGCCTCCTCAACGGCCATGCATGCTTTCTCCAGCATTACATTATCCTGAAGAGAAAAAACAACAAGCAGATGATTTTGATTAGCATAAAATTCTGACTACGGTCACGTATTCTGTCACACAGAATGTATGCAAGCTGTGCTGGACGGTACCTGCTCCTTGCACTGCACCAGGGCTCTCTGAATCTCATTGGGGTTCAAGGCATGAGCATGAGGCAGGCAGCTCAAGGCCAGCTCTGCCGCAGCTCGCACCATGTTAGGATCACGTGCACGTGATGCACGGTCTGCCAGGGATGCCACCTCTGGAGGAGTGAGGTGCCCGTCCCAGCATTCCACCAGGATGTTGAGAGCAGCACTCCCAATCTCCATGGCCTGGCCTGTGGAAACAAAACACAAGAATTTAAATATAAAATTGTAATTATATACAGTATAGGTCCATGTGATTTATCAATATCTATTCATCTATCTAAATCCATCAAAATACAAAATCCATCCACCTATATCAATCTATTAATATCTAGCTACCCATCTGTCTATCAGCATGTACGCAATCATATCTATATACATCTATCAGTATATATTCATATCAATCCACAAATTTCCATTCTTACATCTGTATCTACCCACATTTAGATTTCCATCCATTCATCCACATCAATTAACAACATCTATTAATTCATCCACATCCATCTATTTAATCATCCATATTAATCTATCATCCATCTAATGTCTAACCATTGTGGAATTACAAATTTATCAAATCTATATCATAATGCAAAACAAAAGTTATTTACATCCCAATAGTCCCAACGACTGTGCCTTTGCCTCTATGAAGTTCAGGACAATAATGAATAGCTGATTAGCAGCACCTATGCATTTGAATTAGTACTGATGCTGGTGAGATCAGGACCAGTGTGGTTCTAGAGCCAAGCTAATTCCTGTACTTTATTCGCATGCTTTGTTTAGATTTATCTCCACCTCTATGTATCACTCCCTAAAATCTATAAAACACAATGCAACACTCCACTATACAGACTTCTCTTAGACTTCTTGAAGACTGCAGCAACAAATCTCAATAAAGAATGCTTTTACAAGAAGAAACCCACAGTCTCCTGGTCTTTGCTTCTGAGTTCACAACCCCATCATTCACCCATCCGTGCATCAACCACCCACATCCATCCTTCCATATTCAACCATGCATCCAACCAACCATATCTAACCATACACACATCAATCGTACCATATTCATCCATCCATCCACCCATCCATATTTATTTATCCAATCTACCCAGCCATCATCCTTTGCATCTAACAATCATCCAACCATAACTAACGATGTATCTGTCTAAAAAATCATGCATTCATCCTCCAACCATATCTAAACATCCACCTGTCATCAAACTATCTCGTGCCATCTATCCATTTTTAACCCTGGAGTAGTACTATAGTATTTTAATGATCACTGCCGAGCACTCATTTCTCACCTGTAATCCAGGATACGTGTGAGGAATACGTTCTTGATAGCCAATTAGGAGACACGAAATTATGCAGGCCAAGGGCGTACAGGCCGATCTCAAAGGCACACAGATGTAGGTTGCGGTGTGGCCCCTGGTGGCCTCCGCTGGCAGAGGGCTGAGTAAAAATGGAGGTGGAGCTGTTTCCACCAGCTTTAATCAGCACAGTCTTGGCCAGCTCAAAGTAAAAATGGGCAGCTGCTTCAGACGGCTGGTTGGGTACATGTGGAGCATGGCATTCAGGCCGACGACCTTTATACCTAAGAAACAGAGACAGTGTGTGTCATAAACTGCAGAGAAACAGAATCAGGGAATATGTTCTGACTAAAAAATAAAGCAACTAACTATTGTTGTTGAGATTATGCAATGCAGTACAAGCTTTCAAAAAGAAGGCCAAACAGGAAACAGGCTCGTCTCACCTGCTGGTGTCAGTACTCTTTGCTCTGGCTCCTCCTCCAGCTCTGCGTGAGCCGCTGGATGATGAGGAGCCCAGTGAATCAGAGGAAGAGCTGCTAATGCTGTCGCTGTCCTGACCTCTCCCCCAGGAAGTAGCGGTCCAACCCCCTCGAAGAGGCCGTCGGCTGAGAGTAGGAGAGCTGTCTGAGGTGGTCTCTGGAGCACTGCTGTCTATGCTTGCCATGCCTGAAAAAAACATGCAAGAAGAAACATGACTTTCTTTTGCTCTCAAATTTCTTAATGCAGTCTAGTGTTGGTAAGTTTAAGCAATATATCAGTATCTATATCAACAATATGATCATCCCTTACTCACTCACTCTGCATATGAACAAACATATCTTTCTTTAATGTAAAGAAAGTAATTTTTCACATTAAAGGGTATTTGTTTGATTTATTTTTTTGTATATATGATTACGCCATCAAACTGTTGTATGAACACAATATCGCACAAATAGCACTGCAATATGGCAGCAAATCAGCACTGCTATGATTTACTGTGGCCTCGCTCATGCACCCCTCAGCAGTACTGATAAACTCAGGTATGCTCAGGTATGTCATTTACCAATTATTCTAATATGCTGATTTGTTGTTAAATGATCATTTATTGTTTAATAAATAAATTGCATAATAAAACTAAATAAAATGTTTCATCTATAAAATATGTTGATATATGATATGGAATAAATCTGGGAATGAAAGCTGTCAGCCATGCATCAGTACTGAATTAAAAATTAATTTTTCCTTTCTTGGCAAAATTTCCAAATGTTTTTGCAACATTTTCAAACGTAGCAATAAATTAAATAACTATTTAAAAAAGTAAATGGGTGAATTTTGCTCTCTCTTACCAGTGTGTTTCTTTTTCTGTCGTACAGGTGACCCCCAGCAGCGGGTGCCATATGCCCCACGGCCCCCCAGTGCCAGACGACTAGGCACAGTGCCCTCGGGTTTGAACGGTGCAGCTTCACTCTGCTGATCACAAGAGGTTGACTGCGCACCCTCTGCAAAAACAAAAGTATGTGGAATGAAATAAGAATTTAATCTTGCACAATACAATCTTCATAAAGACACAATGTTTCTCTGAAACAGAATTGTCTACCCATAACAGTTTGGTGGATATTGCTCACCTTGATCTCTGTTGTCAGAGATACCCTCTCCTGAGGCTGTGCTCTGAACACCACCAGCTAAACCTCCCTGCTGGGCCGCAGCTCCCCCGCTGGTCATGCCCTGCACAGCAGCTGATGTTGCTGAAGGGGTGTGCTTCGACACTCCCCCAGTGGCTCCGCTGGCACCGTGGGTGGCATGTTTGGATGGGCTCTTCTGGCTGCTGGTGGCCGGTTTGCTAGAGTAAAACGAGCTCAGAGTCTGCGGCTTATGGGTCTGGCTCTCACGGTCAAGCAGTTTGTCCAGAATCTACACAAGAAACAAACAAGACAATAATTTAAATATGGTATCATGGCTTGTGTTTCACCACAAGAATGAAATTTGAGAGGATGGATATATTTGTAGAAGCACATTTATGCTAATTGTGTACACTACTTTTCAAACATTAGGGTATACATTTAATCCTTTTTAAGTTTAAATTGATAACAAATGTTTTTTTCTTGATCATAAAATCATAACAGTAGAATACTTTCTGAAGGATTGTTTGCAATAACTTGCTGCAATAGAAAAATAAAATGCATCCTTAAGCATAACTTAATAATTCAACCTCAGACTTTTAAATTTACACTAGAGAGATTGAAGAGAAATAAATGTATATAGTAACCAACCTAATAATATATTAACATAACTTTGCAATAATACTTGCAAATAAGGTCCATCAATTGTGAAAGATCCCACACATCCTGCAAGATCTCTTTACACTCTACTTAATGGTCTTATTGCAATTAAAGTCCATTAGTTTTGCAGACAGTTCATGCATAAAAGTATTTATGCATGTATATTTGTATGGGTGTCTATACGTACAGATGCATATTTGTATACGCATTTAAATGTTGTGTCAAGTTAAATGCTTGTCCAGAGTCTTATGTTCAAGAGCAACTTTTAAAAATTATTATCATCATTATTATTATTTTTAAATAAAGTGAATGCATCGCTGATGAGCAAAAGAAACGTTAAAGAAAATCTAACAGACCCCAAAAGTTTTAAACTACAGTGTACATTTCAGTTTGTTCCACATAACTCAGGAGAATTGTAATGTGTAATAGATGAATCACTTTAAAACTCTTACCTTTTTAAGCTTGCTTTGGTCATCTTTATAGGTAATCATAAGGGCTAAAGCCAGATCTCCTTTCTCTCTCCGTGTGCCTTCACATAACAGAGGATGCTCTGCCTCACTGACTGTTGTCTTCATACCTAAAAAAAAAAAAAAAAAGGACAGGCAATTGAAAAACAGAAAGAAAGAAAATATCTTCCATAACAGACATTAGTGATGGTTGGTTTTGTGTTTTTTTCCGCATAAATTGACTATTACCAAGTGCTGCTACAGCTGCCTCAAAACCCAGCTCCTCATCGCCAGGCATTTCATTGTTTCGGTTCCGGCTAGGAGGCCGAGAACCCGTGGGAGAGACCACTGCAAAAGGCAAGTGAAAAAAAAAATATATATATGAAAAATGAGCACAGGGATTGTGGGGCTTTAAAGAGCCTTTTTTAAATGGTGAAATAAAAGGTAGATGTGTGACTTACCAGGGGTGCAGAGCACATCAAATATGAAGCTTGCCAGCATGAGGGGAAGAACAGGACGATAGTCACAGAAGTTTCCATCACGGAGCTGCTCCGCTCGGTCCCTTATGGAAGTCATTTCTACAATACCCAGAGGAATCTTCTTCAGCAGAGCCACTACCTCTGACTCCTGATATGCAAGCTTCACCTAACACAAGACAACAGTACATCAGTATCCTGAGATTAAGAACACACACACTGTTTGAAATTCACCATCTTTGTCGTGTGTCAATTTCACAGTGTAAATCATAAGTAGTTATGAGTAGCCACACCAGCTTTATTGGCTATTATGTGGCAGATACATATTAAGCAGTTACAAAATAAAATCATAAATAGTATGCACTTAAAACAAACATTTTATAAAATGGTTAAGAACAAAATAAATACAACTTTATGAAAGATTATTTAAATGTAAAAATGTTTCTTGATCCATAAATACATCTTAAAAAGCTTGTCTGAAAAACATGTGTCTCAAAAATGTGGGCGATCCATAAAATGTGTTTAGACAATTTAAAACTTAGGTACTCACATTTTGTAAATTAGTAGAGTAATAAAAGAGTCTGTTCAAGCAATATATCATATCTAAAATAATGTAATGTAATTTAATATAGAAATATGTGAATGTCTATACCAAAAAAAAAAAAAAAAGGAAAATAACTCTTCACACACACATACATAAATGCATACATGCATATGCACGTCAAACCAGACACATCCTTAAACAACATCACTGTACTAACAGATCCCCAGATTGGACTACTGTAATGTGTACTTTACCTCCAGGGCTTTAGTAGAAGCTGGTGGCCTCTGCAGCTCCAGGGAGAACATGCCAGTGTTGAAGGCCAGGTTATGGAGCTCCAGCCTCTCACTCAACACAGTCAGCAGGAAGGCTACTTTAGACAAGGTGTTAGTGGCCACCTGCGTCTGTTTAGTGGTTGACACCTTACTCTTTTTACCCTAAAGAAAATAAGAAAGATTCATTCTCAAAGGTGAGCAGGGGTAATTGCTTTAACCTATGGGGAAGAAGTGCAAAAGTGTGTTTCAGTACCTTTGTCTGTGGCTGCTCCACCTTCAGATCAGGAGGGTTAGCCAGCAGATCTCGAGCAAGATCAACAGCCAGTCGACATGCTTCATTACTGTAGCCGTGAGCATAGAGCGCCTCCGCACAGGCAAACAGAACCTGCAACACCATTAGACCATGTAAAATGACTTGAAATTCAGGACAATTAGATGAAAATTTAAAAAAATATATTAAATTAAAAAGAAAAAATTTGTCCAAAAGTCTATTTTTTTTCATAATATTTAGATTTTTCATAATACTTGGATTCCGCGTAGTGTATGTGGAAGGTCCGGTGTAGCCCTAACACAGTCACATACCCTGACACAGTCCCCGATATGCACCTCTCAATAAAATGTAATTATGTTAAGCTGGTATAGCTGTAACGAGTGTAGGCAGGGCCAAGAGCCACGGAAGCAGAGCGAGGCTAGTTGTGCAAGTGCGGAGGAGCTTAAGGTCGATACTTCTGTATTTATTTTATCTCATGATTAAAATTGTTAAACGTTTGCCGGTGTCCTGGCATTTTATCCTACCCAGCAGATTATGCTACCAACACTGTATTTGAATGGTTCTGAAGTTGGGATTAGGGATTAGGTAGGTTAGGGCGATGTTACAGCTTCATATCACACTACTCCACATTAAAATTTATACTGGTAGCAAAATCTGATGGGTAGCATATTGCATCATCAAAATGTGCTACCTACTTTTTGAATGGGAGGTAGGACAATCTGACAAGGTAGGACAAATCAACAGAACACAGGTTCCTGCCTCTTTCTTCCTTGAATGAGTGTGAGTTTGAAGATTGAACTACTGGATATAGTAGCATCACACATACATTTCTGGCATAAAATCAAAACACCAGCAAAGAAACTCAACACAGCGAAACATAGAAACCCCACTGCCTACAGTACTAGCATTTCGGAAATATTATTGCAAAGGAATACAGACAGAACACAGTATATAAACCCTCACAACGGCCTTGGAACAAATGAAACAAAAGGCCATGTCCACAAATACATGGATTTTTTTCACTGCTTTCGTTTTTTTTTTTTCATTCACATGAAAATGCAAAGACGCACTGTGATGCATGTTAAGGGCACGCCGAACCAACATGCAGCAATAATGACACTTTTTGCTGAGTTCACACCAAACAATGAATTAAGTATTTGCACAAGTAAATTGCATACAAATCAATGCAAACATGAGAACAGAGGTGGATTAAAGTCCCGAGGGTGAACGACATGAAATATGCAATGTGTTTGCCACAAATGTGCAGAATTTTGCCTCACGTCCATCTTCCGATTTAGTGTGAACCCAGTAAACCCAGCCATGTTGGCCAATTAGAAAGGAGAAAAGTTTCTCGAAAGTTTCGGTTTGAGTCACCTGATACTGTGTTTTTGTGTGGACAAACAGCGATACCACGCAGGAAAAAATAAAAATAAAAAAGTTCGTTTTTTTGTTCGTGTGGACAAGGCCTAAACCAGGGGTGACCAACCCTGTTCCTGCAGATTTCAGTTGTTTATCAAACACACCGGTCTTTAATTATCAAGTGTTGTTCAGGTCCTAGTTAATAGGTTCAGGTGTGTTTGATCAGGGTTGGAGCTGAATTCTGCAGGAAGGTTGATCTCCAGGAACAGAGTTGAGCACCCCTGCACTAAACTATAATACAAATAGTAAATACATTTACTAAATATACAAAAAAAAAAAAAAAAAAAATCACAAACCATACTTAAACCAGTTACATCTGTATACTCCTGATAAATTTAAGTTCTAATAACTTAATGACTCATTAAGAAGAAGCATGCGTTTAGATTTTCCAGTGTTCACTTTGCACCCTACTTTGACACAAAATCTCACTTTATGAAAAAAAACAAAAAAAACATTCACCTCCATCCTGCCCTCCTGCTCCAGAGGTTTAATCCCCGCAAAGATGTCTGGCTCTTCTTCATGATTGCTGTCTGCAACCCCTCTGTCTGCTCCTTCCTCTGAAGCAGCGCTGAGGTAATACGCTTGATAGTCATCTTCACCCACAGCATCTGCACCTGCTGCAGCTTCAGCCACCTGTGGCCCAGGGGCGCCTGAAGCCCCGGCTCCATCTCCCTCTCCGTGGCCACACTGAGCCTTGCTGGGAAGCGAATCAGAAGGCCCAGCATCATCTATAGCATCCTCATCTCCTCCATTCTCATCCAGGTCTGCCTCCACTTCAACCTCTTTCTCCATAGGTGCCACTACCGGGGCCGCAATGGAGCTTTCTTTTGAAAAGCAGGCATGGGCATCAACAGCATGTGGCACACGTTTCGTCTCAAAGGCACGCTCTTTTGAATTACCGCTGTACTTGAGTGGCTCTCGGAGCAGCGTGCTCGGTGAGGGCAACATCTCTGGAGGAGGAGGAAGAAAATCAAAGGTGTTGCAGGCCTCTGCTCCGAGTGCCATGCTGGAGCCATCATCCAGATTCAGTTCTGCCATGTCAGGCTCTAAAGAGCTGTCTTCACTGCTGGTTCGCCGCTTAGCACTGGGATGCTTCCCGCTGACGCCACTCGAACTTCCACATGAGCCCTTGCTGCTTTGTGTTAACTTGGCTTTAGTACCAGCTGATGGGGAAGAGTTAGTGGTTTTATACATGCTTTTACCTCCATCCTGAAGTGAGAGAGGAACTCTGCTGCCCAGACAAACCAGCACACCTCCACTGTTCACATTTGACACTACTTTCCGCTTGCTTACAATGGTCTCCTTGGGGCGCACGGCCACCTCCTGCTGGGAAAGATGGGAGTTGCTCCGTGATTTGTGCTCCGAGGAATTGCCTTCTGATGTCCCACTGCGAGCTCCTTCTCCTGCTTCACCACTGGTTCCGGCTTTCAAGCCCCGCTGCTGCTGCACGGCCCTAGCCCAACAAAATGAGATGTTTTTCTTATCTGCGTTGCAATATGTGATGCCAGGTAAAGGGTACGCCACTTCCCAGTTGAAGTAGCAGCACTCCACAGCTGGTTTGAAGCCTTGGAAGAGTTTGTCCAGAGATTTGCGGTGCTGCCCCCGTTTCACAATCTCGATCACCTTCAGGTGCCACTGCTTTAGCTGGGCAGCAAGTTCCAAACGCCTGAGGAGTCCCAAATAGAAGAGTAATAAAAAATAAAAATAAAAAACATTATTTTACTTGTGTGATAAATACAGCCACAAATCCTTCAACTGAGGTATTCAAATCAGTGCTGAGTTTGATTTAGAACAGGGATTCTCAGCTTTGCTCATCGAGACTGACTTTAAGAGTTTAGCTTCAACTTTGATCAAAATCGCCTGCCAGCAACTTTAACAATAATCCTGAATACCTTGATTAGCTTTTTCATGTGTGTTTGATTAGGGCTGGAGCTCAACTCTGCAGCAAAGTGGACCTCGAGGACCAGAGTTGAGAATCCCTTCTCTAAATCAAAGTCTCAAATAAACACCACTAGTTCTTTAACCAGGCGTTTCAACTTGCTCACCTCTGAGGACTCATGGTTGGGTCCAGCACTGCCAGCCTCCACAAGACAACCATTTCATCACACATACTGGCACATGCATGTGCTGCGACCTCTGTCTGCCCATTACTGCGACCTGTGTGCCCGCTGGCACTGCTGTGAGAGGCTGATGTTCTTACACTATACCACCAGCCAATAATCTGGAGGAAGAAAAGACAAAAGTAGACTATGAGGACTCAAAAGAACAGAGAAAACAGAAATCAGTCTAGTATAGAACACTAAAATTGTAAGCTGATACTATAATTTCTTTGAGATAAATCATTCACTTATAGTCTCCCCATTGTATATTTAATAATGTTTTTAAGATAAATAATTCTGCAAAATAAATCTTTGTGTAAACATGTTACACACATGCATGTATATATACAAACACATATAACAGTTTTTAAGAAAGCAATAATCTAAAACATGATCTTAATATGCCATTAAGTGCAATATAAACTGAATATTAAAATTTGTAATGCAACATTTAAGGTGCTGACAAACATTTGACTGTAAACATTCTGGTAGCACTTTATTTCACAGTCCTGTTTCACATAGACATACCATGTAGTTATCATAGACAATACATAAACTGGGTAATGAGTGGGTAAATAAGTGCTATACCTTAACCTTAAATGGACAGTTCACCTAAAAAATAAAATTTCCTCACCATTTATTCACACTCAAGTGGATCTAAACATTTCTGATATTCTTTCATCAGCTGAACACAAAACAAGATTTTCTGAATTCTTTTGGAAAATAGGCCGCCATTGACATCCATAGTAAGAATTAAAGAAATACAGGTACTATTGGAGTCAATGGCTGTTTTTTCCAACATTCTTTAGTATATCTTCCTTTGTGTTCAACAGATGGTTTGGAACATGTGGAATATGAGTAAATGACCCTTTAACCTATCCAGCTACCTTATCTTTTTAAGTTAAGTGGACATACTGTAAAATAAAGTGCAACCAACACAACTATGAATTTGTTTTGGCCTCAGTGCAAGCATAATGTGACAAGTGTTTGCATCAGAATAAATAGATGAATGAATGAAGTGTTGCTGAGTCAGAAATTGTACCTGTTCGTGGGTGAGACACTGTTCGGTGAGGATCTCTAACAGAGGTGCAGCGTTACTGTCTCGCCTCTTAAACATCTCTCTGACGATGGACAAAAGATTCCAGATGCCCTCTGGCTCTCTGCCTCGCAGGGGCCTCAGCAGACAAGCCCATTCAGCAGCTGCCGGAGGCTCAGTTGACGACAGGTACATGGAGTTCACATCACTGAGAACAACAAGAGACCCAAGGAACGGTTAGTTCTGTCTGTTGTACTTCTAACCTGTAGGTGTATATAAATAGCTACAGTCTGCATTTACCTAAACACAACAGGTGAAGGGCCACAGAATTTGTGCAGGGTCTTCTTTATGTTGTCACTGAGGGTGGACTCATCTAAATACCAGGTGCTCTGGTCAGAGGCTGAAGGGCCAGCAGTAGGATCTGCTCAATCAATCGTTAGAAAAACAAAAAAGGACTTACATGGTATGCATATTTTCACAAAGAATGAGAAATATAGGCATTTAATAAATGCGGTTTGTAGGTCAGTACATACCTGGGGCTCCACACACGGTGTTAATAGCGGTAGACTGGGAGGAAAGAAGCTCATCCAAAAGACGCTGAGCAGTCGGCAAGATCTAATCCAACGAGTCAAAAATAAGGGCAGAAATTAATACAGAATTAGAGACCACAAATCATCTTATAAAAGGTTTTGTTTTGAGATTTATTTTATTAATACATTTTTATTGTTTATATTAAATAAAAAAAAAAAACATATACACACACATACACACATATATTCGTTCATAACAGATATCTTAATACATAGAATAACTGAATTCAAATAAGCAATAATAGAAAAATGTATACATAAAAATTATCACAGCATTGCACATTTATGTAAAATATAAGTATTACTCAGATACAGGTTATTACTAACCTTTTCTTTTACAGCAATTATTTACAGAATCAAACCCAAAACATGTCCACAGAACAGTGATATAAACCAAACTGTGATATCTGAGAAGCAAAACCCTAATAAGGACAATGAGGCCACTGTGTGCACTTCATCACAGTTATTAAGAGCTGTGCAAAAGATGCTTCAGACCAAAGAGAAACTAAATCGCAACAAACCCATCTCCACAATTTAGAAGAACAAATAAATAATTCATGCCTCACCTGCTGTGGAAGTTCACTGATGAGGTATTGTGCAAACTTCTGGAGTTGATCCCGTTGTAATCTGGACAGGGACTCAGACACAGGTGCTCGAAGACACACGGCAGAAGCCTATGGCCAAACACACGCTAAGAATCAGATATTTGAAATTGACACTGTAGAACTGAAAACAAACTTTACTGGTTTACCTCCTACTCACTAGTGCAAACTAACCCGGGAGCAGGCTGCTCATTAGCAAACACTCTGTGCATTTCTAATGTGTCTGGGGGCTTTGATGCCTTCAGGTGGCTGTCCCAGTGTGCAGTCACCTGGTCTCCACCATGGGCAGAAAACCCCTCATTTGCAAATGGCACATGCATAATATATGAGCTCCAGATACACATGCTTTGAGCCTATCAGAGCTAATTCTCTCTTTAGCTCATAGTGAGGTTATTAAAGAGAATGCAGAGTGTCCTGTGGGGGCTGCGCTGTGAGCAACTGGAGTGAACCGTGTTGGCCGTGTCTGGTGGAGGATGGGAGGAGAGAAGGAAGGATGAAGGACGGGACTGGAGAACTGCACTGAGGAGGATGGAAATGTTTGAAATTCCTGGAAAACACCCATAAAAGGCTGAGTGGTGAATTAGCCACGTGGCTCTGAGAGAGATCATATACTTCCATATTAGATTGATTCATCTGCAGATATTTCACACTGGATAGCTGCGTTTCTACTGTCCTGCCTAAAGCAAGCATGCCAATGCGTGCCTGGACCAGTTGCGATTCCATAATAACTTTCTGGGACTTATTGGGCATCATCAGAGCTTCCTCAGGGCCAATGGCTAGGCTTTTTCAACCCACCAAATACCTTGAGCCAAAGTGGGTTAGCTGGGGCTTTGGGGCAGGGTGAAAAGCAAAGGCATTTTTGCCTCAGTCAGGTAAAGGGCAACATGCCCATTTTGCTTTGTAATCGTATATCATTGCCGAGCTTGGGAAGCTACAGATTCAACACAGGTCCACAAAACGTGATGGAGAGACCACTCAGGACACAATGCCAAAAATACGTTACAGTCAGTAAGTTAACAAAAAAAAAGAATAAAAATACTGTACATTTTTGTGTAATATATATATATATATATATATATATATAGATAGATTTATCAGTTAATACTGTACAGTAAAATGTAATTGGGAGGCGTTCTTATTGTGGTGTTTTCATGGTGCACTGCGAGCAATTGGCCCTACATTATTGCACAAGCTCTGGGGGTATTGGCCCTGGCCGGCCCAATTTAAGCCCTGGCTCGCACTGGCCCAATAGTGGAAAAGCGGTAAAAAAGCAATAAAACACCAGTGTTTTCAAATTTTTGTTTTCCATAAAGTTGTGGTCACTAGTTCATATACACCTTGCAGAATCTGCAAAATGTTACACTTTAAACAAAGAGGCATCATCAACACTTCATATCAAATTGTGCATCTTGCATTGTTCCGAATAAGCCATTTCCTATAACAGATGTTTACATCTACTCCACAAGAAAAAAATTACACTGTTTTTATGTTTTCTGATAGTTCTTTGTAAATCCATTGTTTGTCCTGAACAGTTAAATTTTCCAAATATTTTTATTTAGCAAATTCTGTAAAGCAAACTTTTTTCTAAACTTCTAACTTTCTAAACTTGCATTTTTTTTAAATAAGCATGAGTCTCTTGGTTGCTCTTGTTTAGCATACCTTTGACTAGACGGTCGCAATATTATTTTACAGGCTAAATATTTTTTATTATTAAAAATACAATTTAGAAAGAATTTAGTTAGAGAAAGATGCCTCTGCAATCAACCAATTCATCAATACAACTTTTTAATGGCTTCCTGTATCTTAAATATAAGTGCAGGAAATGTCACCCAAACACCCCCATATAGACCCCAAAACCCCATTTAGTTTAGCCATTGTATCAGTATATTCCTGTCCAACTTTAGTTAATGCAATACTATACATGTGGGCTATGGATTCTTGAAATATTTGACAATACACACAAACAGCAAATGTGAAAAGTGATGGTGCTGCAAAAAAAGCGAATTACATTGTTATTAAAACTGGCTAAAAGTCATTCTGGCAAAGGTTAACCCTGCAATTACCATGGTGTTTACTATTCCAAAGCAATTTGTGGTACAGTTTTTTTTCCATTTCGATCACAATTAGAACAGTTTAAAATATTTGTGATAAACTTAGAATGTTTTTTTTTTTAATGCAAGTTGCAACCAGACAAATTTGGAAGATTGGATGCACTGATGCACCACAAACCACACAAGCCCACTCAAATAGTTTAAGGGCAAAGAAAAGATAAAGAATGAGAGGTCTGAAGACTGACATGCACATTTTATCATGACAGCATGCCTGTCTAGCTACTAAATATACAATGTCATAATCCAGTAGCATCAATTTCTGTTTGAATTCTGTTTCCTGATAGGTAACTTTCACATCATGTTTCACTAAAGCTTTAGAAAAGGTCTGCAGCAATGCATCACACTTTGTGACAATCTTAAGTAGGTGGGCTAAATGTCAAGCCTGAAGTATTTGAACTTCAGGCTGTGATGTTAAGGAACGATAACTAATCTCCTCAGACACTGCCATCAATACGCAAAGCAGCGATTGAAGAGATACTACAAGATATCAACATTTAAGTTTCAACATTTAAATCATTAAATTCAATGATTTACTGAAATTCCTGTGTGGCTGATAAAGGTCTCGTAGCATAGCATAAGATAATGCTTATTCAACTCGCAATAGCAGAATCAACACTGGAGCTGTTTGCAATGGATATGACTGCACAATGGTGATTGGTGTATCAAGAGAATACATTCTCAAAGCTGCTTGCCAAGAGGCCGTTTATGATAAGACAAGTCTCAGGTCGCAAACACTTCCTAATAGAGTCTTATACTCCTCATTCTTTGCTTTTACAAATTTACAATGTTATTTCTAGCATCATTTACAAGAAACCAAACAGGAGAATTGCATATTTATTATTTATGAGCAGACCATGCAAGAATGTTTATGTAAATTAGTTTGGAATGGACTGAACTGCACAATGATCACTGGTGCATTAAAAAATTACATTCTCAAGGCTTAAGATACAAGACAAAAAGCCTACAGATATGAGCAAGTGTCATGTTGCAATTAAGAACACATCCTAATAAAGTCTTATTCTCCCCATTCTCAATTTTTCCAATTTTACAATGTTATTTACAAAGGAATGTAGTGGATTTCTACCATCGTTTATAAGAAACCAAACAGGAGAGTTGTGTATTTATTATTTATGACCAAACCAAGCCATGCAAGAAAGTTTATGCAAAATAAGTTTGTAATAATTTCCCCTAGCAGCAGCAAACAGAAGACAAAGCCCACATGCAAATGCTAAAAGCCACCCACAGCCTGGGCCGCCGGGTCTATCTGACTGTGGCAGGGCCTCCTACGGGGGGTGGGATATATCACAGCAGAGCAGATCCTTGCCTCCACCCTCCTGACTCCACAGGGAGGCATCAAACCTAATCAAAAGCTTCTCAGTGCTCACACGCCCACGGTCAACTCCACACAGATAGAAAACCAGAGACACATCGGCGAAATCTTCCCCAGATACGTCCATCTCAACCAGGCCATTGTGCATATTAAAATTCTGGTTTATATGCCATTTTTGAGACACAATGAGAACTGTTGCCTTAAGTAGTTGGCTTTTACTAATGCATTCATTTTTTTTTTATCTTAAGGGACAGTCTTCAACTATGCTGCAAATGGATTTGTGGTGTTTGCTTATCAACCGGCACATAAAAATATTATTTTCTATTTTAAGCTCCACATTTTAGCTGAGCAAGTTCCAGCCTATAAAATTTTTATTTGAAAAAAATTTCACAATTAAAACAAAATGTTGTAAATGAACGAACAACAAGTAACTGATATTGATTAATATTCGTATAATATAATAATAGTATATAATTTCTTTAACTAACGATCAGTGTTAGTTTCATTGACAATTAATTTGTCATTTTTCATCAACATTTTTTCATTGATGAAACTAGGGCTGTGCAATTAATCGAAACAGTTTCGATTTCGGCTTCCAACGATTATGAAAAAGCATTCATCGAGATAAAACGATTATTGCATCCTATCCAGACCCATTTACAGCAGTATGCAATCGTTCTACTGCAAAGCTCAGTTTCTCATGAATATTAGTAAAAGCATCTCCAAAATCATATGGCCCACTGATAACGGTTTTAAATAATTGTGACCAAAATAATTGTGATTATGATTTTTCCCATAATCGAGCAGCCCTGGATGATACTTAATTCATTCATTAATTTTCCTTTAGCTTAGTCCCTTATTTATCAGGGGTCGCTACAGCGGAATGAACCATCAACTATTTCAGCATATGTTTTACACAGCGGATGCCCTTCCAGCTGCAACCCATTACTGGGAAACACCCATACACTCTCGCTCTCATACACTACGGACAATTTAGTTTATTCAATTCACCTATAGCGCATGTCTTTGGACTGTGGGGGAAAACGGAGCACCCAGAGGAAACCCACACAAACACGTGGAGAACATGCAAACTCCACACAGAAATGCCAACTGGCCCAGATGTACTGATTTTTGTGTCATAGTTATTTAATACAAATCAGCTAAATGAAAATCTCACACATGCACAAAAAACAGCTTGCATCTGTATTGCAAAATAAGGTAGACCCAATGATTCCCTAACCAGAAGTCAGTATGTTAATCTCCAGGATCTTACATTGTGAATCCTGAAGAGGCAGAGGGCCACGACGTGAGCACACCATTTGGCTCCAGCTCCACAGGTACAGCTGCAGGAAGTGATGCGGCAGCGGTCAAACATTACAGCCACATTGTAGGCTCCTTTTGATTGGCCGGCCTGAGGCGATACTACTGTGGCACTGAGGTGGAAACCTGTTTAAGAGAACAAAACAAACACGTCAGTCTTAAAGACTCAAATTCCTCACAATCTGGACGAAATGTCCTAGTTACTGCGCAGTTCATGGTTGCGAAATACTGTTTACTATGAAAGTGACTGTCAACAGGCCATTATTTACTTTTATGCTAATTATATAAAAGTAATAAACTCTCTTGTACATAATTCAAGGACGTTTAACAATTTACTTGTCGCAATCTAGTCCAAAAAGCGGCCTTATCTATAAAAAAAAAAAAAAAAGGTCAAATTTTAGTGCTAGAATGCCTTTCAGCCACTTTCTTCATCATGTCCAGTTACTATCAACACAGACCAAAACCCTATCATCTTTATTCATAAAATGCGCAATTCCAATCAGCTCCTAATGAGATGGTCTTGTTTGTCCAAGCATTTTAACTTGAAAATAAAACATGTAGCTAGCAAAAAAAAAATGTTTTGCCAATTTGTTGTCATGCGTTGTTAAAATTGTGTTTGCTTTTGGTCTATCATTGACCATCTGGGGTGGAGGTGTTATGTGCACCTCATGTAAACCCTGAACCAGAGTCTTATCTTTTTTTGCCTTTCTATGTTCTTATTGGTTGAGCTGGGGATATGAAAGGAGTTGGATCTCAGAGGTCTTTTTCACACAGCTACAGATTTCCCATGGCCACATTTTGCTTACCATAATTTGTAACTTTAGTTTACAGTCCTAACCTGTTTCTTTCAGTTTAATTAGTTCTTCCTTATTCGCTGGGCTCCCAGTCTCTTGCTGTTTGGTTATTGTTGTGGGTAATTTGTGTTAAAACAAATAATCAAGTTAAATGATTATGGCTGTTGTCTGTTTATTATGTTATCTGTCCCTCCTGACTTCTATTACCAGGGACATTACAAATCAAGTTACTTTCAAATGTTTTTACTGTAAGATTTACTGCACTTTGATCATTATTGTAAAAATAAGTGTTTACACTATTTTTAAGACAATTAGAAAATTTGTAACATATAACAATACTGTGTAATAAAAAAAAAAAAGAGGTCTGTGAAGCAGTGTCATAAACATACATCAACTCTGTAAAGCAGCAGTAACACAAATCTGAAAGTCCATTTGGGAATGCATAGGTATTTAACAAACAATAGTTTTTGTCAAGTAAAGATTAGGATTATACCAAATATAATCATGATTACTATGACTTTATCACAACTGAGCAGTTTCAACATTGCGTACGGTGCAAGGAAGTTTTATGGGGAAATTGTGGCGTTTGCAGAGTGTGCTGACTGTAAAACTGAATGATATACCAGGTTTAGCACTGTACACAGACCATACAGGAAATGAAAGACATCTGAGACGGAGAGAGAGAAAAAGAGAGAGAGTCCAAATGTGTGTGGAGAGTGGAGTGTAGTGGGTTGGCCAAAAGCTTTTACCACTGGACAGCGGCCAGCACTTCTCTGGCCAGTAAGAGCAGAGGTGGGGGTGGTGGGTGGTTTCAGCTTATAACTGCTGTTCCAAATTCAACGGGCCTCCTCAAGCCAACTCTACTACACCGCCTCTTTATTTCCTTTCAATCTACCTATCAGTGCCAAAAAAGCACCCCTCTATTCCTTTATTCCTGACCCACATTCCCCTGTCAGCTGTCCCCGCTAAAACAAAAGGCCCAAAGAATTTCATAATCAATCTTGACGGAGAAAAAAAAAAACCTGCTTAAAACAGTGTCTTTCTTTAATTTAGTGAGCATCTGGCTGAGCCAACAAGCACATCATGACTGCAAATGCCACTAGGTTGTCGTTAGTCGAACGTCATGAAATAATATTAATATTAGTCAGTCATGGCAACTGATAATTTACCTCACATGCACCAGCAACAACTGACTGAATGAGTCTACCTGATTCATATCCCAGCGGGCGATGCAGTAGTGTTTGTTGAACAGACTAATACGTTTGCAGCAGGCACTATAGGGAGTTTGGGCATGTTGTGAAAAGGCAGATCCTTGGAGCTTACGGTCTTTTTAGCACTGTATTCTCAATAGGAGGTTAAACAAAGTGCAAAGGGAAGAGTTCTGGAAGCACTTCCCTTTTAGGTGCAGCTGTTCTGCGTCAGACTGTTCTGGCTCCATTGTGGTAGAGCGACTGAAAATATTTGATTTGGCCTTGAGGGGCAGGTCAGTGAAGTAGATAGACACTGATTAGCAAGGATGTTTCTTTTATAGAAATTTGCAGAATCGTGTAATTGAATGTAAATCCCCCTAAAAATCTGTTACCACAAGATAAACAGAAAGTGAACACAGAGGATCCAAGTCAACAGTCTCGACGCAAACATAAACTAGAAGTAGGCTTCTAAAGAACAAGTTAGTTTGGATTTTTACTTTCTGAAATTAAAAAATGCTTAAATGGAGAGCTCGCTTTTAACGTTTTCTTTCATTTTTACCCATGATCTTACTTTTTCTTTCTCTGATCGTCTTACATTTCATTCCCAGCAGACAGAGAAGTTCTAGATCTCACTCAGGATATGGGTTAGGGTAGGGCTACACAATATATCGTTTAAGCATCGATTGTTGCAATGTGTGCATCCGCAATAGTCACAGGATCGGCAATGTTGAACTGGGATTATATTTGACCAGGAGCCACAGTTCAAAACATTGAGTCATTGGAGATTTTTACCATAATGAAGCAAAAGTTTATCATTTGCATGTGTTTTTAAGGCCTGTGACTGTATGAACATATCAAGAGAGTTTAAAGCCTTCAGGCTCAAGGAATTATACTATTTGAAACTTTAATAAACAATATTTTATAGAATTATTTATACATTGAAGACTATGCAGTGCCATTTTGCATTTGATTATTCAATTTCTGTACCTGAATTCTCACCAAACAGAGTTATTTATGTCTTCTGGTAAAATTGTATTCATAACTCAGAAAAACAAAACATCGCAATGTCAGATTTTTCCAATATCGTGCAGTCCTAGGTTAGGGCTTCCTCTACCGTAATATACCTAAAACACAGAATGACGCAAAAACTCGTCATTGACAGGGAAAGAGTTAATAGTCATGTTAGAGCTACTGACCCTTATTACTATGAAGAATCTGAATAAATGTACATATTATAATTATAACATAGCCAAAGGTTTCCATTTCGAAAGACTTCCCTATTGGTGAAAACCATAGCGAATATCGATTTATCCTCAATCTTGAGCTTAAGGATGTATTTTATCGTTTTAAAGTGTTGCCTGCACTCTACTGGTAGTTTAAACACTCTGTAAATAGGCAAGCAGGCAGAGCCCTGGAGGCTGTGTGTGAGTGCTAGGTCAGGCTCAGGCCAGCTGCATCATGATCTCCCTCTGCTGCTGTACAGCCTACTGCCTCCAACAACAGCATTCATTCACACAGCCCGAGCACAAACCACTCACACAAACAATCAGCCTTATGTGCCATGCCTCTGCTTCGCTCTCAAGCCATATGAAGACTTGGCATTTAAATGTGTGCACAAGAGAGCCCTCCTGTGACTCTAAAGCACATGGATGGCTTATTTGGGGTTGCAGTTACATCCTAAAAAGCCTTAAGATGTCAAGAGTGATTTGGAGCAGGATTGAAAATCACTGAGCAGTTCACTTCACCTAAGGGTACTTTCAGGACCACAGGGTAAAATGCTTGTGGTGGATGTGTGTGGGATGTCTTGGTTTTCTCACCTATCTGCAGAGGGTCTTTCACAGCCCTCACCCTATAGAGCTGCTCGCCACGCTGAAACTCATCAGGGCTGCCGTTGGCCAAACAGGAATATAATCTGCAACAACAAACACAGGAAGAAATTAAAAGCAGCATTTACAGCTCACTGTCATATTCTAGATCTTAAAAGGTCCCATGAAATTAAAATAAAAACATTTTAGATGTTAGTTTCAGTCTGTTAGTTATCTATTAAGGATCTGTTAGGATATCTATTAACTAACTGCTGTTCTCCAAAACAGTGACAAAATTCGTGTTTAGAAAATATAAAATTGATATAAACATCCAAATCTTGCAGTGTCACTTCCGCCTAAATGGGTCAACAATTTTTTCTACTTCAGTTTCTCATCAAATCTTGACCAATCAAATGCTCTCTAGAATCTGACATGCCTCGCCTCCTTCAAGACGCTTTTCATTTGATGCGTTTGAGCTCAATCACTCTCACTGGCACAGCTGTGATAAAAACAAAACAATATTGGCAGTTTTTTTTTTTTTTAAAGGGGAGGAGCGACTATGTCCCAGCCTCTCTTTGTTTTTCAGTTGAGATTACGTCAAACATTTCAAAGTACTTCATGAGACCTTTGAAGTGAATTCTGGTCACATGCTAATTGATCTGGTTAAGCTTAAAGGGTCCCTATTGTGCTTTTTTAGATTTTAGCTTTTATTAATTGTGAAATGTAGAGGTTTGTGAATGTAAAAAGATTTAAAGTCAAATTAATATGCACAACAGATTTATGTAGTTATTTATTTATGTTTTAATGCCGTATCAGCAACATTGTGCACAACAGATTAATGTTCCCATAAAAAGTAAAATAAAATCAATTCTGAACTGCTGAAATGAGTCTTCAGCCATTCCAGTTTCACTTCTAAAACTTATGAAGTTCATCTGTAAACAAACATCCAACATCCAAACACACCAGTCTGCAATCTTCTCTGGCTGCCCTGTGAACAATGTCTGCTTGACCTGAGCTCAAACACTTTACAGTTGGTAAAGTAGGTTTGGGTTGATTAACTAGTTCTTCCAATGTTTCACTGAACTGGGCCATCTGACCAATCACAGCAAAGCAGGCTCAAGAAAAGGAGGGGTTTAGGAATAACACTCTTCAAATGAATTATTTTAAACACTTAGAAATTTGCTTAAATTGAAATTTATATTGTAAAAAAAAGTTTTTTTTCACTTTGTATCTATCCAACTTTTTGTAAGATGCTTTAAAAATGAAATTAGGAACTTTTAAAATGGAGTACTAATAATAAATGAGCACTAATAACAAAGACAGTATTAGCTGTTACAAGGTCTGTGGGTTTTCACCTGATGTCTTCTTCATTCTCTGGGAAGCTCCAGTAGGCGATTCGCAATTGCAGCTGTTCAGGAACGGGAGGATAAACCTTTTCCACCACCTCGAATGGAATATGGAAGGCCACCTGTTTGGCTGACAACTCCACCAGAGGAATGACTTGCCCATCTAAGAAAGGAAGTGACATCAGAGTTACTCTTTCTGCTGCAGATCATCAACATGCTCAAACTATGAAATGACTGACTTCAATGGATATTTAGCAGTGATATTAAGGTCTACTCATACCATGATGAAACTAAGCTAATTTATTTGGGATAAACATTTTAACTTGACTGAACAGCTGTTATATTGTTTGTTCAGACCAACATCAACAGTTTAAATGCTGTAAATGTGACAGGCAAAGAAACATCTCCAACCAACAGGTTAAAACAAACATTACTGAAGCATGTTTTACAATAAAATACCTTATTCAGTCTATCTACTTTATCATATTGCATTTTATGTTTAGGCTGTTTTTTTGTAATGCATGATTTTATTTTTTTTACTAAATTATATTTACATGCCCAAAGTCACTGCTATTACATAAAACTACAATTAGACTTGTAAACGTTATTGATTGTTTGACTGTAGTTAGTTAATCTTATCACAATATAACCATGACTGTGCAGTGTACATTTCAAAAAGTAAATTTCATTTCATTTCATGAACAAAAGTTTTACTTTATGTCATGCCAATGACTCGGAGTTCACACAGTTAATGACACAGGACAAAGAGACTTATTTTTTCCTGTGTAGACGGAAGGAAGAAAATTAAAACACGATTAAAGTCTTGCGTATATTGTTACATTATATATAACATAATGGTTTCCTGTGTTTGAGTGTGAATGCAAAAAGGGCAAACAAAAGAGATTAAAGTTAAGCAAAAGACAGAAATGTTTACTTGACAGCATTTCAGTATATCATATATACTGAAAAATATATATATATATATATATGTGTGTGTGTATGTGTATAATATATACATATATATATACATATACATATACACATATATACATACATATATATACATATATACATATATATACATATACATATATATACATATACATATATATACATATACATATATATACATATACATATATATACATATACATATATATACATATACATATATACATACATATACACACACACACACACACACACACACACACACACACACACA
>CAIGQV010003909.1:22407173-22418224 GCA_903798115.1 Danio jaintianensis
ACACACACACACACACACACACACACACACACACACAATTATTAATAGCAAACATTTATTCCTCAGCCAAAGTTTCTAAGGGTTTCTCAGAAACAGACTATTTTGCAAAGTATTTTGTTGATTTTTGTTAGAGCGAATAGCAGAGGAAGCATCTAAACCCTATATTTGTGAGAACATTTAAGTTGGTGTGAGTGACCAGGATTTTATAAAATCATAACATTACGGTCACAGGCACTCCACATTAAACAATCAAAAATACTTGGCATCTCAGTCAAATAGCTGAACAATGGTCACACACATGGCTCCAGTTCAAACAACTCATTTTGAAATTAAAAGAAAAATGACTGAGAAGTGAGGTTCATGACCTCAGGCAACCTAGTTTGTTCCTGAACCAGACGGTTCATATACACTCAAGGCTAACAGAGAAAAAACCAGACAGCTGCCAACAAAGACTAAACGCTGACCGCTGAGAGGAGTGTGTATGGTGGGGGTTTCAGTATACTCCAGGGTCCTGAATTCAAGTCACCAATTTCCTTCAGACAATGATAATAGTCATGCAGTAAAAATGGAAGAAAAAAAAAACAGACTAAAAGAAATTATTTCAAGACCAACTGAATATTTGTGCCTTCAGTCTAAAGTGAACTCAGCCACAGGTTTCAGCGACAGCACTCATAATGAAAATTTATTTGCTATATTGAGCCGCAGGACTGTAGTGACATACTTATCTTATTGGATATTATCAAGATGCGTCTGAAACGAACACCAGCATCAGGAGGTCATTATCATAACAGAGCTGCAGGTAGTTGGACTGTAATCCTCTGCACTCGGTCACCTTAGAGCTGGATCTCACATTACATTCACACACAGACACCGCACTGATACGCTGTCACTACACAACTGCCACATGAAGACCTCACATGATCAAATACACTTTCCAATATATTATATATAGTAACTTCACTGCATATAAAAACAAACTTTATGCATTACTTCAATAGCATTAGAGCACAGCCTAAAGGATATCATTGCTTTTAAAAAAAGATTTACAGGATTATACGAATACTGGGGACACAAACTTGTATAATCTTGTGAACTAGTATTATTATTATATTATTAGTATTATTAGTATATATTATTACTAGACTTTAAAGTGATTCCTCAGTGAGTTTTAGATGAAGAAAGTAAATGTCTTTGAGAAATGCATTGAATCATTAAATCAACTAATTAACTTAAACTGTGATTCATTTAAGAACAAAAGAAGTGACTATCCTTATGTCTGAGCCACAGAATCATTTGTTCAACTGAGTCATTCAAACTGAAAAGAATGATTCATTCACAACCAAAAGATTGTCTTTATGGGCCTGTCTCAATACCTTAGCTTGTGGTCTTTGCCTCTTAAACACAAATTATACACACAGTCAAATGGACAGGACTTGAAGTATACTCCATTTGATATCGTGTGTGAACATGTACAGTAGAGTGAGTCTTTCTTGTCCATTGTCTGCACTTTCTTTCTCAAGAAAATGAGTGGCCAAAATATCGTTGCACTCATTTAAAGTAGAACTGAAGACATCTTTTAACCCCCTCACAAAAGCATTGATCAGTTGGTTTTCAATACTTTGTTAATCTTGTTCCATTTATTCCATATTTTTTCTGACTGTCAAACATCAGTTTACATAAAGTGTTATATTAGTTTTTATTGATGCAGCAATGAGTATGTATATTTGGCTGCATTGTTTACTTAATTAGAAGCATCAAAACGACTAAACTGTGAGTATTTTAAATGTTCTAAGTATTAAATCACAATGGAATAAACCAGCATTGTCACTTAAAGATGCACAATGCTTTAGGAATTTTTATCATTTGCAGAAAAAAACTAAATAGTAAGCCATTCAGTATAAATACTGAAAATTCCTAAGTATCTTCCAAGTTGCCAAAAACACGATGCGTACGCTCACTCCCAAAAACTGTTCTATGACACATGCCGAGTAAAGGGATTAATTTAAACTATAGTAGATTTTCTCATTTTTGTTGTGCATGTGCAAAAAAACTTTTTTTAATAGTCAAGCAATAACTTGCTAGCTAGTTACTCAAAGGTGTAGTTTACATCATTTAATTTCTGCCACTTAATCTAAACCTGTTTGAGTTCCTTTCTTCTGTTGAACAAAGAAAGATATACTGATGTAGGTAAAAAGCAGCCATTGACTTCAATCCTACTGTGGATGTCAATGGATGTCTTTTCCCAGCATTATTCAGAATATCTTACTTTGTGTTCAAACGAAAAAAGAAAATCATAAAAGTTTGATGAGGAAACTTTCATTTTTGGGTGATCTATCCCTTTAAAGTTTACCAGTGTTTTCTGAAAACGACATAAGTCCAAAATTGGCAATTGTCAAATACTGTGAACAATAACACTAGTACATTAAAATCCACAAAAAATAATTATGCAAAACTACTGACAACATGCAACCTAACGCTGTACCATTACTATATAGGCATGCTATGATCACATAGCAGAGCCAAACCACACCATTACCAGCCACCCATATAACCTAAACCCAACTGTTAAAGATAAACCGCTAAACAACTTCGGAGATGACTTACCAACACCACAAGTTGATACAAAAATACTTTATAGACAGACAGTGGGAGTCATAGAGACCAACGACTTCGCAGGGGACAGGTGACTCATTACAGGTCCTGACAACAAACAGCTGCGCAGCAACAATACGAGCATGAGGGCGACTAAGATCCCAATGAATCAGGCGGCACACTCATAGCCAGTCTTGGCTGACTAAACCATGGTGACCAACAGAAGAGGAGTTAACACAGGCTGCAAGTCGTGCAAGACAGCTTTGTCTTTTGTGAGGCAGTGAATAGGTGAGACGGTCTCTCATGAGAAGTCTGCTGTCCCACTGCTCCATACCCTCCAACAAGCAGAGAGAACAAAGACAAGGAGTGCTATATAAACAGTCATGTCTGCGTGATTGTATTCCCTCAGTTCCAGAGCCAAGAAAACAGGCACGTGAAATACGTCTGATTTACTTTAAGGATGAATTCAGATTATATACAGTCGTGGCCAAAAGTTTTGAGAATTACATAAATATTGGAAATTGGAAAAGTTGCTGCTTAAGTTTTTATAATAGCAATTTGCATATACTCCAGAATGTTATGAAGAGTGATCAGATGAATTGCATAGTCCTTCTTTGCATTGAAAATTAACTTAATCCTGAAAAAACTTTCCACTGCATTTCATTGCTGTCATTAAAGGACTTAAACTCGTCTTGTTAACTCAGGTGAGAATGTTGACGAGCACAAGGCTGGAGATCATTATGTCAGGCTGATTGGGTGAGAATGGCAGACTTGACATGTTAAAAGGAGGGTGGATGCTTGAAATCATTGTTCTTCCATTGTTAAACATGGTGACCTGCAAAGAAACGAGTGCAGCCATCATTGCGTTGCATAAAAATGGCTTCACAGGCAAGGATATTGTGGCCACTAAGATTGCACCTAAATCAACAATTTATAGGATCATCAAGAACTTCAAGGAAAGAGGTTCAATTCTTGTTAAGAAGGCTTCAGGGAGTCCAAGAAAGTCCAGCAAGCGCCAGGATTGTCTCCTAAAGAGGATTCAGCTGTGGGATCTGAGTGCCACCAGTGCAGAGCTTGCTCAGGAATGGCAGCAGGCAGGTGTAAGCGCATCTGCAAGCACAGTGAGGCAAAGACTTTTGGAAGACGGCCTGGTGTCAAGAAGGGCAGCAAGGAAGCCACTTCTTTCCAAAAAAAACATCAGGGACAGATTGATCTTCTGCAAAAAGTATGGCGAATGGACTACTAAGGACTGGGGCAAAGTCATATTCTCAAATGAAGCCCCTTTCCGATTGTTTGGGGCATCTGGAAAAAGGCTTGTCCGGAGAAGAAAAGGTGAGCGCTACCGTCAGTCCTGTGTCATGCCAATAGTGAAGCATCCTGAGACCATTCATGTGTGGGGTTGCTTCTCATCCAAGGGAGTGGGCTCACTCACAATTTTGCCCAAAAACACAGCCATGAATAAAGAATGGATAAAAAACACCCTCCAACAGCAACTTCTTCCAACAATCCAACAACAGTTTGGTGAAGAACAATGCAAGTGATATCTAAGTGGCTTGGGGACCAAAACGTTTAAATTTTGGGTCCATGGCCTGGAAACTCCCCAGAACTTAATCCCATTGAGAACTTGTGGTCAATCTTCAAGAGGCGGGTGGACAGACAAAAACCCACTAATTCTGACAAACTCCAAGAAGTGATTATGAAAGAATGGGTTGCTATCAGTCAGGATTTGGCCCAGAAGTTGATTGAGAGCATGCCCAGTCGAATTGCAGAGGTCCTGAAAAAGAAGGGCCAACACTGCAAATACTGACTCTTTGCATAAATGTCATGTAATTGTTGATAAAAGCCTTTGAAACGTATGAAGTGCTTGTAATTATATTTCAGTACATCACAGAAACAGCTGAAACAAAGATCTAAAAGCAGTTTAGCAGCAAACTTTGTGAAAACTAATATTTGTGTCATTCTCAAAACTTTTGGCCACGACTGTACATAAAAAAGTAAGTTTTGATGTCTCACAGTGGGCTGTGCAAGATCAGCAACATTATGCAGATTGATCAAATGGGGCTTTTTTTGTTTAACCACAATCCTCTGCTCAGAGGCTGTGACCTGCACAAGACAAAGCTCTTTTTACAGCTCTCAACTCCACCCAACCCCCTACAACACTCACTCGCTTACTCTCAATCTAAACACCACACAAGGCCTCCGTTTCCAAACCCCCTTAACTCATCCAACAAATGCTACTCGCTCCACTCATGGATCTCTACTTTACAGCTGACAACTCTCTCTGCACATGCACACCATGGGGCCTGAGGTGGACCGCAGTTACAGACTGACTGACCAAATGCAACACAAACTCTGTGCAAACATTATTTTAACTCATCACAGCTGTGCCGCAGTGTCCTAGAAGATTTACTTCTTTGAGAGAAATAAACGGACGATGTTAGAAAAGTAGATCTGAAGTAATACATCTGAGTTAAACAAAACTGCAAAAACAGCTGCTTTTTCAGTTGAAGAGACAGTTCCTTCATATACTTATCCTTTATTCTTCTGCAGAGCACAAAAACAACATATTTTGATAAATGGTGGTGTTCAAATAACCCATGTCGGTTTATGCTGTACATATTTATCAGTTAATACATGATAAAATTGCTTGAAATCGAATGTTCATCTTAATGCTGGTAGAGTCCTGCTGCTTCCTCCAAAACCTCAAAATGCACACAGATTAGGTCCTTTTCCATAACATAAATAAGTTGTTTGATAACTCATTTTAAATTTCATAATGCAATTTTTTTGGGCGATTTACAATTAGGCTAATCAATTGGAATCAAATTTTGAACTTAGAGAACTTTGAGTTTCTTTCTTCTTTTGAACACAAAAGCTGAAAATCTGTAACCACTGACCTCCATATTAAGAAAAACAAACACTATGGGTGTTGTTAATGGTTACAGGTTTCCATCATTTTTCTAAACATCTTCTTTTGTGGACAACAGAAAAAAGAAACTTTGTTTGAAAGAAAAAAAAGGTTTTGTTTGAAACAAGGGCGAGTAAATTATAAGAGCTCTAAAAGACTTCCTTAAATGAAGTATGACAGTAAAAAATGCATTGAATATTGATGCAGTAGCATGTTAGTAAAAATATTAATAACAACAACAACGGCTTAACTAAATGAGTATCCTATTTAGGTTAATGTCTCGTATTACATAACTTTTTGTTGTTGTAACAAATCCATTCATAATGCAAAACAAACTTCTGCAGAACTAAAGGCATTTATGTCAAGTTCTTTTTAATTGTTTTAGTCATCAAGCAGTAATGGAGAAAACTGCATAAAAGATGGGCATTTAAAGTCACCTACCATATGCTGACAATATAACAAAAATTATGTATATCATATACAGTTACTCTGGCATGTAAATGTTTAAAAGTGTTTTAGGTTATTCTGCACAATGTCTGACTCATTTTATAATATATATTTTGAGTTAATTAAAAAGTTAATAAAAAATAGCTCCAAACCATGGAAATATTAACCAAATTGGCCAAGCGGGGCGATGTATGGAGCCAGAGTTTGACTTGGTAAGGTCTAAACATGCGGGTCACGTGACAATGTTGTCCATACGTTAAGAATACATCCTAAGGTCAATGGTACAGTCATGCCAACTCACGGTGTGCTCACGTTACAATGACAGCACGTAAAAACAATCATCCTCCATTACCTTTAATCTTCACAGTGGGGGAATTTGGGCCAGCAGACTGTTTCCTCCATCCTCTCCAGTTCTGGCAGAGACTTTCTGCTTCTGATATGAATGAGCACAGGGAGTCCTCCTCAAAACGGTCTGAATCTTCAAAGGAGAACCTCTCTCCGTCTTCCCACTCAGCGAACATCAGTTCCATCACATCTGCTGTGTGGAGACCTGGACGCCTCAACTGAACGTGCCTGTGCGCTCCTGTTGTTTTGAGAGTGACACTCGCCCAGGGGGAGGGGAAACTCACACTCAACCCAAACACAGCGTGAGGGGGCCCTAGGAAGTCCCTCAAGAAGACTGTTTCTTAGAAATATAGATTTACGGTGTTAAATTGAGCATTTGTGAATCACAAGTGTGGAGTTAATCTATATCTTTTACACCTAAATTGCTGAAGACACTTTAGTTCTTAAAAAAACTGACACAACACATAACTGAAATTCAAATAAACCTACAGACGTATCACTTCCCCCCCCTTAAATAAGTGGTCTTGCATTGTCAAGTACGAACTTATAAGTCGAAAACACCTTCAAAGGTGTGCCGTTGGACCTCTTACAATTTAAATAAGATTTTGACCACTCTACAGTGGTCTGCCTGCCAATAAGTTTTCAAACTGCATAGCAAGTTGTGTTATTTGACAGCATTAACTGTAGTGACTTACTTGTTAGTAAAGTTCAGGGCTTTTCAGCAAGCTTGAGTTCTTTTCACTCAAATGTTCATTTAAACCCCCTCTCCTCTGTTTGTCCTATCAGCTGAGCCTCGAGTCCCTCAGCAGCTCCACGGCTAACAAAACAAAAGAGCGGTGAAGAAAACAAAAACAGGTGCCCAAGTACACCTAACGACCCTCCGCGGGTTTATTTCTCTTAAATAAGGCCATATCACAACGGCAAACCCGTGTTAAGCCTAAACAACCCCGGGTACGGTTGTTTTTATTTCGATCGAGGTAGCTCAGCTAACTCCGAGAAGCTAGTCGGGTTAGCCTGCTAGCTTTTCTAGCTAGCCCGAAATCCCAAACAATTCAAAAACTGTCAAAAAAAGCGCTGACACGGCCTGTGCGTATGTCCCTACATATAACCAGACGGAATAACGCTGTTTTGATGTTTTGACACAAAAGCCTTGGTCCCTAATCCGAGTCTTGTCGATCCCCTGGGTTACTCAAAACAAACGACCGGCCAGTGCTCTTATCTCAGCATTGTGCCTCAAAGTGGGTTTACAGTAAAATCAGACGACTAAAATGCAGAGTTGACCCCTCGACCAGGACAGACGTCTATCCGTGGAAAACATATTTAATTGTCTTTATGCCACCTCTAGCTGCCTCGTATCTGTCTTCTCCTTTGTGTGTTAAAGCTTGTCATCCGCTTGTCTTCATGTGCCACCGGCCGGTTCTCTTCCAGTCCTCCGTTTGCAAGCAGCCAGCGCTCTCTGGAACCAAAATGTCTTTTAAAGCCGACAATTTGGAGTCGAGATCCCCCTGTACTCTCTGTCCTGCCCCCCTCCTCGCCTCTCTCTCCGCTCCGCTCGGCTCGGGAAGATGAAGATGGCTCTTCTGCATCAGCTGATCCGCACTTCCGCTCGACGTTAAAGCCTGACAAACAAGCTTCCAAAATTCACCGCATATAAACGTGTGGCGTTTATTTGTTTATGAGTATGTCGTTTTGGTACTTAACCATAAATCATCTATTATGCATTTCAGCTCTTTGATTTAACAATACCTGAGTATTAAAATTATGAATACTGTGCAACAGATTGTCATGGGTGTTTTGGACTGTGTTTTGAAGTGAGACTTTGTCAAGTAGACTATAATATGATATTGTGACATAATATTCAAATACCTTAATAACACAATTACAATAAACGAATATATAGGCAATAAAGGGACTAGGCCGAAAAGAAAATGAATGAATGAATGAATGAATGAATATATAGGCCTATATGTTTTTAACCCTCTCAACCCTCCCTCTAACCAATTCATTCAGTGAATATCACTTTCGTATCACGTGTGTGTGTGTGTTTTATTATTTGTTGTTTTTGTTTGTTCTGGAATTTGATATCACAAAAATGTAATAAACTGATTTTTCTTTTCTTTCTTTGCAAAAACTGGTATAATTCTACAGCATTTATTAACCTTTGTTTGTGTACTTGAGAAAATAACTATGTGATACACAGTTCTATGTGATACACAGTTCTATGTGTTCACAGTTGCATTGACTATTTTTAACAATAATGCTGAAGTATTTTTTTCACAGTTCATTAACTAGTATAATGAACTAATGTTAACAAATAAAACCATAAAGTTATTCCTTAGTTTGTAGTTAGTTATTCCTGTAATTATTTTATATATATATATTTTTCCCTTACTTAAATATTTGAAAACATTTTGATGTCATTAATGTATCTTAACATTAAATATTTAAAGTTTTTTTTTAATGTGGAAGGTGCTGATTTAAATGTAATGGACTTTTTTAATGAAATTATTCAAATTTTTAAATTATCGATCATCCTTGAAGGGCGACACGGTGGCTCAGTGGTTAGCACTGTCGCATCACAGCAAGAAGGTCGCTGGTTCGAGTCTCGGCTGGGTCAGTTTGCATTTCTGTGTGGAGTTTGCATTTTCTCCCCGTGTTCGCGTGGGTTTCCTCCGGGTGCTCCGGTTTCCCCCAAAAGTCCAAAGACATGTGGTACAGGTGAACTGAATAAACTAAATTGGCCATAGCATATGAGTGTGAATGTGAGAGTGTATGGGTGTTTCCCAGTACTGGGTTGCAGCTGGAAGGGCATCCGCTGTGTAAAACATATGCTGGATAAGTTGGCGGTTCATTCCGCTGTGGCGACCCTTGATGAATAAAGGGACTAAGCTGTAGGAAGATGAATGAAATGATCATCCTTGATTTCATTAGTTTGCATTTATAGCAGACCTAATGCATGATCATATTTTGTTGTCTCCCTGCAACATAATCAATGTCTGAAAGAAACCTTTAACAATAAAAATTCATACTCAAATCCCTTTCATACTGATTTTTAATAATCATGTTGCAATGTAGGCTAATGCGATCAATTCAGTGATTGAACTTTTAATACAAACACAATGTGTGAGAAGAATAATTTCGATATTTCACTATATTCTGCCTGTATTTGCTTTTCCATCATCATTATAAAAAAAAATTAGAGGCAAACAAGAACATGCTCAACTCACTTTATCTCATGATATTAGTGGTACATTTGCTGTCTAAACATTTCACTATTCATAGTTGAGGCTTACTTACAACCTATACATTTTTACACAAATACATCAAAGTTTCTGCTTGTGACTGTAGAAAAACAGAACATATCTTTTCTTAATCTGAACAGTATGCACTGCATGGAACTGTCATGGAAGCTTTGTCCTTCAACTCGACTATAACGAAACAGCACCACTCTTACAGTTCAATTTATTAGCACACAGAACAACTCATTTGTAAGCCTGTATCTTGTTGCATAAATAAATACAATCACAAATCTGAAATAAACACCTAGACTGAACACTGCAGGAAGCAAATGTAACATAACATCAATCAAGCCCCTTTAACGAAACTTTCATGAGATATAATGACTGACAGAAGTGTGTTAACATAAGACATATTTCAAATGCGTATTCTTCTGACCATGTGTGAAATAACTATGCATCATTTTTGCTTTTAAATATGTACAGTTTTAAGTGTAAGTCTGTTATTGTGGATCAGTCATTTTGAATTGCAATTCTGAACTTATTTATTACAACACACACACTACAAAGGGACACAGTGATGGAAATAAATACCAGATAGAAGGAAGATGTTCACTCACAAAACCCTGTTCCCTAAAAGAAAAATTATAATTAGCTTGCAAAACAAAACTCATTTTAGTAACAGATTAATAAAAGTTGAAAAATGATTAATAAATGCTATACAAGTATTGTTCATCCTTAATATATGTTAGTAAATGCATTAATTAACATTAACTAATGAAACCTTATTGTAAAATGTGACCAGGTTTGGTTTTGCAAATGCAAGAGCACTGATTAGTATAAAAAAAAAACATTTTATCCCACATAATTATTTCCATCGCCAGTTTTGTATTCACTCATAAATGTGAATGTAAACGGATTTTGAAAAGAAATTCAGAGGTTCTGTCAGTAAACGCAAAAGGGAAACAAACAAACAAAAACAATCGTGGTATTTCCATCATTAGTTTTGTGTTCATTCACAAAACACAATGGAACATAACATGAATAAAAAAAGTGTGAAGTTTTCTTAATGTTTCAAGGGAAAACAAACATTTTTGTATGTAATCATAAAACCAATTTTTTTTCACCATCGTAGCATTTCTTTTACATATTTTGATTTTGCTCACATGCCAAAAAAATGCAAAAAACTGAAAAAAAGTTAAAGAAAAGAAAACGTTTTGCAAGCAAATGCAAAGTTTCTCAAGTGAATGCAAAAGTTTTGCAACCTGAACATAAAAGGGCTGTAGATTAGTTTTCATATCTTCATATCTTAGCATTTCCATCGCTAAAAAATGATTTTATTGTTTCAAAAACTAAAAGATTAGTGAACAAATGCAAAAGCATTCAAATATCATTTTTGTTCCCATCTCATATTACAATTTACTATGGACTTACACTTACTATTTACATTTTACTATGGACTATTTTGTCCATCACTATGGAGGACGAAACTTGCAAAAACAATAAATAAATAATACGCAAAT
>CAIGQV010003909.1:22433245-22456322 GCA_903798115.1 Danio jaintianensis
CATGTCTTTGGACTTGTGGGGGAAACCGGAGCACCCGGAGGAAACCCACGCGAACACGGGGAGAACATGCAAACTCCACACAGAAACGCCAACTGACCCAGCCGAGGCTCGAACCAGCGACCTTCTTGCTGTGAGGCGAACGTGCTACCCACTGCGCCACCGCGTCGCCCCTGATTTGATGATATATTAAATTATTTTTAAATATTTATATTTTGCATTTTGATCAGTTGTCAAAGTTTTAGTCATTTAAAATATACACAGTAATACAATTAAATGTGATATTTTAGTTTGACACACAAATATGACAATTTACAAACATGTTACACTGGATTATTTCACCCATTTTACATTTTATTTTAACAAAAGTTATTTGAAACATTAAAGTAAACATTTTACTTGCATTTAATATGCTTTCTTTAAGCATACAATCACTAGTACACAATTACTTTGATGCACACTAAAATATTATTATTTACTTTTACTCTAAAAATGAAAACCCACACTTTTGGGGTTTAGCATCATATAATATCATCCCTATGGTATGTCCTCATTTATATTGTGATATAAATGAGTGTTTGAGTGTGTGTGTGCCTTGTATTCCTTACATGTCCCCGCAAGTATAGTAATACCAGTAAATTTTGACCTTGTGGGGACATTTGTTTTGGTCCCCATGAGGAAAATGGCTTATAAACCACTGAATGAAGTATTTTGAAAATGTCAAAATTCAGATTGTTTCCTGTGAGGTTGGGTTTGGAGGTAGGGAAATAGAATATACAGTTTGTACAGTATTAAAAATTGTTATGTCTGTTTAAAGTCTCCATAAATATAGCTGTACAACTGTATGTGTTAAGTGTGTGTGTGTTAGGTACAAGGTCACACTGCCATTTTCCAAACAAATAGCTATAACGGAATAATCCTATTGCAAACATGTTTTTGCTTTCTTGCATCAGTTAACCAGGGAAGACTGATTTGCCAAATGATTTTAATCAAGGCCATTAAAACATTGTGACTTTGGGGCATGGTGACCAAATTATGTGATCTAGCAAGTCTGAGTAGCTGGCAGTCAGAAACACAGTAACAATGACAATCCAATTTCATGTTTTGCTGTTGGCTGCTGAATTAATTTGTAGCATTTAACGATCATTTAATACAGCAATTCATTCATTTTCTTTTCGGCTTAGTCCCTTTATTAATCAGGGGTCGCCACAGCGGAATGAACTGCCAACTTATCCAGCATACGCAGTGGATGCCCTTCCAGCTGCAACCCATCACTGGGAAACACCCATACACTCCCATTCACACACATACACTACGGACAATTTAGCTTACCCAATTCACCTATACCGCATGTCTTTGGATTTGTGGGGGAAACCAGAGCACCCGGAGGAAACCCACGCGAACACGGGGAGAACATGCAAACTCCACACAGAAATGCCAACTTAGCCAGCCGAGGCTCGAACTAGCGACCTTCTTGCTGTGAGGCTACCCACTGCGCCACCGCACCGCCTAATACAGCAATTCATAACATATAAACTGTATTCTTATGCTGTTCCCCATATGCTGCCAGTCATTTCTCTACTTCATTAGACTAGTCTAGAAATGGAAAAAGTCCTGGGCTTTGTGCCCACCGTCTCAGCTAAAGTCTTAAATATTCTCAGACAAGAGGCAGATGTTAAATCCATCCACCTAGACAAGAGAAGCACATTTAAACAGAGCTAATCTTTTCATTAGATGCTTTAGAGGCATTTATAAAAGGAAATGAAATGAGGTACTCATAGAAGACATACTTTAAAGAAATTAAAGCTTTCCCGAGAGCATAACACACATAATAAATTTAGTTTAAATCAAACATTAGTATAGGCAAGTATAACAGTTTCACAAAAGGGAAACCACAAATACATGTCAAAAGGGTAATACGTTGGATTATCGTCATGTGCCTGCTGTCAGACAGAGGTCAGTATGTCCTTGTCTCTCTTTAGAAACAGGTGCTAAACCCTCATGGATTTCATACCCCAAGAATCATGAGACAAAATGCTTGCAAACGTAACGCCAGAAAGGTATTTACACCTACGCATATTTAAATCTATACCCAGAGGACACATAGCATAGCCCTGTCTCTGCTTGTGTAGATTGATTTAGCATTGGCTTATTGAGCTGAGGCCATGCACTTCAACACTGATGGCCAAGATAAGCATGCTGGAGCCAAATCATCACTGAAACTCTATTACGTTCTCCTATTCTGTCTATATTATTCCAAACATAATTGTAAACAAAGCACTGAAACAGAAGTATTATTCTTGATCTTATTAAACTGCATGCTTATCATCAGGGAACAGTATTGAATTTCCAATCTGAGTTGTTTTAAACCTTCATCTATTATGCCTGTCTTGATTTTAATTAGCCCCGAGGGAGCAACAGAGGATGCCTGACATTTATCAAAGGAAAAGTATCTTAATAACTGAAGATATATTTTTGACTTTGGATGCACAAACTAATCATGAATCTGTGCTCTTTTATTACTAGGCATGTATGTGTGATTCACTGATTATTAAAAATGAATTTATGCACAGACACATTACATTCATGGTGTTTCTACACACATTCAGGACAATGTTTTTATTTGTCATGTCTATGTTGCTGTGTGTTCTGGGTGAATCTTTGCATCCAAATATATATTGAAATATACTTTCATGTGAATAATCTTCTAGATGAAGCTTTACTTCACTGGAAATAGCGAATGATGACAAATTAAACATTGAAGAGGATAAATGGCCTAAGCTTATTTTCATGCTAAATGTGTGATGAATCATGTTTAAAATATATTATGCCAGCCCTACTCACACAATTAGCAGTGCAATATAGCTGTATATTTGTTATATATGGCTGCATATTTGTTTATATGTTTGTTGACCAGAGGAATCTTTTTAAAGAAAGTTGTAATAAAGGAATAATTAAAAGAACAATAGGAATTTTTTAATATAACATTCAATTTACATAAAGTTATATAAAGTTATAATACTTAAGTATTAGTCAAATATATTTCCTCTGGAAACCCCCCTCCCAGATGATTAAGACCAAATACTGTCTTTAAATATACCCAAAACTATTTTATATTTCATGTTTAACTACTATAGAGACATACACCAGATTCCAAAATAAGTGTCTGTGGTAAGGCTGATGCTGGTAGTTATGTAAGTAATGATATGAAGTGATATGTAAGTGATGACCACTGATGTGCTGGAAATCATATATCTGAAAACAGATTATATCAAATAGTTCTTTTATTATTAATGAACAGCACATAAATCTAAATAACAGCAATTTCGACTAAACTCATAAAAATACTATATTGAGTTTAGTCAAGCATTTTTTCAGGTTGCAAGAACGCTGTTCTCACCAGAATATCCCATGGTTGGAAAATGCTATTGGCCAATCAGATTCCAGAGCCAGACAGAACAGTTGTGTGTGTTTGTGTGTGTGTATAATATACACAGATACATATAACTATATATACAAATTACCTCTAGAATCTTTTCAAGTATCATAATTGAACCGTATATTTAAATGTTAAATTCTTTGTAATAGTAATCGTTCCTTGCACACATTCATGCCTTGTCTTGTGAGAGCTCATGTTTCATGCTGTATGTCTGTCTGTACATACAGTAAAGCAATTTGCTGAAATAGCATCAGGGTAGAGTTCCAGTCATATTTCTTCATGGCGTTACAGTTATAGAGCATGATAAAAGACCACCAACAAGACTCCTGGTGGTATCACAAGTGACTAAATATAAGTGCTTTAACGACTGGCCTGTGTAAAATAAATCTGCAGATGAGGCAATCATAGAAGAATCTCACACTGCCCCAGCATGAACTAGGAGTAGGTTGACGGTTCTGTGGGAAGACATATGGGAGTATATTTCAGCATCTTGCCCTAAGGATGACAGTGTACAAACCTGTCCAGGCTTGGAAGGCAAGCAATGCAATAAAGTTCACAGAATATGAATATGACACGTGCAATGTGTAAAACCAGTGGGGCATTCAGTCTCGAATTAGCTACTCCTCGAAACCCATCAATGCAGCAGTTGTTTCACATCCATTCACTGTCATCAGTAAGTGTTTGTGCTTCACTCATATTACAAGCATATTGAATATTAGGTTTCTCTCCACAGAAATCTTGACTGAGAAAAAATTATCGCGGTTAAATGTTTTTTTTAAATCTGCCAGGGGGAACCATCAATAATCAAATCTCTTGACAGACGAGTGGTTTTGCATTGGTTAATGTTGTATTAGATATAGTGCCAAGCTAGGATGTGGTTATTGCCATTGAAAGAGATGCTCTTTAACTCAACAAAAAAACTGACATTTCAGCAGCAACCAATAATGATTACGTGTTAAGCGTTTCATAATTAAATTTCTCAGGGAAATGTTCAAACCAAATAGATGCTGGTAAATCCATAATTTTTGATAAATAAAATAAAAAGTTATTCCAGTTTACATCTTTATTTAAAGTAACCCTTTATGCTAATTTAAGATTCATAATTTTGTTCTTAAAAGTCTTTTCAAATAATTTTGCATCCATCCTCTTTTTGATTCTCTCATAATATACAATGCAATTTTTTTTTCTGACAATGTCTGAAATGGTTGGTTCAAGGGTTCTGTCTCTGTAAACCCCTCCTTTCTGAAAGTCTGCTCTGGTAGAGATTGGTCAAAAGACCAGGGGTGTCAAACTCAGTTCCTGGAGGGCTGCAGCCCTGCACAGTTTAGTTCCAACCACATAAAGACGTCACATAAAAATGTCACATGAAGACACAGAAAGCTATACTGTGTCTAAGAGCTGAGTTTGACACCTGTGTAATTAGACTGTTATCATTGGTCTACCGCTTATGTAGTGTGAACTCAGCATAACAGAAACAAAACGCCTAATGCATATCTAAGACTCGGTGTAGATGCTGTTTGTAGGCAGCAAGTAAAGACCATAGGATTTGCCAGACAATACTCAAAAAGTATATAATAATAAAAAACCTAAAACATACATACTTGTGACCTACCTGAGCTCTGTAGTGTATTCAGGTACACAGCACGCTGTCCTGCCTATGAAGACAGAGTAGAAACAGAAAGTTTATGTCTTTAAATAATAACAAAAGAACAAAAAAATGTAGTTTTTTTAGACATATACTGTACCATGGCACTCTTTGAAGTGCCATGCTAAATAAATGTATTATCATTAGGTGTTATTTGGTTTTGGTATTTTGTAATACATACATGCGAAAAGTACTACGGCATGACAGTTTGATACCATCAGAATATGTGAAAAATAAATCAAGTGAATAATAACATAGGCATAAAGTAGGATGTTTTAAAGAGACCTATTTTAAGTTCACATAATTTGAACTGTTTGGGTTATGTTTTGATGTTTTGTTTTTGATCTTTGTAAGCAGCTGCCAGCCTTAGTCAAAGATTTTCTCCCTGGAGGAAGGTTATCAAAGGTATCCGTTCCTTTACGACAGGAAAATGTCACATAAAGAGACGAGTTAACAGTGTGGAGCAGCTTTGCTTTAGCAGTGCTTCAGCTTAGATCAAAGCACACTTTCATTACCATCAAGCCATTAGACTGCTACTGTGTGAGTGTGATGAAAGGAATGAGTATCACACTTTTCTCTCATCCAGACGACAGTGAAAGATAGGACAGCATGCTTGCAGTGCAAACAGGTTGTAAATACAAATGAGATGCACTTTCCTCAAACCTTCAGACTTCAGTGTAAGACAGATCTAACTATGTATATGTCTATTTATCTATCTATGTATCCATCCATCCATGGCTGGACGATATGGTATATACAACTACCGTGGAATAATTTGGAAACCTTAATAGATTTTTTATTCCATGTATAACATAACATGTAAATAAGTGGGCGTGGCTAACTTATATGCAGTGTGAGTCTGAGCAAAACCCATCATGTGAAACTGAGGGAAAGGCTGGGAGTTTGTCAAAAACATTTGTGTGTTTACATATTTATATTTTCATATTTAAGATTTCCCCGTTATGCAAGTGGCATTTGTTTTATAACTGTGAAAATGTTAATTGTGGAAGGTTTAATAATGAATTTGTCCACACAACTGTAAAATGTAACATGAAGGGGAATCAAGCTGTTAATCCAAGTTCGTTTCATATACTATATTCATCAAGGTCCAAATAAAAGGAAAAAGGTAATGAAAGTCAATTTCATTTTTACAGTATTTAATTTTAACGCTATTTTTGTACATTTTTCAGAATAACTAGACCACCTATAAATAACTACCGTAAAGTGGACTTTTGTAGATACCGCCCACCCCAACCATCTATCTATATCTATATACAGTATATATGGATGTCTGTATGCACTTGCATGCATTTTACACACAGCCATTTGTAATTTTGTCTTTCAACATCTGATTCTGAAAGCTCCATCTTCATTTTTTAATTAAACCTGCAACATTTGAGTGTTTAAAAAAAAAAGGACAGCATGCAAGTACACAATTTGGGACAAAAAACTAACAATAAGAAGGGTGCATGTGGTTAAAGTCTGCATGAACTGGAAGGTCTTGTCAACTTTTCTTCAGTAATGTGACATTTTTCCAACTGAAATTAAATACTGAATAGAGAGCAGAGACTTATTATAAATCTCCTCTTCACCACCTCTTACTCATTAAAAAAGACAGTTCAGGAGGTGTGTTTCATACCGATATTCTGCCCAAGTTAATGTAAACCTGATGTCATCGGAGACTTGTTTTAGTTATTTTTATTTCTTCATTTATAAGCAAATGATTTAAATGTGGCTTAAGTTGTACAGATTAAGTTTTCACCTCAAAGAAAGAAATATGAGCTTACAAAGTACATTTTGTTAATTATGATTTCACCCGGACTTCACCCGGTATTCTGCACAAGCCAACACAATAATAAAGAAATGCCATCCCAGAGCGGAAGCAATAGTCTGCTCAGGATATGTAAAGCTTAAATTAGTATATTCTCTCAAATCATGAAGGAGGTGGGGTATATTATGTCCTGTTTTGCTATTTTAGTAATATGTCTTTTCAGATTGTCAGGCAAGGACAGATAGCAGACCAGCTGAAGATCATTTTAAATCAGATAAAAGCACCCATGGGTTGGTTTAATGTTTTTTTTTTATTATTTTTATTGTTTAGTATCTGACAATGACATATAATATCTTAAATAATTATTTAGATAATTAAACAGTAATTAATTACACTACATAAAAATGACATTAATTGCTTACAACATATGGTAACAGATTCATAAGGGACTTATTTGCATATATAGGGCTCTCATTACTGTTTCTCGTGATTACTTATATCCTTTAAAGAGCTATAATGAGGGCAAAGTACAACTCAACCACTAAAATGAACAATGACTGCAGCACGAGATAAAGCCATAATTATAGTGCCACACACTTTCACGTGATTCTAGACGTTAATGTTACACACAGTAGCTGTAAGTGACCGCGGCGCCAAAGCGTCAACATGCACCAGAATTAATTCGCGTGTCGACTTCCAGTCTAACTACTAAAATTAAGATTAGGAATGCATATCATATTATAGGCAAGTACACATTTAAAATGATATATTTATTATATGCAGCTTACAAACTCGCCCTCTGAACTCCTTTAATTTCCATATCCCATTATTACGTCAGGAGTTTTTCCGTCATATTTTTTCAGTGTAAATCACAGCCAGTTTGATTGTTTGTGGTCTGACTGAGAACTCATGTCAACAAAGCAAACTGCGTTCACATACCTCGCCGTAAACTCCGACAGAGAAACCAAAGACAGCAGCGATAGAGAGAATCCCTCTGATATCCATCCCGTCATTGACCGTCCGTCCAGCACAACTGTCCCATCATCGCTGTCCGAGGGCATACGGGCTAAAAGTGGGACGCCTTCCGCCTCAGAATGTTTACAAATGTTTGTTACAGCCGAGGAAACATAAAAAATGTTCAGAAAAAGAAAACAATGTTGTGTAAAAGTTCTAAAAGTCCAGCGACACGACTGACACCCCTCTCATGTTGAGGTCTGCGTGCACTGTGAGGTGACGTTACTGAGAGAGAAGAGACGCCGCTCCTGCAACCTCGACCATCACACTACAGATCATTACAGGGCATAAACATTTATGGAGCAGAGAGGCTGTGCCCTACGGTAAGCCGTTTTAACAGTTTTTGTGTGTGCTGGCTAAGTATTCATTAAGATGGCCAATACATAATGTTAATATTGACCATCATTGTCATATTGGTAAAAAAAATTTTTTGCACCTTGCACTATAGATTATGAAAAGCCAAAAACAACTAAATGATTGGGCGGGACAAAGTAAAAGTTGGGGGAAAAAATAAAGATCATATAATAACATTTCAGGATCATGCCACATAACTGGCATTTCTTAATTGTTTTAAAAAAGTTTAATAAATGTTGACTTTAAGTTGGGAACAACAGACACATTGTCTCTAGCAGAACGTCTCAAATTATTTAGTCTCAAATTATTTAGTTTATACCCAAAACATGTCCCTGATCTCCAAATCCATGAATAACACCCACCAGATACATCTTTTCTTTTTCAAAATCTGTCATGCAATCACCAATTTCTTCTTTTACTGATTAAGAAATTGAGTATTTTAATTAGTTTTCCTTTAGCAGTAATGGATTTTAATTAATTTTCATAATCCATTAAAAATCCTTAAAAGGCCTTATGTCATGAGACATCTTTTTTAAAGCAACCATAAAGGTCCACTTCTACACATCAGTGGAGCTTAATTCAAAATGTATAAATGTGAATTTATGTGAATTAACCCCAATTCACCAAAACATAACATAGTTTCATCATTTCCACAAGTGCGTGTTCTACAGAGTCTGTTTCCATTCACAAATTGAAAACAGGTTAATCAAATAAAAATTAAAAAATCCAGTTTTTATCTCCATGAAATGCGTTTTGAAATGAATATCTGAATAACTCAACAGACCTTGTACAACCTACCAAAAAATGTGCCTAAAGCTTAAAAACAAAACACAGACCTTCTGCAGTCACATTGCAAATATGAAACAGGCAGTCAAAGAATTCCTGTTCTTATCCATAACTACTGAAAGCTGCCTAACATGGGACAAAGGGCACGTGTTGATAAGCTGGATATTATTAACCATTTGGACAAATATATTATTATTTTTAAATATCTTAGCTTTCACCAATTTCATTTTAAATCCCAGAGCCCAAAGCTCACCTTGTTCTTTATTGTTCACCTGTGTACACAGACACTTGAGTGCACCTCATTCCACATTGTTCAGCATTCAGTAAAAGCTAACAATACCTCACAATGCCTTACTCATAACTGAATAAAAGATCAAAGGCTTCTTTAAACCCCATCACAATTAAACACATTATTCATATGATTAACACAAGTCGTCTATGCTGTAATTCATTCATCTGGGCGATCAGTTTACTTCTTGATACATAAAGAGAAATGACATTCAATCTAGTAAAGATTGTTTAGCCTGGCACACTGGTGAAGATTACGTAATTTCTTAAAACATTGATTTGACGCAAACAGCCATGTTCGTTTAGCTAAAAAAATGTATCACATATCAGGGAGCTAAAAAAACAAACAAAAAGAAATGATAAAAGTTTGCTTTCTCTTATCAGATGCCCAGAGGTGTGGCTGCATTGCTTGGCATTCATCCACACTCTGTTCTGGGGTGTTAATCTGGTGTATACTCACGTTATATGAACTGGAGACTGAAATGGTTTACTTTATACAGTGAACAAGACACGTTGAGGTCATCACTTTAGCCACCTTGAAGTAATTTATATTAAATCTCTGAGGCATTTATTTAGTTGATTATGTGCAGCTTTAACTATTTTGGTCCTAAAGTGTTTTGGGCTGTTGATTGTTTCTTGACTGATTTCTGAAGTTTGTTCTGTTGACAACTGTTCAAAAGCTAAAAAAATGTTGTGACTGAATAACACGGCATTTCCTTTGGGGCTTAAACACATTAAACTGCGGACAACTGTAGATAATCAGCCTAAGGAAATGGTGGGCAGTGTTATCACAGGATGGCCATGGTTAAACTGCATTAAGGGAACTAAACCATGGTCACAGTGTTTCAAATCATGTCAGTCAAAACATGAAAACTATCATTGGAAAAGACGTGTACTGTTTATTATTAAATATGCCGATAAATGAGTTATTTTGATCTTTAAGGCAGGGCTCTCTCGGACAAAACTGATGTACTTTGTCCTGGTATGTAACATGATCCAGCACTGAGTACTTCTGCCTTGATCTCAATTTTCTGATAATTGAGAATGGCTGAGACTAATTGTATTGTGGACACAACACGAAACAGGAAGGAAAATTGTTAAATAAATAAACCACCAGGTTTCACAGGTCACAGCTCAGTTATGCAGAAGAGATGTAGAAAAATAAAACCAAAAACCAATACAATAGATCTTAGTGAGATTAGAGGCCATGGTGAATTTGATGTGAATGAAAACAAGGCTGCGAGGGATAGACTTACAGTCTTTACAATGGCACACAATGTAGACAAGTCCTAGATCTCACATAAGTTTCAAAACCGTTTTACGGATATTTTTCTGCTTGAAGTTTAATGGAGAGTATAATCCATTGAACACACTGTACTTCAGTCCCACACATCCTCATTTCAATTCATGTCAGACATTAAATATGCCACTAATGGTCTTGTTAAGAACACTGAGATTATCTGAGGATGCAACTTAAACATTAATAACACAGATTATGATTTCAAAGGACATTACTAAAAAAATTAAATCCATTATCATTTACTTCTCATTGACTTTGTTTCAACTGTTGAACACACAAGATGATATGAGGCTGAGTAAATGATGACAGATTTGAATTATTGGGAGACTCAATTTAGGTGAACGAAAGAACCAGTTGTTCATCCTTCTGTTTTAATGGGATGACTCACAGAAGTGCAGTCAGGAAAATGTAGCAATCACCAAAAGAGCTTTCAAACCTTATGAATGCAGCTTATTTGCTTTGCGTGCACCTGCTGATGTGTTTTGGGCAGAGTTTGAGTCCCAGTGACAGTTTCATTGCTGTTTTTCAGTAATGCTTTCCACACCCCTTTCTCATCAATTGGCTGGCCCAGTGCACCCAGACTAAAGTCCCCATTAGCAGAGCTCAAATAATAAAAGTGTCCATTCTTTGACTAATCTATGATTTTGCACTTTTAGATCAGACTTCCCTGGTTGGGAAATCGTTTCAATAAGGTGTTGACTTCCTCAGGCAAAAGTCGAGCTCCCTGCCTTCCTTGGTTCTTGCTCTTCGCCTGTAGAAAGAAAATTAGGAAACCATGTTAAATAAAATAATGACTGCATGCATTTTTAGCTTCATCTTCTGGTATAAGAATGCATTTTAAAATAGGATCGGATCAGATAGGAAGTGGGGAACACTAAATACAGGTGTAAAATGGTTTGAGTGTATCCACTTTACAGTTAAATAATACAGTTTTAATTGTTTTCACAGTGTAAACACTCATGTGTTTCTCTGCCTGTTAACCCTCAAACTGTATTTATTTTCTGTTTACTAACTGTGCATTTGGGCTCTATATGACCCCAACAACTTAAAAGTGTAATTGTAAAAAATAAAGACATTTTACCCATACAAATGATAAATCTTTTTTGTTTGTTTGTTTGTTTACTTCTCAGCTATGCGTTAATGGTGTGTTTTGGGAGATATGACATGTTTACCTACTTTACTCTCAACTCAAATCAGTTAAAAAAGAATCTAAATTTAATTTAAGTTGTTTCTAGGTGTTAGGTGTAGAATTCTGTCATCTCTTGGTTAGTGATGAACCCAAAAGGGTTACAGTTTACAAAAGACATGCCGTTGTGTGTTTGCTTGTGTGTGTGTGAGCATAAATTTTATATTTTACATTTGTGCTCTAGTACCAGGTCTTCATTTCTGTTTGTAAATTTTCAGATTTATTGATTGTTTTTTTCACAAATGAAAAAACAAATGTTTTTTTCCCATTTCTCATTCATATCTATGACCCCAATCTATTCAATTGGGGTCATATATTTTGCATACCTTCAGAACAACCAAATCAAGTCCACATTTTTAATGATGAAAAGTCATTGTTTCAATAAGATGAAGGGAACCATTTTTTTTAAATAAAGAAAAGTTGATTGGGGTCACATATACCAAGATCAATTTGAGGGTTAAGCTAAATCTTAAGACAGGATTTAAACTTTGCATTGTGAAATTGTACATTTAGTTTGACAGCAGAGAAATGTAAAAAGTAGGATCTTCTCTTGGTGTCTGTGTCATTTTCCTTTTTGTATTTCACATTCATATGCAAACTGCAAATGTTTTTTGGCAATACTAGATTGAAAGATGAAAGAAAAAGGTGCATACTCTCCCATTAAAGTGGTTGCAAGTGGGCAAACATGATTAAATGCCAAAAAAAAAAGTCAAGTGTAAGTGGGAATGTGTCCTTGTCATCTACATGTAATCTGAATCAGAACACAATACAAAGTATAAGCATTTGTACTAAATGAAGGCTCTCACTCTTTAGCGGGAGATAGCAATAGAAACATGATCCTGCTAGATGCGTGAGATTTGCTGTAAACACGGAAACAACAGATGAACAAAAAGAACAAAAATAAATGTCTAGCAGGAAACTGAACTGCAAACTGGGAAGTCTGTTTGACATAACCAGGAAATGGCAGAGAAAATTTTGCTGGTTGTTCATGCTAATTGCTCATTCCTATGCATTCATCAAAATCGTGTTAATTATGGCCATTGAACTACAAGTCAGCATTCAGCAGGTTGTTTAAAGGAGGATATCCTGAAGACAGTGAGCTGCATGTCTGCAGTACCTTTTCGACACATGTGTAGAAAGCGGTGACTTCTTGAGGGCAGACTGCATTGTTAAAGTCGTTCTGTTTCCAACAGGCCATAAGCAATGACATCTCTGTAACGCAGGTGGCCTCTGTAACAAAGATGGTGTATAAGCATGAAGGGTTTAATAAAATAATGCATTTCAAATTTCTAAATAAAAAGTTACATATACAATTTTATAATAATTGAATAAAAAAGTGATTATAGAAATATTGAAATACTTGAAATTCATGTGTAGATGACACCCCACCCCCCCAAAAAAGAAAAACAAAACAGAGAAAAAAACAAGCACACCTTCACAAATTGAAACCATGTGGTTGTACAGTGTTGAGATGAAAATTCCATTAACTTTTACTTTGAAATAAATTCTGTTCCATAATATTGTCACAATGTTGTTGATATATGAAGATTAAATGTTTTAAATAAATGCAAACACTGAGGAAGGTCCTGTGTGACCAAAACGTTTGTTGTGCATTTTAAATGCACTCATCGCTTTAATTTTTGCGGTTATAATGACAAAAGATGGTTGCTAATCGATTATGTCATTATAAAAGTAAGCACAGTTTATTCACCAGATTATATTTTAAGGCCCTTTTACCTGTCTAAAACCTCCTTCAGTCAGGTTGCGGTGAATTTGACTTTTTGTAGAAAAACCTAGTGTAGAACATTTACTCGGCTGGAGGCTTATTTGTATTTTCACAGACTTAACATCATGCAATGTAAAACAATACATTTTCAGCCACTCAGAATAGCCACTATGGATATTTGATCATAAAACGAAGCATTTAAACATCATATTGGGAGTGATGGCATGAAGACGTATATTTATATGCCCTTCATCTAAATAATGTACTACACTTATTACAATCGATCATCAAATACATATACACACATTAGCTGACTTTCGGGCCATAAAAAGAGCAACATCTGCAATAAATTGCATATCTTTGCTATAGAAAATGTGTTTTTCCTCTCTGACTGTGTCTTGTGTCGTATTCTTCTATAAGCCTAATATACAGTAACTTATATGAGCACAAATCATTTGCCAGGAATTATAAGCTAGAACAGAGGTTTGCAAATATTATTTACAATATTTCCCAAATTATCTCAGATATTCAACACTTCGACAAAAGATAAATAAATACATAGAGAGGTAAGTTGACAAAACGTGAGGTAAATTCTGTAAAACTTGTAAAATAATATACATTTAGCACATCAACCTGTTTACTGCACTTCCATTAAATCATTAAGAGACTAAATGACGCCGAACAATTTATGAAAACATATATACATATCAATACATGTTAAATGAAGAAGTTCTGACCTCCTTTCTTCATTTTACGGATGGGGACCTCATTTTTGAGCACCAGCGGTTTTGTGGCTTTGAGCGCAGGTCTCCCATTCTGTCTACTCAACAGCTTAGCAACCTTCTCCTGAATCGCCGATCGGCTCATTGCCTTGCTATAATGCCTCCTCGCGAGACGGTACAAAAATTAAATAACACAACAGAGAGAATCGCAACCTTATAAAACAACACTCCAAATGACACACTAAAATGTCATTGCTAAATACTTCACGTCCTCATGTGTACGTCGCCATTTTGTGCCATAAAGCGTTCTTTACCGTTGTCATGGTTACAGCTGCTAAAACTGTCGTAAAAGAATGGTGAATTTCTTTTCACAGCTTCAGTCATTCACCTTTATAAGCCATTCTTGTTATATAACTTAACTTAAGTTTTGTAAAACTCATTTTATTCATGCACTAACCAGGGTTGATTGCACTGGGAATAGAGGTAAGTGGTGCAATCCAGAGTTGTTTTCTAAGGTGTTGGAACTCATAATTTAATAGGAATCATGTCTTAAATTCGGGAAGATGCCAAGACCTGGTGGTGCAAACTAAGTGATTAACCAATTTACCTTTTAACAGGAACTGAACATGTGTTTAATTGTAAACATAAAGACAGGAAGCCTTCAGGTGATGCAGGTTTTCCAGTAAAAGTTTTACTCAGGACATGGTTACACACTTAAGACACAGCAGGGTTCCGCGAGAGCACAAAACAAGCCAGAACAAACTTGATTAGCTGTTTTAAACTACTCTAGTACTCTAACCATTACACTATTTTCAAGTAAGATCATTTTTTAGTGATTCTGCAGGTAAATGTAAAAGTTTTTTAAGATGAAGTAAAGAAAACACTATTAATAAAGCCAATGGCTAGAAATTCAAACAGGCTTGGATCAAGGGGAGCAGGCTTTCCACGAGCCATGGAATTTCTTAAATATCGTGGAATTTTAAAAGGTTCATTCCAGACATTAAAAGTCAGGGAAGATTTAAACTCATGGAATATCAGGGGCTTTGTTTGTCACTTTAATTTTATGTGTGTACCTGTTGTTAGGCTACCATGTCAGGATAAGCTAAATTTAAGCTGCTTTGGCTTCAAAATGTCCACTTAAGGGTGTTAAATGTTTTTTATTTTTGTGTGAACTATCCCTTTAAAACTTTCTGCTCTGATTTTAGATTTTCAGGCCTTAAATTATGGAAGAGTGAATGCTGTATTTTTCTGACATTTTTTGAGACCTGCAGAAGGTAACCCTTTATTTTATTTATCTCCATGTTAAAAACCAAACCTAAAGCTTTCCCTCCATTCCCAGACAGGCCATTCATTCATTCATTTTCTTTTTGGCTTAGTCCCTTTATTAATCCAGAGTCGCCGCAGTGGAATGAACCGCCAACTTATCCAAAATATGTTTTACACAGCGAATCCCCTTCCAGCTGCAACCCATCACTGGGGAACACCCATACACTCTCATTCACACACATACACTACGGACAATTTTAGCTTACCCAATTCACCTATACCGCATGTCTTTGGACTTGTGGGGGAAACCGGAGCACCGGAACACAACATACAAACTCCACACAGAAATGCCAACTGACCCAGCCGAGGCTCGAACCAGCAGAAACTCCCATCATCTATTCAGCTTCGGTGGTAAACATGCAAAAACAAACTTACCATGCTGTTTTCTGTTCTACCTTGCAGTAAGATCAAACAAGTTTTTTGTTTATTTGTAAGAATGATTTTGATAAATTAGATAACCATAATTCACGCCTTGGTAGAATAATAAAGATAACGATAAGGATGAGGCAATGTTTTTGTCCAAATGTAAATATTTCTTGTGAATACAAAGATAAGGCAATTATCTTCTCCCAGTGAGTAGCACATGGTAGTAAAGTAAGCTTAACTTATTTCCATTTTTTCCCCCTTAAAAGCTATTTTAATCATTTTTCACCTGTCGTTTCCTACGGGGTATACAGTTAGAGCTGATAAACCCCAGCCGGCCCATACATTCCATTAAAAAGCAGCTTGAATTCAGATCTGCTCTGGTATTCTGACTGTGTCTCTGCTTGTTTGTAACTACCTTGAGTTTTTAGCCAGCTGGAATCATAAACCCGCTATTATGATTTTTACACATGCTTAGATTGGTAAATGTTCCTGGAATGTTAAGACTGTTTAGATGGAAAGTCAATTCCTTTTCAGGATTTTCAGCATAGTAGCATAGTAGAGGAAAGTTACAAATAATGAGCTATATGTGGACTTTGGAAATTAGGTATCATTTAACATTTTTATAAAAAATAATCAGTGGTACAGTGTATGTAAGTGTGACTCTGAGGAGTTTTGAAAAAGATTTCAGTTGCTGTTTATCATTTTCCGTGTGCCAACAGAATATGTTGACACAGACAATACGTAAGAAACAAAGACTGGCCCTTCCTGAACTCTGACCTTTCCTGCTCCTGTTTGCTTGACTGAACTAAATTCAATGGCCTTTACACACAAAGTTTTCCAAGGAAGTTTTTTTTTTCTGTTTCTTTTTGGTGAGGCTGCATTTTTACTCAAGCTCACAGTTATAAATCATTCCCTGAAACAACTTAGTTCAAGCTTCATTCAATAACCTGACAAAGCAGCGTTTTTCTTTTTTGTTTTGGACTATGAACACATTGATAGCTGAGCTGTATCAGGAAAAAAGCCCTCTTTGTATCTAATTGTTTTTTTAGAAAAGTGAGCTGTCTATAAATGTATACCCTGAAAGAAGTCACTTTTTGCACTATGAATTGTTTATTAAAAACTTTAGTTCTGTCACCGTTTAAACAACTCGTGTTGTTTTAAACCCATAAAACTTTTGTTTCAGAACCTAAAATAAGTTTAATGACACCTAAGAGATCTGTTTTTTGTGTGTGCTGCAGAACGTTCAGAAATACAATAGTAGTTTAGTAAAAATGTATTTTTTTACAAATTGTATTTTTTTACAACTAGTAAGTCAAAATACAAGAAAAGTCTGTACATACACTGTAAAAAATGCAGGGTTCCACACAATTCCTTCATTTTGTCTCAACTCATATTGATTAAGTTAACTTAATTGTTTTTAGAGATTTAAGTGGATTGAAGGGCGTCACGGTGGCGCAGTGGGTAGCACGATCGCCTCACAGCAAGAAGGTCGCTGGTTCAAGCCCCGGCTGGGTCAGTTGGCATTTCTGTGTGGAGTTTGCATGTTCTCCCCGTGTTCGCGTGGGTTTCCTCCGGGTGCTCCGGTTTCCCTCACAAGTCCAAAGACATGCAGTTAGGTGAATTGAATAAGCTAAATTGGCCGTAGTGTATGTATGTGAATGCAAGAGTGTATGGGTGTTTCCCAGTGTTGGGTTGTGGCTGGAAGGTCATCCGCTGCGTAAAACATATGCTGGATAAGTTGGCGGTTCATTCCGCTGTGGCGACACCTGATTAATAAAGGGACTATAAGCCGAAAAGAAAATGAATGAATGAATGAAAGTGGATTGAACAAAAAACAATTAATTGGCCAAAAAAACTTAAGAATTGTGTTGATTCATCTCATATTAAATAAGTAGTTTGAACAAGCAGCAAAAGTAATTTTTTGAGTGTATTAAAAATCTTCCACATAATTATCTGATGCAAGTTTACCAGAGGGCCATAATAACACATGCATATCGAGTTGAATGCACAATGCACTCTTACATTTATTCTAGAAATGCTGAGTTGTTTTGGGCCAACCCAACAGGTGGGTTAAATTTTAGTAACACATTAACCATTGAGTTGATCCATATTTTACTAAAGTTTGGTTAAAACAACACAGTATTTTTAAAGTGTACTGACACTTTTTCATTAGGTTCATGCATTCTGAAAATGCGCACTTGTGCATGATTTTATTTGTTTTTATCCTTGTAGAAGTGAAGATTTTAGCTTATATTTGTTGAACCATTCAAATATTTGATTACGTTATGTTGGTGTTGTTTCTAATATTTGTTTTATTCTTGTGAAGCACTTTAAGTTGCATTTCGTGTACACTGTAAAACAAATCTTCCTGCCTCAACTTTTTTTGTTGAATCAAATAAACTTTTTCTAGTCATCTCAACTTAAATCAGTCAATCTAATTAAAATTTGTATGTTAAACTTTGTATAGCTAAAAAAAAATGTAGTTAAAACCTGATTCACTTATTACATTAAAGTAACATAAAAACATTTGTTGTCATTACTTTTTGTCATATAATTTTTTTTTTACAGTTTATAAAAAGATCTATAAAATGATTATTATTGTTGTTGTTTTTATTATTATTATTTAGTCAGATGTTTACTTTTACTTTTTTCTGAACAGTTTGAAGCTGAAAACATTTAGGTGAAGAGCCTTTTAATGGCGAAGCAGAAATCTGTCAGGTTTCATTAAAATGTATTGTTAAATGTACCAAAAGATAATTTGTGACCACATAAATCCATGAATCCACATTTTTGTGCCACTGAGTGTCTACATAACTGTTTATCTACGACAAATCTTATTAACACATCTTGTAAAAAATCAAAAAGTCTGCATTCAGTTAACATTCAAAATTATATTTCTGTCTGAGTCTTGCACTACTTTTCTCAACCAAGAAATCAACTGAAGAAAGTTTACTAAAACAACGTTTCTCTTTCTTTTTTTTCTCCTTTTAGTCAGCTGTGCTTGCTCAATGAGTTGCATATGCTGCACAAACATACCAGACCAACTAGAGGTCATGACATTCTCCTCCCTCATTGTTGCAGTGAGTATTTGTGCCCATACCTTAATGCTCTGTAAGGTGACCCTGTAACCTGTAAGAATGCAGCTGGATCTCCTTTGAGACCCTCTTTCGTCACATGATGCCACCAAAAATCTTCACTACCCCACAAAAGTTGTTAACATATTAGCGTATTTGTTTGAGTGACTCTGGTGGTAATTGGTTAATCCAAGCCAGTGTATCAGGTCATAGAAAGTAAAAATAATGCATTTTCCTCCTGGGCTAATTTCAGGTATTATGTGGTAAAGAATAGCTAAGGTTGCTCTGGGAGTCTGGTTATTGAAGTTTCTTGGATATAATCCAATATTAATCCCTTATTGTGATTTTAGAATGACTTTAATGGTTGTCAGTGGCTGCGTAACGTGATGTGGAGGAATAATGAAAGGCTTAATACAATATCATTAAACTTAACTTACAGTCAGGGCAAGACTCTAAGGCTTAAGCTTTATGTGCCCATAGAGGAATGAAATAAAGTTACATCGTTTGTGCCTTATAGAATTTTGATCAAAAACTGTGTGGTCCACTAAGTCTGCTTTTGTCTTCATTCATTCATTCATTTTCTTTTCGGCTTAGTCCCTTTATTAATCTGGGGTTGCTACAGCGGAATGAACCGCCACCTTATCCAGCATATGTTTTACGCAGCGGATGCCCTTCCAGCTGCAACCCATCACTGGGAAACACCCATACACTCCCATTCACACACATACACTAAGGACAATTTAGCTTACCCAATTCACCTATACCGCATGTCTTTGGACTGTGGGGGAAACCGGAGCACCCGGAGGAAACCCACGCGGACACGGGGAGAACATGCAAACTCCACACAGAAATGCCAACTGACCCAGCCGAGGCTCGAACCAGTGACCTTCTTGCTGTGAGGCGACAGCGCTACCCACTGCGCCACCGCGCAGCCCCTGCTTTTATCTTGCTTTTTCATATTTTTTTTTTATATTATATTATCTTATAGTAGTCATTAATTCCTCTTATTCTTAATGTGCCAGGTCCCTGCTGTTATTTTAAAATTTAAAACTGTAATATTTAATCAAATCATATAATATATTGTAATATCATATACCATCATTTTTCATATATCTCATGCTTGCCAGCCTGCTCTTAATCCTTAATTTTAGAAACACGATAATTATTATACAATTTTTTCCCTAATTTTATTATATTAATTTTTTAATATTTATTATATATATATATATATATATATATAATTTTTCCTAATTATTTCTATTCTATTCTATTTTTTTCTGTTGTATTCTAATAAAATAAAACATTGCTCCTTCATCCTGCTGTTAATTTATAATTTAATTCACATATATTGTTAAATTGTATTCTTATCTATATATTATATGTTGCTATGTTATGTTATGTTATCTTATGTTATGTTACAATATGTTATGTTAAGTTATCTTATGTTATGTTATGTGTTGTGTTGTGTTGTGTTGTGTTCTGTTTTGTTTTGTTCTGTTTTGTTATATGTTATATATTATATATATGTTATATATCTTAAAAAAAAATTATCATCTGGTTTACAGTGCTCCTCATTCTTTTTGGTCAAACGTTTCTCATAGCCTTTTCATTTAGTCTTTTATATTCAACGTTATGATAATGGGAGACGTCCCCGGGGGAGAGTTGAAGCCCCCTGAGTGTATGAAGATGATGAATTTCTGATGAGATATGGAGATGTGTGCCTTTTTTCTCAGATGGCACATTATGTACTGCCACGGACACAGGGTTTCTCTGTCCAGACCGCCTGTAAAAACACAACCACGACACCCCATCTGCCAAACCCAGAACATTTAGAGGCTCAGAAACAAACACACACTGTAAAAATTACATGCATACACACCGAAAGTGCAAAACTGTCTAATCAAACGCACTCCATCACAAGGACTGTTTTGCATCTCTTTATTCAGCCCCGTCTCTATTGCAAATCCATGTTCTCGTTGTCCCAATATGATTCATTAATTTAATTATTCACCGCATTTAATTTCACACTTGTACAGTAGACAGACGTTGGGAGGTAATACGAGGGTGCGAAGAAGATATTAAGGGTTTGTCCATGGGGAATAGATGAAAATGGCACAGGACAAAAGCATGTGTGTGCGTGTGTGCGTTTGTAATAGAGAGAGAGGAGAACAGAGACAGTCTGGTCTCTTGGAGGACTGTCTGGAATTGTGAATTGATTAATGCAAGGCAGATCCATTAGCTAATGAAGTCTGTCTGGTCAACACTGGATTCAGTAAAGCAATTACTTCACCTCCGTCCGCATCTTTTGACTGTTCCTCCACGGTATATTGCGAGGCTCTTGCATCAGTGATTGGGGCTATTTGTTTGTTTTAATGAATTATTTAATGACTGCTGTTGGATATTATTATGTGTAATATGTGATACTTAAACCTCACGTGAAAGAAAGTGAGTTGATATAAATATATAGTCCATAAATATTGTTTTGAATTGTCATATACAATATGAGATTTCTGTTGATTTGTAATAGCTTAAACTGTGCTCCTTGTATAATTGTTTTATTTACATTTGTCGTAGTCTGGCAGGCGATGAATTTAGTTTTGTGCGTGTTTTGTTTGAGAAAGAAGTCTGTGACCTTTTTAAAAAAAAAAAAAAATTGTATTGCAAACAAAATAAAGTATGTGAGAGAATCTTGAAATATAAATTTTTTGAAATATTAAATTTTTGATTAAAATACAGTCCTTGTTTATATAACATGTTAATGTACAGTGTCATTCGGATGTTTGAAATGTAAGTTTTTTATGATTTATTGAATCATAAATTTATAATACCATAATATTGAGATGTTATTAGAATTAAATATATATATTTTTTTTTAAAGTACTGTTTTTATATTCATATATTAAAAAAAGTTATTTATTCATGTGAGAGCTGAATTATGTTTTTGATATTTAAACATTTTTCATATAAAGATTAAAAAGCAGAGTAGATAGAGAACATAAAGAGTGATAATTGGAGGTCAAGTGTTGATAATAAAGATGAATCTTTAGCCATTTTTTTCACAGTATTGCATTGTGGAAATGATGTGTTATTCATGAAATGGTCAATGTTGAATGAACAACACAAGGACTGAATGCCTCTACTTATCAGTTTAGTTAAGAATGGATGTTTATAGTTTGACATTTGACTTTTTGCCCTAACCATTAGTCTCCTGACTCAGATTTACTAGCTGGAAAGATCTCAGTAAAAGATGCTTTGTTTATGCAGATGTGAGCTTTCTCATTGCTTTCTGCTGTCATGTTTTGTCTGTTCAGGTTACAGGCCATTTCAAGAGCAATTCCAAATCATTCACAGGGGACAGACATGAGTCTGCATAGGCCCTTGACACTGCATTGAATACCACCATCATGAGATGATAAATTACACTGTAAAAATGCTGGGTTCCAAACAATTTCTTCATGTTGTCCCAACACAAATCGATTAAGTTAATTTCATTGTTTTTACAAATTTAAGTGGATGGAACATAAAACAAGTTGTCCCAAAAAACGTAAAAAATGTGTGTAGTTTAATGAGTAGTTTGAGTTAGTGTATGTGTTTGGTAACAATTCCAAAAGTAAATCATGTGTAATTAAAATATTAAGAGATCACTTTGGATTTGGGTTTGAGTAAAATGTTAGTATTTGTTTTTTTATTATTATTTATATTTATTATATGGTGATTTAGAGCATTTAAATTTTCAATGACAGCTGGTCCGAATTGCAAGCAAGGTTATTTCAGACAAATGATTGATTTCTTGACTCTTTTGATGTTAAAACTGTTATTATGTTGTTTAAAACAAATAGAAGTATCTGAACAAGGCACCTTTTTAACATTTTATGCAAACAAACAAAAATCATGTAACTACAATCTGGAATACATTAATAAAAATAATAAAACAAAAAGTATCTTTTACTCAAACTATGAATTATAAATCTAGAGAATTTTAAAATGCCCCTTTTTTCCATAGCTGATTATATAAAATATGCTTTGTCCTTTATTGTATTATATTATATTATATTATATTATATTATATTATATTATATTATA
>CAIGQV010003909.1:22456332-22488579 GCA_903798115.1 Danio jaintianensis
TATTATATTATATTATATTATATTATATTATATTATATTATATTATATTATATTATATCCAATATAATACGTTTGCATGTTCTCCCCGTGTTCGCGTGGGTTTCCTCCGAGTGCTCCGGTTTCCCCCACAATTCAATTCAATTCAATTCATCTTTATTTCTATAGCGCTTTTACAATGTAGATTGTGTCAAAGCAGCTTCACATTGAAGATTATAGTGAATTGGAATGGTGACCGTTCAGTTTTTAGAGTTTAAGTTCAGTTCAGTTCAGTTCAGTGTGGTTTAATTTTCACTGCTGAGAGACCAAACACTGAAGAGCAAATCCATCGATGCGCAGCTCTACAGGTCCCGAACCATGCAAGCCAGTGGCGACAGCGGCGAGGAACGAACTTCACTACCACAGTCCAAAGACATGCGGTATAGGTAAATTGAATAAGCTAAATTGGCCGTAGTGTATGTGTGTGAATGAGTGTGTATGGATGTTGCAGCTGGAAAGGCATCCGCTGTGTAAAACATATGCTGGATAAGTTGGCGGTTCATTCCGCTGTGGTGACCCCTGATGAATAAAGGAAATAAGCCGAAGGAAAATGAATGAATAAATGAATTATTTTATCTTATAAATTTATATTATTAATAAATCTAGTTATTATATTATATTATATATAAAGGTCTAGTATGAGCAAATATACTGGAATTAAATGGCTTTTGTTGTGTAACTATTTATATCACCTTCATGACAACCTGCAATTCAATTGTAGTAGACTGAAAAATGTTCAAACTCCAAGCTCAATTTTATTCTCAAGTGGTCTGATAGCATTGACTGGCTCATACTGCCACCTGCTGCTATAAACCATTACATGAAAATGACTGAACAAATGACACAGTGAGCTCTTTGTTGGTCTAAATTGAAGCACACACTGGGGCACAGTCACACATGTCTATGTAAAAGATAAGCTGAACAGGCCTTTTTGGGATTTGTTTTTTTTTAAGCAAATACACAATATCTTACATATAATCCATGTTAGCACCATAGCATTTTTGTATCCACCATGGATATAGTAATCATTAAAAATCATGGTAAATGAATCTATTATGCCATCTAAATAAACCTTGTATATGTTATTTTTAAATTTCTGTGATCTGTGTTTTCCACTGTTAAATTGAGTTTTTACTGATTGCTGCTGCCCTCTGCTGATGATACTAGATAGTTACTGTGCAAGTCATGACACAAACCTTCAATAAATTATGAAAATGTTTGTTTATCTTTTTTTTTTTTACCAAAGACAAAGAAAATTGAACATCTGTTTTCATTGTGCTAGCCAGCAGCTTTTTAATTAAATGTAAACACTCTTCTTGTAGTCGTAACAACATTTGCATCATTTCTCCAGAGGGTCGTTCATTTTAATTTGACTCAGATGTGATTTCCCTTCGTAAAGATGTTTTATTACTGTCACTAAACACTCACAGATACATTTCATGAAGGAACACCAAGATTTAAAGCTACAGTTCACTGGAAAATGAATGTTACTATAGTTTATGTAAGGCCTGTTCACATCAAGGGCAATAACTGTATAACAATAGTTTAATACATTGTTTTAAAGGCTCATTCACACCAAGAATGATAACTATAAAGATTGCTATAATGATGTCATACAAAACCTTATAGTCTCAATAGTCTCAAATATACTGTATAATCAAAAAAGTGCAATTTTATTTAAATTATTTATTCGATGTTGGCTCATAGGCTGAAGTCCTTTGCACAATAATAAAAAAAAAAACTTGAAGTCTGTGAAATTAAAATGTACAATGTTTATTTTGCTAGCTCACATTGTTATTCTTAAGGTGAATAACTAATCCGTGCAAGTTAACCATTTTTTTTGTTTGTTTTCTTTTGGTAATCTTCAATGAAAGTCTGACCATTTGCTTTCGCGTTTGGAGTGGCGCTCCTTCTGTTTACATCAACCTGAGGGCTTCCATAGCAACTGCATGTTATTACCCCCTCTTACCGTAAGTTTGCTATGAGGGAATGATGTGAAAAAAGCTGTGCCCCCTACTCAATATAAAGCATGGTTCCACAAAAGATAGAAGTAATGTAAAATCAAGATAAGACTACGTGGTCGCAGTGCACTTTTTCTTTTACGTTTGCTTTTGAAAACACTATTGGTTGGGTTTATGGAAGGGTTTAGGTCAGTGGTCTTCTAGGTGATCCATATGACAAGCCCTGCATTCTTGTGGATGTGTACAAGAAGGATGTGTATCTGAAACATACAACAAATGTACCCTAAGTAACGTATTTTAGACCAAAAATGTAGACAGCGCCCTCTAGTGGATTTGTCATCTGAAACATGCAACCAAATGTTCCTGGAGCAATATATTTTAAGTTTCGCAAAAATGTAGGTTGTGGCACATATTTCAAATTAGCCTAGGCTTTATTTGCTAGCATGATGTAATTTACTTATTGTAACTAACTATAAACTCATTCATTCATTCATTTTCTTTTCGGCTTAGTCCCTTTATTAATCTGGGGTCGCCACAGCGGAATGAACCGCCAACTTATCCAGCATATGTTTTACGCAGCGGATGCCCTTCCAGCTGTAACCCATCACTGGGAAACATCCACACACACTCATTCACACACATACACTACGGCCAATTTAGCTTACCCAATTCACCTATAGCGCATGTCTTTGGACTTGTGGGGGAAACCGGAGCACCCGGAGGAATTGCACTCTGAACTTTATAGTTTGCTTGGTGTGAATAGCTCTTGTGTCGTCCCAACCTTGACTTTCTGTTTTACATACAACACAAAAGCAGTTACCTCGTAGAAAGTTCAAGCTGCATAGCATCCCTAGTTCACATTTACTTTCATTTTTAAGAAAAATGGAATAGAAATTACATACAGTGAGCCTTAAACATTGTCTTCTCATCCTCATGTAAATTCCATGAGTGTAAAATACTGGTGAAAAATGGGCCAATTGGAAAAAAACACATCTGACAATCCACACAGGATCATTAATATGCATTAAGATTGCGCTTAATTAGCCATAATGTTTTCTAGTGAGATTACAACAATTACATATTTTTTCTTTATTTTTTATCTAAGCTTGTGCTAAATATACTATGTCATGTACCACGGTTGATTTTATCTGTTAACAGTTCGACAGAATGCAAAATGGTATATATATACAGTATATAAATCTATTCAGTGCCAACTTAAAGAGGTATAAGCTAAATTGATCTTTTGGTACATTTAACATGTATATTGTAATGAGGCAACATATACACTTAAGATGAATATAATTGTTTAATGCATGTTTATGCATAGTGTCATATCACTTAGCTCTTACTATAATTTTACTTGAGTGAAAGGACACTAATAAACTTTTTAAAACTCATCTGTTTATTCAGAGGTTGATATTAATTCCTGCCTGTGTTTTCATATATGTTAAAGCTGCAAAATACAACTCTAAATACATCTTGTTCTGCCCCTTTTGTTGAGATGAATTATAATTTAGCCTATATATAAACCAAAGCTAAACTCAGGAGCAAACTAGGTTACTAGGTGGCATAAAGGTATAGCTAACATAAATAGAACTTTAAAATACTTTTCATTCTAGGGGTAATTCCTGTGTTTATAAATGAGTATATAAAATCATTTCTGGAGAATATTTGAATTTACCTAATCAATATATCTTCTATGTAGATATCAGAGAACAATTTAATATATTTTATATCCATGCACTCTGGCACCCTTAAAGCCAATAAATTAAGGATTTTTTCCACCAGTTTTGATTAGTGCTTTCCACATTATGTGACATGTCTCAAACATCAGATGCACACAGAACAGTTTATGCTGGAGGGAAGACAACATGTTGGTGGTGTAAGAGCTTCACTGTGTAAAAAAATAGGATGTTAAATGTGCAATTTCCAAGAGAATTTGCAAAAAAGAAAGATCTTCAGTAGGCTATAGCTGTTTCCTTACAGTTTTCATGTTTTCTGCAGTTGAGGTTTTAAAATAACACCCTTTGCCTACTCTTTTTGTTTGCATTTTGTTTTTGTGATTAGTCTCATAAAGGATTTGTATTTATCTGCTTAAATCAGTTATCGACTTCCAAATTTAAATAGATACTGGCTACCAGTACTGTCCAACATTCCCATATTGGTGCATCCCTATAGTCTTATGTGTAGCCTACTATCCCTTTAAACAGCTCTTCCCCACAGAGACAGCCTTGCTAATATCTTGATAAATAGCTGCCAGACCCCTCAGGGCCACAGACCCGGTGTTCATAATTCACATTTTATTCTTCGTAAAGATGAAGGACTGCAATGCAAAGCACGTCTAAAAGAACCGAGGGGTTGTGTGTCAGCCTCGGCGTCTTCCTCAGGCTAATTGTCAACTGATGAGCTTTGAGCAGCTTTAGGATTTAGAGTGTATTATGAGGAGGGAGGGAAGGAGGGAGAAGCAGCAAGAATACTGCCAGACAGCCGAGCACCGGATTGCATCGGCGAGAGAGAGAGAATCACACACTCTCACACACACACACACACATAGAGAAATAATAGGGCATGTGAATTAGCCAAAGTGGATGCAGCGTCACTGAGAGGCACCGAGTGAAAGTGAGGGAGTGAATGACAGCGAGGGACCGGAGGAATACGCATGTGTGATCTGCACAAACGGGAAGGGTGAGGAGCCGAGAGGAGGAGAGGAGAAGCACGGCTACTTCAGGCGATATCTGGGCTGGAGCCATCCATCCTTTCTCGAGGAGGGCTGCCTCTGTAAATACACACCACCGAGACACGGAGGAAAAACCACAAGACCTGTAGTCATGGCAGACATCGGTAAGTTCATCAGATCTCTCATTCATAATCTTGTTTGGTGCTTCTGCAGCAAGTTTGGATCCCATAATGCAAGGTGTAACTTTAAAAGCATACTGTAAGTCTTTGGCTTCAAAAGGTCACACCAATGCAATAGAATAGTGATTAACCCTCCAGGTGAGTTGAAGCGCGTTGTTTGAGAGGTGTATCCTCAGCGCGTGGGTGTTGATATAAGGGTATGCTGGGATCCAGACACCCAGAGATAATGAGAGCCCCAGGGTCTCCTCAACCCCGCCCAGCCCTCATACGCACTGCTGCTTTCCTGCCTGCCCTTTACTCCTATAATGGAGAGGAATGGGATCACTGGACAGATCTAGTGTGCCTGTGAATGGGTTTCAGCAAGGGAGTGTGGGGAAGGGAAAGGTATGATAGCCCTTCTCTATGTCTATTTTCACTCTGCTTATCAGGGATTATCAGGGTGATTACTTACAGAAGAGATACACAATCATCTCTCTCTCTCTCTTTCTGGCCCTGTTTTCTTCCTGTGCCTGAGGAACGACCGTCATAGTGTGCATAAAGGGCAAAACTGCAGAGAGAGTATGACATTTAATCTTGGGGTGGTTTCATCTGCCTTTGAATGAGTAGTGTATATGCATGGGGACTGAAGAATGTCACGGTAAATCACATTGACATGATTGTCCACAGGCTCTAACATCAAAAGGAGAACGATTGAATAATCCTGGTCCGGTCTTTAAAGTCAATGTGAGATCATAGTTTACCGTTCTTATTTTGAGGGAATATTGCAACGTTATTTTTACGTTCATCTGTTGAAATGTCTTTCTTTGGAAGTTCCTCTCTGATGATGTTTTGAGGATGTAGGGTGGGATAATTATTCCTCCCATACAGCAACCTTTGAGTCAAATGACATCATTGTAATTAGCAAACATCATCGATCCAGATCAATATCCAATGTACAAAGTTAAATCCCTACAAGAGTAATTTGTGTCACAGCAGGGAAGAGAAGTCAAACATAATCTCCATTTTGTGTCAACGATAACCAATAGTAAAATTCAGTTCAGGTTATAGCCAAAAATATTAACTGACATTATAAAATAAACATAACCTTTGAATAAAAAAAAATAAATTAAGTAAAATCAGTTACATTAAAGGCTATTAATGAAAACATTATTTAAATATACATTTAATAAAAATTTTTAAAGGTAATAAAGATAAGTTTTTTAAAATGTTTTGAAGATAATGCTATTCATTTGTTTCTGTGACAATTTTCAACTTTAGTTTACAATTTCTTAGTGGGTATGTTATATTATTTAAGAAAACAACTACATTTTAAAAAAGTTTTTCCTTTATGTTTCTGTTAAGTTTTGTGCACACTGATCAATGTTGCCAGTCTGAAAAATTGTTAAATCTAGCAACAAAACTGCCAAGTTAGCATCACTGCTTGTAAATTCAGTAAAGTGTTAACTAGAGATTTGTGGGATCATTTCTATTTAACAGTTTAAATAAAGAACCGTGTTATTGAATTGAGTTTAAAAAAAACAGAAGTTTTCCAGAACAAAAATTTTCTAATTAGGTAAGCATAGTTGAAAAATTTCATTCATTCATACATTCATTTTCCTTTAGTTTAGTCCCTTTATTCATCAGGGGTCGCCACAGCGGAACTTATCCAGCATATGTTTTACACAGTGGATGCCCTTCCAGCTGCAACCAAGTACTGGGAAACATCCATACACACTCATTCACACACATACACTACAGCCAATTTAGTTTATTCAATATACCTATAGCGCACGTGTTTGGACTGTGGGGGAAACCGGAGCACCTGGAGGAAACCCACACAAACACGGGAAGAACATGCAAACTCCACACAGAAATGCCAACTGACCCAGCCGGTACATCGACCTTCTTGCTGTGAGGCGACAGTGCTAACCACTGAGCCACCGTGCTGCCCTGAAAAATTTCTTTGGGTACAAAAGTAACATAAATAACATAAATGCTTTGTTATTCACCATTGCCTTTTCCATTAATTGTTGTTTTTTTAATGCCTTTTATTTATTTTATTTCAGTGTTTTTGATTGGTATTGTTTTACTAGATCAGTCTTAAATGCAGGACATCCCTGCTTTCTCAGAATTAAAATTTTCTTTAATTTAAAAAATATATATTTATGAATATTTAAATAGAGTGTATTTAAATTTATGTTTTAAACATTATTTTTTTTTACCAAAAAAAAATATAACAACAGCCCAATTATTAAACAGTGTTTTTTTTAAAGTATTTTAAGTGGATGGATTTAGAAATGAGCAATAAAGGTCATCTAAAAAATCCTGGATCAAAGAGTGTGCAAAAATAAATATCCAATATCAAAAAACCAACAACATTCTATTTAAAATAATATGCATGGAAAATTCACTGAATGCATGAATAAACTCAGCTGTCTCTATAGTTTAACTGCAATGGTTATGAATCACCATGAAAAATGTCTTGGAGGTGCTGCCATACCTGCTTGTTATTTTGAAATGTTGTGCGGCGGTGTACGTGACGCTCATGATTGTGTTTCAGAATCTCTCAGCGAGGCCCTGAAAGGCATCAGTGTGAGCACAGAGCTGGTGGAGGAGGAGCTGAAGCCTCATCTGGATGTTCTGCTCAACCTGCTATTAGAGAAGAGTGAGTCTACACCATTAACTACCCCTCCTCAGTCTATTTATAAACCACTGTGTGTCATTCCCAAAAATCCATATTTCTCAACTAAAGCAACATCAAATTCTGGTGCCATGGCCCTTACAAGAGCCTGTAAAGAGCCTTTTTTTGTGATATAAACACATCCTATATTTATTAATATTTGAACATACAAATATATTTAAAATATTACATTTAATGTTGTTACTTAGATTTTTGTTTAGTTCACAGAATGTTTTACTAATGAAATGAGCATAAGATAAAAGATAAAAAAAACAAGGTAAACGAACATGCAAAAATAAATATCCAATATCAATCCTATAATAAACAACAACACTCAGTTTACTTCCAGTTCTGGTGCCATGACCCTTACGAGAGCCTGCAAAATGCTATATGCAGAATGATATAAACAGAACCATATTTATGAATTGTTGAACGTACATACATTTTTAATATGCAATATATAAAATTAATGCTGTTAAAATACTTAATAATAATAATAATGTGTAAATGAGCATGCAAAAATAACCCAATAATAAAATCAACAACATTCAAATGACCTTATTATGGTTTTTTTATAATAATATGCATGGATAAAATCAACTTTATAGGGATATAGTACAGTATAGTAATATATCTATCTATATATATCATTATGCACTACTGTATATCACTATAAAGTTGATACTCTCTGCTTGTTGCTCCAATCTATCTTGATCTAAATGTAACCCTCTGTGGGTCATTCCAAAAATCTGTTCATTCATACATCTAAAGCTACATCCAATTCTGGTGCCATGACCTTTATGAGAGCCCATAAAAAGACATGATCCACCTAAAAGTGACGTATGTTGTTGACAGAAGCCCTACCGTGCAAGGCCATCATTTAGTGTCGCTCTCATTACACACTCATCCTGCTGTGAGCTGCTATTTGCTTCTGCCTCCTTGAAGCTGTGTATTTGTGTGTGTGTGTGTGTGTGTGTGTGTGTGTGTGTGTGTGTGTGTGTTTAAGTGTGTGGGAAGACAATCCAATGTAGGGGGCAGCAGAGGGTCAGCTTATCTTCCTGACAGCAGATTTGGGGCACAAGTAGGAGACGAGTAATCCGCATTTACATTCGACAGAGGGAGAGAGAAGGCGAAGGATAGAAAGGGTTAATCTCATTAATCTTTCTCTCCTTTTCTCCATTTCGCTCCCCATCTTCTGCTCGTTCTGCAAATTAGTTTGCACCAGCTGTCCATTCTTGGCTCGTCACTTGTGCTTTCGGATCGCAATTGCATCTAAAAATGGAAAAGCAGCCTCCGCAAAAGAACACAAAGTAGATGTTTCCATAGCAGCTCGGCTTCCTCTGACAGCTTGACCTGCCATTGTGGCCCTTCTGGATGTTTTTTTGTCTTAAAGAGAACATGCTATAGTGACACATTTCAGCTCTGTCTCAGGAGCAGATCCTTGTCTTCCACTTTGAATGTGAACGGATTACTCTGAGGCCTTGCTGTCAGAGCAGCTCTGAAGTGCACGGTACAAAACCTGAGGGAGGAGATGAAAGAAAAGGTGAAGCTACAGGAGGAGCAAGCATGGTTTGAAATTGATTTGGCATCAGTGGAAAATAGGGAAGCTTTGTTAAAGCATTCATTTGGTTTTCAGTCTACAAAAACAGAGCATGCATTCTGTAAAATATTTGACCTTATATTAACATAATAAAGACATGAGCGGTTACAAAACAAAACATTAAGGCAAAATATGTGTATTGTTTAGGGCTGCACGATATTGGAAAAGTCTAACATTACGATATTTTGTTATTCTGCGATAGATATATATTTCAATATGAATACAATTTCACCAGATACTTGGAAATAATTAACAATTTTAGATTGATTGGGAAAAACACATGCAAATGATAACTTATAGTACAGACTCAACATTGCATATCCTGCGATGTAAATATTGCGAATAATCACATTGCGATATCGATGCTGAAATGACATATTGTGCAGCCTTAGTATTGTATTGATTATTAGACATTAGATAGTAGATTTCTCAGAGGATGGTGATTTTTCAGTGTCATATCTGCCCATTCCAGTGGCCATTTGTCACTTTTCATTAATTTTCCTTCAGCTTAGTCTCTATTTCAGAGGTCGCCACAGCAGAATGAACTGCAAACTATTCCGGCATATGTTTTATGCAGCGGATGCCCTTCCAGCCGCAACCCAGTACTGAGAAACACCCATACACTCATTCACACACGCACGCACGCACACACACTCATGCACTATGGCCAATTTAGTTTATTCAGTTCACTTATAGCACATGTCACTCTTCCAAACTCCACCAAACTGAATGCAATTGCTGATTTCAAACAAAAAAATGGTTAAGTACAGTGTGATAAAACAAAAAAAAGTTCCTAAATGTCAAAAAGCAGCAAAATGCTGTGTAGTCTGTTTCTTAAATACAGGTGTTCAGAAGGCTTCAAACTACAATATTACAAAGGTAAGGTGGTCTCTTAAATACTACACAGGGAGGCTTATCAAAACATTTCTTAAGACTGATCACTCTCCACAATATGCCAGTGTTTAAGTAAAACAGCTGATAAAACCTTTGCCAAAGGTATTGAAAATAACAGTTCATATGTCATATAATCATATATCGCTTAGCAGATGTTTGTCTATATTATTTTCCCCTGAACTCTTTTTTTAAAATGTTCTCTCTGCACGTAGCATATAAAGATATCTTGCACTTTGACAAGATATTTCTTTGACAGGGGACTCAAAATGAAGTGAATGAAGCAGGCAAAAATACTGATGTAAAGAGGTCACAGATTTGTTTGGTGATTAATCAACAATTGCTTTAAGTTCAGTGCTCTACCAATCAGAATCAAGGACTTGAACTGTCCATATTAAATATTGATATAGGCTTATGTATAGTAAACTGACATACAAACAAATGTGGGGGATAAAACAATAATGAAGTGTATGTCTGTGTCCAGAGAAAGGTACAGCAGAGAAAATAGTGTCCAGTGGTGTTCTGCCCATCCTGACTCAAGTCCTGAGGAAGAAGAGTCCACTCACCTCTCAGGTCACTTTACTGGTGGCAGAGATGGCCCGAGAAGGTAATAACAACTTGCCTGTCTGAAAAAGTGTGTTGCTTTAGTGTTTGTTTTATCAAGGGTTGTTGGTTTGTTCATTAATTAAATATATATATATTTATTTATTTATTATTAAATATGAGGTGTAATGTGTGAAGGAAACAAAAAGAAATCAAGGTAAATATGACTTGAACAATATTTTTTGTGCTATATACTTTTTTTGAACTATATAATTTTCATATCCACCTCGAAATGAATTGAGGTGGGAAATTTTAATTTAGTTATTCATTTACCCACAAAGTAAACCTGACAGAGGGACCAAATAATGGCTACTTTCCCAAGTACACTTTTAAAATGGAAAGTTCTTTAATGACACTGATGATTTCATAAAGAACCTTTTTTCATTGCTCAAAAGGTTCTTCATAATGAAAGCAGGTCTTTATTTTATTAAAAACAAATGTCTTTTTGGCTTTTTTTTAAGAACAGGTTTTCTGTAGCATAACTGAACACCACCCCCACCCCACCTTTGGAACCTTTATTTTCAGTATCCAAAAATGTCTATATTGGTTTAAGATAATTGTGTTATTCTGTTAATAATTACATTAGCTTAATAAAACATGGGTATAACACCATGTGAATGTATCGGTTCCACCATAAGTAAAACACTAAGTTTGTGTGTGTGGGTGTGTGTGTGTGGGTGTGTGTGTGTGTGTGTGTGCGTGCGTGCGTGTGTGTGTGTGTCAGCCGCTGTGAGGGAGCGCTGTATTGAAGCAGGTCTGGTGACCGCATTAGTGCCTTTACTGAAAAGCCCAGACCAGGACCAGCTGCTGCACACGGGCCGAGCTATCGGAAGGATCTGCTTCGAAAATGGTGAGTAAAAGGGTTAGTGGATATCTCTGAATTAACTTGACAGTTCATCGGATATGTTGTAGCACAGTCTCGATGTGTCTGTTGGTTGTGTATTTTCAATCGTTTTTTTTGCTTCTGTTTGAACAATAATAAATGTCAGGATCTCAAGCAATCTGTGCATCCTTCAACTTGATCACTTATCATGATGGTACGTTGTTATTATGTAGTGGTCTGTGTCTGGGATAAAGGCTTGTGTGCAGAGGTTTTTGTCTTTGTAAGTCCTTGGATTGCCTTTCTCTACTATTGACATCTCCTGGCCTAGTTTTCTTTGACTTTGTGTTTAAAGGGAAGTTTCTTCTAGACAAAACACCAGCAAACCTGTCCAGGTCTACTTTGAAGTTTGTATTTTAAAGACAGTAGCTGTTCCTCAGGTTGTTTATGCAATCTGGAATCAGACTTAGAAGAATGTCCTATACTGATACGTAAAAAAAGCTGGTTTAAATAAAACTCAGAAATCAGTAGATTTCACAAACAAACAAAAGTCTGCACGAACCTGAACTGAAGCTGAGACTTTTATTCCGTTGTTATGTCATATGTTGATGTATTTCCAACTGAAACAGAATATTAAGTAGGGGCGGAGCTTTCTTTCTGAGCATCATTCCCTCATAGCAAACTAACTGTAAGAGGGGCGTGGTTAAGAATATTGTGGACCACCACTCCAAACGTGGAAGCAAATGGTCAGACTTTAATTGAAGATTAAACATTTTTTTTCCAGTGGATTAACTTGGATGGATTAATTATTCAACAAAAAAGTGTGCGCTAGGAAAATAAATATTGTAAATTTTGATTTCACATGGATTTTGGAAGGAGGAAAACTTCACATAAAACGTACTGCAATAAAACAATTATATATTTTAACTTTGAAAAATAAGTAAGTGCAAGTAAGATGGTTTAAATTTGAAGCATGTTCTGCTCTTGTTTTGTTGAAGCATAGCTTTCTAAGGCTTATACATGTTGAGCATTCACTACACACATTCAGAGTGAAATGAATCCCCATTACTGTGCTGTTTTCTCCATTATATTGTTCTCACATCTTCTTTGGCTCTTGTTGGCAGTCTGTCTCTGTGTGCCCACTTACCCATCCGCCCCGCGTGTCTCTTTCTCTCTCTCTCAGCTGTTCAGCAGACGCAGCTGGTGGAGAATGGTGTAATCCCCAGGCTGGTGGCCATAATGCAGCAGTATCCTGAGAATGACCCGCTGGTAAATGTGTGCCTGCTGGCTCTCTGCAACCTTGCTGATGTGGGTAAGACAAAAATAGAGGGCAGAAAAGCTCTAAAATCATGCATTAATAAAACGCTGGCTGAATGAACATTGTCAGACTATGCAGGGGTACGTGGGTTTTTAGATTCTGGCAGTTGTTGTTAAAAATGTCCAATATGTAAAATTATTTATATTATGTATTTGTTTATTTCTTAACCAATAAATGTCATATAGTTTATTTATTTACTTACATACTTCATTTATTTAAATAACCAAAACATTTATACATTTAATTTTTGTTACCTCTGTATATTTATAGATTATTTATATATTTATAGATAATTATTCATACTTTCATTTATTCAATCATTCATAACTAATAAATGCATTAAAATTCTCCATTCATCCATCCATCCATTAATCCATCCGTCCATGGCCATAATACTTTTTTTGGTTTCTTTGGTTCTTTCTTTCATCCTTTCTGTATTAGAAAATATAAAAAAATTACTTTTTAAAAACTCATTTGTTGTTGACTAAGTGAGAATTAGAGGAGGACAGAGGTCATTTAAATATAAAAATAGAGGAAATGAGCACATAAAAAAGCCAAATATCAATAAACCAATATGCTACCAATGTACTGTGCATCTATAAAACTTAGGCAGAAGATCTCAGGTTTTTTTCTCTCTCACAATACACTATATTTCCAAAAGTTTGGGGAAATTTGCCTTTAAATGCACTTGCACTTTAATGGCATCCTAATCTTAATTTGTAGGGTTTAATATTAAGCAAGCCTACCCTTTGTAGCTATAACTTTGTAGCTTTAACTTTTCTGGGAAGGCTTTCCACAAGTTTACAAGTGTGTTTTTGGGAATTTTTGGCCATTCTTCTAGAAGCATTTGTGTGGTCAGATACTGATGTTGGATGAGAAGGCCTGTCTCAAAGGTCTCTGCTCTACTCATCCCAATGGTGTTCTGTTAGGTTGAGGTCAGGACTCTGTACAGTAGAGGTCGACATTCGCAGGTCTGTGCATGCATCATGTGCATAGCAGCCCTCTGACAGAACAGGTTGTCGATTAGTGAAAGAGCAAAGTGTGGATGCACTGTGCTTAAAGGACGTTCAACTTGTACTTTTAAATGACAGATGTTGTATTTATTTTTTTTTCTGTCTGTGACACTTTTTCCTATTATGCTGACAGAAATATTAAAAGTAACTTGTTAAAATAAAGTTAAATTTAGCGGGAACTGTTGGGTCGGATAGAAAACGGACAGTGGGTGAACAAAAAGTGAATAAATAGCGGGAGAGTTCAGGTGCGGAATAAAACCCAGCAGGAGTGGGACTGAAAAAACAGTCCCATGCAGACCTCCACTGTACAGGCCAGTCAAGTTCTTCTACACCAAACGTGCTCATCCATATGTTTACATATGGGCCTTGCTTTGTGCATTGCCGCGCAATCACTTTGGAACAAATGGGCCATCCCTAAATTGTTCCCACAAAGTTGGGAGCATGAAATTTTCCAAATGTCTCGGTACAGTATGCTGAATCATCAAGAGTTCTTTCCACTAGAACTGAGGGGCCAAGTCCAACCCCATACTCATCCATTGGATAGCTAGAAAGAGACGTGTGATTTGGTTACTCAAGAAAACTGATCTACATTGATCCAAAGTTCAGTGGTGACAGTCTTTACGCCACTGCATTCGAAGCTTTGCACTTGGTGATGTAAGGCTTGGATTCAACTATTCAGCCATTAAAACTCCTTCTACTAAGCTCCCTACACTGTTTTTGAGCTAATCTGTAGGCCACACAACGTTTGGAGATCTGTAGCTATTGATGCTCAAAAAAAAGCACTTGAAAAGTTGGTTTAGTTTTTTTTTTCCAATTTCTTTTACTTTGTTATAATACCACTTTATACCACTTTGTTATAATAACAATTGACCATACAATATTTGAAGAGCCATCTAAAATGTGCATTTTTTTCAGGCTTGTGGGTAGGTTCAGTAAATTCACTTTTATGTCGATGAATAGGGTATTTTCATCATCTGTAAAGTGCAATAATTTAACATAAACATAGGAGGTTGAGAAAAATGCTCGTTTTTGAAGGAAATTTCAGATGGTATTTAGAGGTTTTTGCATCTGAACTCTTCATTTAGTAGTCAGTAAATTTCAGGAATGGACTTATTGCAATGATGGCAATGTATCCAGGTACCACAGCTGATATCACTGAGCACCATATTTGTAGAAGTGTTTGTAGAAGCAGTCTGCATGCCTAGGTGATTGTTTTTTTACACCTCTGCCAATAGATTCAGTGATTTAAAGGGGAGTCCTGAAGCTTTTGGTGATATAGTGTATCTACATAATATCTAGTGATTGATTCTGATGTGTCTCTGTGTTCAGATGCTGCACGGGAGGCTCTGACAGAAGTGGATGTGGCGGAGGTTTTGACTCATCAGCTGAAACGGGCTCCAGACGCAGAACGCCGGCATCTTATACTAGAGGTTCTTGGTTCACTGGGAGAAAATGGTGAGCTCTACATTTAAACCAGGTTCATATATGGGTTTAGCATAATTTGGTTGAAATGTGATGTCTTTAATATGAGCACTCTTCTGTGGGATAATGATGTCTCAAAGTAGCTACTGATGCACTTGTGCATGTCCTTGCAAATCCCTCAGTAAATGCATGTTTGTGTCTCTCAGATGCTCTGAAACTGCAGTTTGTGGAGTCAGGCGTACCTGAGGCCCTTTCTGAAATGATTCGAACTCTTCAGGGTGGCTCTGACACACATGACCTCTGCAGCATCAAAGTGGCCTCAAACCTCATAGTGACTCTGCTACTGGGAGGTATGTCTCTCTCCATTACTTTCAAGCACTAACTTCTTTTTTACAGTGGAGATTGTTGTAATTAATTACACTGCTTTTATTTGAAGACATTGTTAGACTATCACCAGTAATACAGTGTCATGGAATAAATCATAAACACAGTGCAAGATGGCACAATTTTGTTATGCAGTGGAGATAATTAGAGAACAACCCAAAATTTCCTTAATTTTAACTTTAAGTTTCTGCTTAGTCCCGTTCGAAGTTTCCAACAGGAGTAAAAGAGTTAAAAAGGAGGTTATTTAAATCCAATGGGAAACATGTCTGATGCCAATCTAGAGAAAGACTGATCCCAAAGTGTGTAAAAGAGGTGAACACTGCAAAAAATGCTTTAAGGGAGTTTTTAATCTGCCAATGGGGCAAGCAAAATAATCTTGTTTTTCGTTTTGACATAAGATTATTTTGCTTTGTATTTCATTTTTACATAAGATTATTTTGCTTATCCCATTGGCAGAAAATTTTTTGTTTTAAGGAAAACTCACCGAATTTTGGCATATTATTTCTGAAAACAAGACAATATGTTTAGATATTTAGACTAGAAACAAGACAAAAAATCCAAGTAAGAAAAGCATTTTTTGCAGTGAAGTGTCATGGTTTGGAGCTCTTTTCTGTAGCAGGGCCTCTTGTAAGCTATATGGCAGAGTGAATGCAAATGCTTATCAGAAGCATGCACTTCCTTTCCTGTGTTCATCACACAGTAAGATAGCTATTTTCATGTAGGACAATAAGCCCCATCACACAGTGAACAGGCAAAGCTGTTCCTTAAAGAGGGCTGATCTAAACTTGACTGAAAATCTCTGGAAAATGCTTGGCAACAAAATTATGGCTAGTCAATGAACTGTAAAAGAGACTGAAGATGTGTGGTTCAAAATCACTGCAGAGCAGAGTGACAGACTAGTGATATCTGTGAGAGACAGATGTCATGTGAAAGACTAGTAATGTTCTTTGAAACACTAGTGATGTTCTTTGAGAGACTGGTAATGTCTGTGATAGTCTAGTAATGTCCAGTAAGAGACTAGTGATGTCAAGTGACACAGTACTGATGTCATGTGACATACTAGTCAAGTCAAGTCAAGTCTAGTTTATTTATATAGCGCTTTTCACAATGTAGATTGTGTCAAAGCAGCTTAACATAGTTCTAGTAAAGTCCAGATTTCAGAGTTGAAGTTCAGTTTAGTTTAGTTCAGTGTGGTTTAAATTTCACTGCTGAAAGTTCAAACACTGTAGAGCAAATCCACCGAAGCACAGTTTCACAAGTCCCGATCCGAGCAAGCCAGTGGCGAGGAAAAAAAAACTTCACCAATTGACGAAGTGAAGGGAAAAAAAAACCTCAAGAGTAACTAGGCTCTGTTAGGCACGACCATTTTTCATCTGGCCAAACTTCCTGTTCAGAGCTGCAGTCTAGGCGCTGGAGGCTGAAGAAGCTGGACGTCCATTGTGGAGAAGCTGCAGGTGTGAGTAGGGCATCAGCGGGTGGTCAGGTTGGCCAGCAGGATCAGTGTGGGGACTCATTTATCATAGTGGTCATTCAGGAATCAGTCTCATGCACTCCATTTCTCCATGACGACCACAGCATCAGCTCGGGATACGACCTGGTCCAGGATTATGGATACCTTGGGATCATCTCTTCACAGGTCTTGGATCGCATCAATGGTGCTGCATAGTCTCTAGGGACCTCGGAATGAGTATCCCCAGGTGGAAATAGAGAATAAAGAAAATAATTAGCATAGCTGCTGTTCATAGTGTATTTAAACGAGATGCAAAAATGGAGTGTTATTCGAGGAGTGTTACACATGTGTAATGGAGTGTTACACATACTAGTAATGTCCTGTGAGAGAGTAGTGATGTCTGTGAGGGACTAGTGTTGATATGTGAGAGACTAGTCCTGTGGTCGCAGATGTGCAAGTAAAAAAAACCCAAGAGCTTCTACATTTACTACTCATTTTATGTCTGCTAAACCTTCTGGTAGTTATGTTCTTCATGTGACAATCATTGCTGTTCTCTAATTTTGATCACTGCGTTTTCCAGAAAATTAAGGGTTTTTGTTGAAGTGTCATCGTTGTTTTGTAAAACAATGTTTTACTAGCATGTTAAATATCCACAACTAAAATTCCATCAAATTTTGAACGACAATTAATTGTTCTCTGTTCTATCTCAGCAGTATATCGAATTAGCGTAATTAAGCAATCGTTTATTTAATGCTAATTATTTTTCTAGCTTGATCTGCATTTCGTTACAGATGAATCAATGCAGAAGTGTTTTGGAGAAGGGACGGGGATGGTGTATCAGGATGTTCTCGCTTGGCTGCAGTCATCAAACACTGAGCTGCAGCTGTCAGGCGCTCTGGCCATTGCTAATTTTGCCAGAAATGGTGAGCAAATGAACGTACATTACAGCAGTTTTCTTTTGCACTTATTGATACAATTTGGATTCTCACTCACTCAAACTTTATTTCATTAAAAACATTTTTATTCCATAGACAGCAACTGTGTGAAGATGTTGGAATTAGGAGTTGTTCCTCGTATTCTGGACCTGCTGGAGCAGCACGTAGCAGAGGGAGATGTTTCTGTGCAGCACGCTGGCCTCAGTGCACTTCGAAATCTTGCCATTCCAGGTATTACTGCTTTTTTAAATGTATACACATTTGGGATGTGGACTATTATGTTTTATGCTAACCAGGGATGCATCTGAGAGATATTACAATTAAAAAAATGATATTCTTTAAAAAGGCAAACAGGTCTTAGGTGACAGGTCAGACTAAGTGCGGTTCAAAAACCCCTTATGAGTGTCAAAACATCGAGGACCGTGACGTCGCCCGGTATGGTGCAGCCGGGGCCCCACCCTGGAGCCAGGCCTGGGGTAGGGGCTCGTATGCGAGCGCCTGGTGGGCGGGTTTTTTCCCACGGAACCCGGCCGGGCTTAGCCCGAAGGAGCGACGTGGGACCATCCTCCCGCAGGCCCACCACCTGCAGGGGGAGCCGTAAGGGGCCGGTGCATTGTGGAACGGGTGGTGGTCGAAGGTTAGGACCACGACAACCCGATCGTCAGGCACAGAAACTGGCTCTTGGGACATGGAATGTCACCTCACTGGGAGGGAAGGAGCCCGAGCTTGTGCGGGAGGTGGAACGGTACCGACTAGAGATAGTTGGGCTCACCTCCACGCACAGCTGGGGCTCTGGAACTCAACTTCTTGAGAAGGGCTGGACTTTCTTCTATTCTGGAGTTGCTCACGGTGAGAGGCGGTGGGCTGGTGTGGGCTTGCTTATAGCTCCCCAACTTAGCCGCCATGTGTTGGAGTTTTCCCCGGTGAACGAGAGGGTCGCCTCCCTGCGCCTTCGGGTCAGGGATAGGTCTCTCACTGTGGTTTGTGTCTACGGGCCAAACACCAGTGTAGAGTACCCGGCCTTCTTGGAGTCCTTGGGAGGGGTGCTGGAAGGTGCTCAGACTGAGGACTCCTTTGTTCTACTGGGGGACTTCAATGCCCACGTGGGTAATGACAGTGAAACCTGGAGAGGCGTGATTGGGAGGAACGGCCTCCCTGATCTGAATCCGAGTGGTGTTCTGTTATTGGACTTCTGTGCTAATCACAGTTTGTCCATAACGAACACCATGTTCGAACATAAGGGTGTCCATCAGTGCACATGGCACCAGGACACCCTAGGGCGGAGGTCAATGATTGACTTTGTGGTTGTATCATCTGATCTCCGACCGTATGTTCTGGACACTCGGGTAAAGAGAGGGGCAGAGCTGTCAACTGATCACCACCTGGTGGTGAGTTGGATCCGCTGGCAGGGGGGAAAGCTGGACAGACCTGGCAGGCCCAAACGTATTGTGAGGGTCCTCTGGGAACGTCTAGCTGAACCTCAAGTAAGAGGGATTTTCAACTCTCACCTCCGGAAGAGCTTTGACCAAATCCCGAGGGAGGCTAGAGACATTGAGACCGAGTGGTCCATATTCTCTGACTCCATTGTTGACGCGGCCGTGAAGAGCTGTGGCCGTAAGGTCTGTGGTGCCTGTCGCGGCGGCAATCCACGAACCTGGTGGTGGACACCGGAAGTAAGGGATGCCGTCAAGCTGAAAAAGGAGTCCTGCAGGGCTTGGTTGGCTTGCAGGACTCCCGAGGCAGCTGATGGGTACCGACAGGCCAAGCATGCTGCAGCCCGGGCGGTTGCGGAAGCAAAAACTCGGGCCTGGGAAGAGTTCGGGGAGACCATGGAGGAAGACTATCGGTCGGCCCCAAAGAGATTCTGGCAAACCGTCCGGCGCCTCAGGAGGGGAAAGCAGCTCCACATCGACACTGTTTACAGTGGAAGTGGGGAGCTGTTGACCTCGACTGGGGATGTTGTCGGACGGTGGAAGGAATACTTTGAGGATCTCCTTAACCCCACTGACATGTCTTTCATTGAGGAAGCAGAGACCGGGGATGCAGGGGTGGACCCACCCATCACCCAAGCTGAAGTCACTGAGGTAGTTTGCAAGCTCCGCAGTGGCAAAGCAGCGGGGGTGGATGAGATTCACCCTGTGTATCTTAGGTCTCTGGATGTTGCTGGGCTGTCTTGGCTGACACGTCTCTACAATATCGCATGGAGGTCGGGGACAGTACCTCTGGACTGGGCAACTGGGGTGGTGGTTCCCATTTTTAAGAAGGGGGACCGGAGGGTGTGCTCCAACTATAGGGGGATCACACTCCTCAGCCTCCCTGGGAAAGTCTATGCCAGGGTATTGGAGAGGAGGATCCGGCCGGTGGTTGAACCTGGGATTCAGGAGGAACAATGTGGTTTTCGTCCGGGCCGTGGTACACTGGACCAGCTCTATACCCTCACCAGGGTGCTCGAGGGTTCATGGGAGTATGCCCAACCAGTCCACATGTGTTTTGTGGACCTGGAGAAGGCATTCGACCGTGTCCCTCGTGGCATTCTGTGGGGGGTGCTCTGGGAGTATGGGGTCAGAGGCGCTCTGTTAAGGGCTGTCTCGTCCCTGTATGAACAGAGTAGGAGTTTGGTTCGTATTGCCGGCAATAAGTCAAACTTGTTTCCAGTGCATGTTGGACTCCGGCAGGGCTGCCCTTTGTCACCAATTCTGTTCATAATTTTTATGGACAGAATTTCAAGGCGCAGCCTTGGGCTGGAGGGGGTCTGGTTCGGGGACCACAGGATCTCATCTCTGTTATTTGCAGACGATGTTGTTCGGTTGGCTTCATCGAACATGGACCTTCAGCATGCACTGGGGCGGTTTGCTACCGAGTGTGACGCGGCTGGGATGAGAATCAGCACCTCCAAGTCCGAGGCCATGGTGCTCCACCGGAAAAAGGTGGTTTGCCATCTCCAAGTTGGAGGAAAGTCCTTACCCCAGGTGGAGGAGTTCAAGTATCTTGGGGTTTTGTTCACGAGTGAGGGAAGGATGGAACGTGAGATTGACAGGCGGATTGGTGCAGCGGCAGCAGTAATGCGGTCGATGTACCGGTCCGTTGTGGTGAAGAAAGAGCTGAGCCGAAAGGCAAAGCTCTCGATTTACCGGTCTATCTACGTTCCTACTCTCACCTATGGTCATGAGCTTTGGGTCATGACCGAAAGGACAAGATCTCGGATACAAGCGACCGAAATGAGTTTCCTTCGCAGGGTGGCAGGGCGCACCCTTATAGATAGGGTGAGGAGCTCTGTCACCCGGGAGGAGCTCGGAGTAGAGCCGCTGCTCCTCCACATCGAGAGAAGTCAGCTGAGGTGGCTCGGGCATCTGTTTCGGATGCCTCCTGGACGCCTACCTAGGGAGGTGTTCCAGGCATGTCCCACCGGGAGGAGGCCTCGGGGAAGACCCAGGACACGCTGGAGGGACTATGTCTCTCGGCTGGCCTGGGAACGCCTCGGGATCCCCCCGGAGGAGCTGGAGGAAGTGTCTGGGGAGAGGGAAGTCTGGGGTTCTCTCCTAAGACTGCTGCCCCCGCGACCCGGCCCCGGAAAAGCGGATGAAAATGAATGAATGAATATTCTTTAAAAACATAATTGATTTATTTGATTGCAGAGCATATTTTATTTTGTGCCACATGATATTTCAGCAGTCATTTTAAAATGCTGATTAGGATTATTTTTTTCAACGTTAAAAATTGTTAGGGTTCAAATTTTATTATATGATCAATATTTTTGTGAAACTTTCGGTACATTTTTGGGATTATTTGTTGAAGGTAAAGTGCAAAAGCAAAGCAATTATTTGAAACATACATTTTAGTACATTATTAATGCCTACATTGCTAGCACTTTTGATAAATTTGAATGCGTCTTTGCTGAACAGTCTTACTGAACCCAATTCTTTGAATGTTAGTGTAGGGCAGTACAACAATATTGTCTTCTGCAAATTCTTATTTGGAGAAACATTTTTGAGTTTACTGTAAAGAACAACATGGGTGTGGGTGAACACCTCTATAGAGTGCAAATTGGTACAAATTCAGGATATTCAGCACAGATGCTACTGTGCAGGTGTTTCCATGGCTTATTAACTAGCCAAACTTCCTTTGTCACCCCACATCACTAGAAATAACAAGCAGGTTCACCAGCTAAAGTGACATCAAACCAGCAGCAGCCAGTAGAGACTAGACCATTTTTAGCACCTTTATATTTTATATCAGACTTGTCTGTGGTTAGAGCTGTCATATCGCTCTCTTTATTTTCTGAATTTAGCTTCAAATAAGGTGCGTATGTTGGAGGATGGAGTCACAGAGAGAATCAGGAAACTTCTGTGCTCTGACATGCCCCCCGTCCAGTTCAAACTGCTGGGAACATTGCGCATGATGGTGGACGGACAAGGTAATATTTCAGGAACACTGCATTCTTAGAGTAATTGAGACACTGTTAAAGAGGCTATTTTCTAGTTTATCCAACAACAGTTATGGTTCCAGCTCATAGGTTTAATGATCAGAGAAATGGGTTTTATGACCATATAAATGGGTTTTATGATCAGGGGATGTATGACCATACCTGCCAAAACTTCAGTTTTTCCCAGCAGTCTCCCGTATTTCACACCCACCCATCTCCTGCCACCCTCCCTTTTTGATATTTCTCCTGGGAAACTCCCGTAATTTGTATGGCCTAATCTAGTTACGAAAAATCAGTTTTTGTCCATATTTGTCAACTTGGCAAATCTTGCATGAAGCTCATCACCTCACACAATTGATAAAATATTCAAATCTCTAAGCATATTTTACCTCAATCTGGCAACATGCATTACAACAGTTGCGCTGTTGATTTCTGCGCAAGTTTTAGATGTGGGATTTGAATAGTGGCAGTAGTTATGTCAGTAGTAGCAAACCGGGGGTGGTTTTGTGATGGAGGGAGAGAGGGTTGTACTACTACTGACAATGCTACTGCCGCCATTCAACTCTCCCATCTCGATGGAATTCCAGAATTTCAAAGACAAATGTTGGCAGGTATGTGCATGACAATATAACACACTGTACATTTACCAACCTCTTCATTATATATACTGTAAATAATGCTGGATTCCACACTTTATGTTGTCCCAACACAAATAAATTAACTTTATAGTTTTTACAAATGTAATGGGTTGAACATAAAACAATTAAGTTGTCCCAAAAACAAACTTAAGAATTGTGGTTTCAACTCATTTTAAATAAGTAGTTTGAGCAAGCAGCAAAAGTAATTTTTTTTTGTGTAGGTACACCTGTTCCATCACTTAAAGCAAATTTGTAATTAGTCAATCACATGGCAGCAGCTTGCTGTATTTAAGCTTGAAGACTTTGGCTGTTCATGAAATTGCCCCTATACCCTTAAATAGTGCACTATTTGAGGGAGCAGCCATTTGTAAAGGTGTCCAAAACCACGGTGGATGTTCAGAAGTGCATTCGATCAATCCCACAATGCACCGCAATAATGAGTATACAACGAATGTATATGCAACAGCTAGAGAATTCCCATAATGCTAAGAGTTCGCTCACTGAATTAATTTCCATCTCTTACCACAATATAGCATCCACAGTGGAGTCTTGTCAGTGTAACTATCTAATAAAATGATTATTCATTCATTCATTCATTCATTTTCTTTTCGGCTTAGTCCCTTTGTTAATCTGGGGTCACCACAGCGGAATGAACCGCCAACTCATCCAGCATATATTTTAAGCAGCGAATGCCCTTCCAGCTGCAACCCATCACTGGAAAACATCCATACACACTCATTCACACACATACACTATGGACAATTTAGCTTACCCAATTCACCTATACTACATGTCTTTGGACTTATGGGGGAAACCGGAGCACCCGGAGGAAACCCACGCGAATACGTGGAGAACATGCAAACTCCACACAGAAATGCCAACTGACCCAGCCAAGGCTCAAACCAGCGACCTTCTTGCTGTGAGGCAATCGTGCTACCCATTGTGCCACCGTGACGCTCAATAAATGATTATTTAATTGTCAAATTACCATTTGTATATATGACAGGAATAAAAACATGTTGTTTAATTTCTAATAGACAGCTCACTTAGTGTTAAATAACTATCGCAGGGTCTGACCAAGAATTCGAAAATCGAATGCTTTGAGGGATTTATCAAACAGCAAAGCACAAACAAAACAACACAACATCCTTTCCGGTACACTCAGTGCCCCAATTCCCTTACTCGTTTTCATTCACTCTTTTAAGTGGAATAATGTAGAGCAGGGGGCACCAATCTCGGTCCTGGAGGGCCGGTGTCCCTGCAGGGTTTAGCTCCAACTTGCCTCAACACACCTGCCTGGATGTTTCAAGTATACCTAGTAAGACCTTGATTAGCTGGTCCAGGTGTGTTTGATTAGGGTTGGAGCTAAAATCTGCAGGACACCGGCCCTCCAGGAACAAGTTTGGTGACCCCTGATGTAGAGAATAGTGAATAGGGGTGTAGGGGGAAATTTCAGATACAGCCTTGGTCAAAAAGATCTGCCAAAGTTGAGAATTGGGAAGAAATGTGATTTAAATGATCTTGAGCATGGCATGGTTATCTGTGCCAGATATATTTTATTTTACTTACAACCATCTCAAGGGTTTATATGAAATGGTCAAAAAAGGAAAACCCATTCAGTGAGTCTTCAGTGGGTCACAAAAATGACATGTGAACAGAAATGCCTTGTTGATGCCAGAGGTCAGAGAAGAATGGCCTGGTTTAAATTAATAGAGAAGAAACAATAACTTAAATAGAGATTCCAACTTGTAAAGTGTTTTGGGATCCTTGTAGAACATCGTGTTACAACTTGTACAGCTTGAGTTTCAACATATACCACCTGCCTGCAAACAGAATCATTTAGGCACTATGTTTAGGTCTAGAATAGATAGTGTTGCCACAGAAACACATAATTCAAAGTCTGAGGATGTGAAAAGCTCTGAGTAGAAAGCCGTGTGTTGTCTTTTCAAAATTACTGCAATTACGAATGGCGTTAACGCAGAACATGTCCTTCCCTTTATGACTACAGTGTACCCATATTGTGATGGCTGCTTCCAGCAGGAGAACACGCCATGCCACAAAGTTCAAATAATCTTAAACTGGTTTATTGAACATGAACAGTGAGTTTACTATACTTTAATGACCTCCACAGTCACCAGATGTCAATCTAATAGAGTATCCTTGGGATGTGGTGAACGGGAGCTGTGTATCATGGGTGTGCAGCAGCAACTACATAATGAAATCATGTTAATATAGAGCAAAATGTGTGAGAAATGATTCCAGCACCTTGTTGAATCTATGCCACAAAAAAGTAAGGCAGCAGTTAAGCAAAATGAACCAATCTTTAATGCAACACTTCACTTTGGATGTAAATCATGTAATACATCAAAAGTAAGGACAGAAAGTATGGCAGTCCTAGGGGGCAGCAAAAAAGTAGATTCATCTGGTGGTTGAAGAGGAGGACATGACAAATGGCAGGTTGTAATTTTTAGACAAAAGCTTTGCTAAACTATACAATTACCTGCCAGATGAATATAATGGCTGATGAATTAACATTTCTCCTCACAGCTTTAAACTGTTGTTCAAATGCAGGGTACATCGAGGCTGTAATTTGCAACCATTCAGTGCACTGTGTTATTTTAGCGGGAGTCCTTAGACACCTTAGTATACACACAAAAGACCTGCAAGGGCTTTGACACTAAATTACTGTCTGCACTTCAAGGAGTATTTCCCTTAACAAAGGTAATCTGAGTAACTAAACACAGAGGTAAACAAACTTTAAAGGAATAGTTCACCCAAAAATGAAAAATACATCATAATTTATTCACTCTCAAGGCATCCTTGGTGCATATGACTTTCTTCTGTGAGAGCAACACAGTCAGAGTAGTTTTACATTTTGTGTTATTCTTCCGTGCTCTATAATGGTGCTGAGTAGAGGCCATTTTTTGAAGCTTCCAAAAGTCCTTGAATCCATGAATCCTTTGTAAAACTAAACCATACGCAGGCAGGGGGTTGACTCATATCTTAACACATGTCTTAAGAAGTGGATCAACGTGTTTTTGTAACAAAAATATTTCTAACTCAAATCATTGACCTCCGATGGCTGTCGAACACACTATTTGCCAACTTCTTCAATGATGATGTATGATGCATGATGTAAGATGCATTTGTAGCAGAAGAGTAACAGTAAAGCCCCATTCACACGGGCAGCAACAAAGCAGTACAAACCCATTCATTTCAATGGAGAGTTGGCAACAGGATACAGGCATGGAAAGCCACAGGAGACACACAACAAAAGTTAAGAAATCTACTTTATGGAAATGTGAAGCGACTTTCATCAGCGATTACTAATGGAAGTGAAGTCAGCAGAGAGCACGTGATTCATCTGCTGTAGAGGGGTGATGGTTACTGTAGACTGAAGGAATGATGTACTGACTGGAGAGAACTTTTAAATGTTGTTATTTACTTCATTCAGTCACTGCACTTACACCAGCCAGACAGACAGGCGTTTACTCTTTATATACTGTATAGATATATATCAAAATCATTGATTGTTGACATTAAACACTTTTATGTACCAATTCCCCTCAAATGTTTGTTTATACTGTATATAGATAGATTCATTCTATATATAAGGGAGTCAATGTCATTTACAAACGCAGCTATGCTAACCAGTAGTGGGAGTGGCTTCTAGCGACCAAACCCTCAAGCAGCAATAACTGAATAGTAATTGGTTCCTGCGAGAATCTGTTGCTTTAAACATTGAGTCAGAAATCAGCCAAGAAGTCTAGAACATGCATTTGGCTGCAGATTTGAGTTTATAATTAAACATTTTGTACCAAAAATACATTGATCAGCTTTAGAAGGCATGTGTTAACCCCCTGGCGGCATATGGGTTATTTTACAATGTATTTATATAATACATCATATGCATAATGCATTATACAACAAAGAAGAGCCAGAATAAAACTGAAAACTACTCCGACTGTGTTCATCTGACAGAAGAAAGTCATCTACACTGAGGTTGCCTTGAGGGTGAGGTTTATTTTTGGGCTAACTATTCCTTTAAACAGCTACCACATTATATCTTTCAAATTTGTGATGCATCAACAAATATTTTTGGCGCATGTTCTCTTTTCATTTCTACTGTACACTTTTTTCCCTCCTCTTGTAGAGGAAGCGGCTTCCGTTTTAGGGAAGGATGAGGCTCTGTTAGCACGGGTCATGGAGTGGTGCGAGGCTAAAGATCATGCTGGTGTCAGAGGCGAGGCAAACCGTCTTTTAGCGGCTCTAATAAGACACAGCCGAAACCCTGTGAGTTTTAGTCACACACATCATGTTTAACTGTACTCTTTGGTCCTGTTTAATCAAAAACATCCCCTCTCTTGTCTTTAAAGGAAGTTATCCACACTGTCATTAAAGCAGATGGAGTTCAACATCTCATCTCAATGGCAACCAGTGAGCACGTCATCATGCAGAATGAGGCTTTAGTCGCTTTGGCCATTGCCTCTGCAATAGACATTGGTACGTATATATATTGGGCTTCCAAATGGTGCACTATATACTCTACTGCAGTGTTTCTGAAGGACCACCAGCTCTGCACATTTTCCATGTCTCCTTAACCAAACACACCTGATTAAGATCATCAGCTCACTAGCAGAGACTGAAAGACCTGTAATAGGTGTGACAGACAAAGGAGACATCCAAAACATGCAGTGTTGGTGGTCCTCCAGGAACGTGGTTGAGAAACACTGCTCTACTGTCTGGTGTGTGATTTTTAGAAAGCTATTTTGTCATCCAAGAATATAGTCTGATAGCCTTTACAATAAATTATATCTTGCAACATTGTCATTCGTATTGAACTGAACTGAATCTTTGTTGAAGATTGAACTAACCAGAACTAGAACTGGATGGTATAACTATATCAATATAACATATTTTTACTCATAAAACTGTACAGAACTTTACCATAAGTATATCACATAAATATACTTATTTACCATAAGTATATCACACAGCAGTTCACTTAACGGTTTTTGAATTGTACATATATGTGACCCTGGACCACAAAACCAGTCTTATGTTGCACTGGTATATTTTGGCAAAAGCAAAAATGATAGATTTTTTTTTATGGCAAAAATCATTAGAATATTATTTAAAGATCCTGACCCATTAAGATATTTTGTACATTTCCAACTTTAAATATATCAAAAATCTGAAATATTTTGAAATATGCATTACTTACAACTTTTTGTACCCTCAGATTCCAGATTTTTAATTTGTTGTATCGATACATCAATAAAAAAAAATTATATTTCTGACAGGTTTTGTGATCCAGTTTCACATATATCCACTTTGAATAGAAGCTCATTTAAGTATTCAACATGGAAACGTGACATTATATTTACACAGTTTTACAGATTACAAACTACAATTGAATTTTACTGAAATTTTTTTTTTTAACAAACATCATATTTCTGCTTTAAGTATTACCAAATGTTATATAAAAGCAATATCACTCCTGACATTTTCTCTTCTGTGCAGAGGCAGTCCAAGAACCATTTCGAGATGCAGACCTCCTTCCAACCTTGCAGAAGATGCTAGATGACCCTGATGTGGCTGTGGAGGTCAAATTCAGTGCTTTAGGCCTGATCTGCAGCCTTGTCAACTCCAGTCAGTACTGCAAAATGAACAAACTATGGACAGTTGAACTCAGTTTCAGATATCTCTATTAGATGTACAACTAATTACAAGAATCTCTGAATATAGAAAACCCCAGAACTAAATTAAACCTCCTAATTACATTTTCGTTCTCTCCTACAGGCATACTAAGGGAGCAGATAACATCTCTAAACCTGAGGGACACCCTGTCCAAACTGTCCAATCATACCAGCACAAAGCTGGCAAAGCAGGCCGACACGGTGATGGCTGTTCTTTCGGAGACCGCCTAGACTGACACGTCTTGCATAGTAATAATCCAGACACACATACAGATATCCTTGTGGGGGTATTTTCTGACAATTAATTCCCAAAAGGATAGTAAAACACTCGCACAGTTACCCCTTCTAGCTTGGCATGTAGTCAGACCAAAGCAATATAAATTTACACCACCAACTCTGGAGAAAGATGGTGCGATTTCATCATCTAAAATAGGAAGAAGTCAGCTTGTCCATGACTATTTGTTGTCAGCTGTCCCAGGAACAGGAACGCACGGGAGACTGACAATCCATCAGATATCAGTAATGAACCTGCTGGAATCCCAAACAGAAACAGCTGTATAAATTCATGAGGATTGTTCCGTGGCAAATAACTTAGTAAATAACCACATACAAACACGCGCTGTTCTCCATAGACTTCCATTGTTAAAGCACTAGATCTAGCAGAGCTGCAGTGTCTGTGTATGAGCTTGCTGTTTGTCAATGGAAATTACTAACAAATATTTAGTTTTTATGTTGCATACCAATGTACTGCACTGCTCTTAAAGGCATAGTTTACCCCCTTAAAAAAACATTTGCTGTTCATTTACTCACCCTAAGACCATCCAATATGTAGGAGGGCCTTTTTCTCAGTACAACAGTAAAGAAGATTTTTAGCTGAAATTGTGGTCCTTAGTAATTTATAAAATGTAATTCAACGGTTACTGTGACTAGAGTAAACAAATATAAAGAGGGAAAACAAAATTAATACTCATATGTATAATACTCATATAACGCATCATATTTTGAGGTCTTGTGAAATGAAACAAACAGTTTACACAAGAAACCGAAACCATTGTTTACAACAGAGATATCCATTTTGTTTCACCTGAATATGTTTTTTCTTTTTTGACTTTTAAAGTGCTGGTAGTCATTGGTTTGCATTTTTCAGCTAAATACATTTCATGTTCTACTCAAGAAAAATAGTCACCTACACCGTGGATGACCTGAGTAATTACGTTAATGGTGATTTTTTTTTTTTTGATGAACTGTCTGTTTAAGCCCCATTCACACTAATATGATAACTATAAAGATAACTTTTGAGTTAAGTCTCTATACCAATGTGGCATCCTGTTTATTCTTGGCATACACTGCTGTTTTATGGAAGGTAGTCTGGGACAAAAGTCCAAACTTTTGATAATGTGGGAAATTTGATTGTGTTAGCATGTCAACAAGCACAACAATCAATGAGATTGGTGTTTTTGAGACTATATTTGCATATGTGATGCAATGGTACATTGGAATTTAAGCATACAAGCAAACATACCTTAACAGTATTGGCATGGTATGCATGCAAATAATAGACTGCTTGTCTATGAATATCAAACAAAAAACCAACTATGCCTATTGACATGATGCCTGTTTCCTAAATGGAATACGTCCTTGCTATAATATATATTATTTCTGAGAAAAACAGTATGGTAAAAGAGTGCTGTGTCAAATTGACCTAAAAAAGACAAAAAAAAAAAGTGTATAGAAGCGTACATTTTGTGGAAATTATCTATACCATGAGACCACGAGAGGGGATCTTTAAATGACAGCAAAGTGACACAACAATTGCTGGAAGATCTTGTGACAGAAACAACATGATGGAGGTAGTATGTCTGATTTTATTCATACATACTACCCACATTCCTATTATACAGAACATACTTTTTTAACATACTTTTACTTTTTTTTCAAATGTTTCATCTACTCAGACAGTATGTGATTTTGAATGCACTGGATCAATATTCCATTTAAAGACTTGTGGCACTGATCACCTTCCATAAAGTTTTGTCATCTGTCACTTTAAATGCTTTAAATTAAAACAGGAAGGACTTTGATTGGCTGTCAGTAGTTTTGGCTGATTATCTGCTGGAAAAAAAATATTCCAAAAGTGATTTAAACAATACAATTCATCCGTGTAGTTGTGATTATAGCTGTGCTATATAGGGCTTACATTTAGAATGTTTAGAACTATATATTTATCATATTTGGTGTGAACGGGACTTGAAAATGACTGGTGCAATTTGTCTTGTGGATTCTTTTATCAGTGTGTTAACCCTGCTCAACTCAACTTAACATTATATATAATATATTTAATGATTAGAAAAAAAGAGTCTGTCTATTGTAATGTCTATTTTCATATCATAGCTGGCCTTACTACTTTAGTTTTCTGGTGTAGGGCTTTTTACTGCAGATTCTTTGATCATGTTGATCATTTATTTCTAGCTAGCAACGAGCACAAAACTGAATCTCCATATCATGAAAGCAATAGCCAGAAACATATCAAGAACAGTTCTTGAGCTTCCTAAGTTAAAATAAACAAAAAAGCAATCATCACTGATACCTCTAGCAGTGTTGTGTAAATGCTGTTGTCCTATTTGCATCTTTGTTTTAATGTTTTAAGCCACTTATTTGCTCAGTTTCTGTCAAGGTCAGGCTTCAGACGATCGAGCAATTTAGTGTCTACTGTGTCAGCGGGATTAATGTTTTAAAGCGTGTTTATGAGTGTGTGGCCTGGATATTTTCCTAGAGACAAATGGCCTGAGGCCAATGACAGACTCTTCAGATTTAACAAGCCGAATGTGTGAGGTGATTAGAAGGCTTCATGCAGCACCCAAGACCACCAGGCTTTTCACAGCTTGACAAATAGCACAATGGCCATCCGTCCTTCATAGCAGCTGCGCTAATGGGTGTTGATTACATTTTGAAATAAATAGACTATTTTTGTGTGTACGGTGTACGGTTTACCAGAACAGCTTGTTTCTGGCAATAAAGTGTAATACAGCAGAGAATGCCTTTATGTGTCTGTGTTGAAATGGCATCCAACCATCCATCCATCAATCCAGTTGAAGTCACAATTGTTAGCCCACAAGGGGAAATTGAATTTTTTGTAAGAATTTGATTCCCAAGCGCTGTTTAATGGAGATACATTTTAAAACAATAGTTTTAAAAATCTATTTATAATTTTTTTTTTAATTGTCTTTGCCATGATGACAGTATATGTTTCTAGTTATTTTGCAAGATATTAGTATTCTGCTTAAAGTGCAATTTAAAGTCTTAACTAGACAAGTTAGGTTAATTTAGGCAAGTGAATGGACAACAGTGGTTTGTTCAGGAGTAATAATATAATTACCCTTATAACCAATAATAATATTAACCTTAAAAATAGTTGTAAAAACCCTGCTTTGCTTCAAGCCAAACTAAAAGAAATGACTTTCTCCAGAAGAAAAAAAGAAGGAAATACTGCGAAAAATGTCCTTGCTCTTTTAAACATCACTTTAAAAAAAAATAAAATT
>CAIGQV010003909.1:22521311-22552685 GCA_903798115.1 Danio jaintianensis
TGTGTGTGTGTGTGTGTGTGTGTGTGTGTGTGTGTGTGTGTGTGTGTATCCATTACTGTGTGTGCAGTTGTAATGGTTAAGTGCAATGGTCAAGTTCTGGGCATAGAATAGAGTACAGAAACTAAATATTTACAACAAGTATTATAAAAGTATACTACTCATGAGTTCACTTGCAGTACAAATGAAAAATGTCATTGTGTACTAGGGTACTTTTCAAGTAGTACACTTACAATTATATTAGTAGTTAATACATAAAGTATATCACCTCTATTGAATCTGAGATTAGATTTTCTTTTAAGGGTTGTTTCTGTTTCTAAATTGTTAATACTCAGAGCAAAAATATTATGATTATGAAAGAGATGTGCTTGACAGGCTTGAAAATTAGACAAACGGACCAACATTATAAATTAAAAACTTATAGTATTATTTGTAGTTGTTACAAAGCCCCTGGGGTTGTAAAAAGACTCCAGGATAATGAAAAGTGTTTCAATCTGTAAAAGTTTGCTGACAAATAAATATTACTTAGTTACATGTAACAGTTTCTACTGTTCTTAGTGTTTCTAAACATGACTAGTAATTTTTCCTCCAGATTTCCTTTTTCACTCCTGTTACAGAGGGTTATCATATAGAAACATTACATACTCTACCTACAGATGCTTTGCAGATCAGCATGCTCCCAAAGGCCTTTTTTTCTGGCCAGTTGCGGGGCGAGTGGGGTGTCATCACAGTATCGTACATCTCGGTGATAGCTCTGTGTAATCCAAACATAAACAATTCTGTTACAGTCGTTGAGTGTAACCGTCGTCTTTGACCAAAAGTGCATTTATACAAACGAAATTGTTATTAATACCGTTTTTAACAACTTTACTACAAAAACATAACATTTACATAGGATTTCAGCGTAGTGGAGCCCTTGAGTTAACTTTGCAGTTATCATATAACACACTCGGGCCGCTAACGGCTGTTTCGATACAATGTCAGCAAACAGATACAATCTTCGCTACTAATTAACTCTTTAACTGCACCTTACCTCACTAAACTTGTTAATACACTTGAGTAACATGTTATCTTAACATTTCATCGATATTGTGACAGGATTTACCCACCTAAATGATGAGAAGGTTGCGTTGTTGTTCAAAATCGAGGCGCTCTAGTAATGACACTCTCGCGGTTCACCGTTACCATAGCAACCCTGGAAACAAACCATCCCGGTCCCACCCATACTCTCCACTCATGACATTTCATATAAACACAGCTTTAGATGGAACAATCATGAAGAAAATCACCAAAGAGAAGCAGAAATTATAATATATAATTATAAGAAAAGCAAATACGTAGACACGTGACTAACCATTCAGGGTGTCACACTCTCCCCAACAAAAGAAATTGCTCCAGTCATTATTTTTATTTATTTATTTTTTCACACTCAAGGACTTTTGGTGCCAAAATTGTCTAAATGAAAGTGGACGAGAAACATGAAAAAAACATTATATCCTGAATAAATCTGAATATTTCAGAAATGAAGGCTAGAGGACAAATGCGATATGGAATTTATATTCTCACACAAACGCTCACAAAACACAAACCCGGCTGTGTCTGCAACAGAATATCTGTATAGAATGCAGCAGTTAAAATCAGCCACAATTGTAGATAAGCCATACGGAAAAGAGAGATCTAATACAAACAAACAGATAAGACTGCAACAGAGAATATAGGATTAAAAATAATAATAATAATGTTTTTTTCATTTGTTTACCAAAATAAATAATATCCAATACAATATGAATCTGTTAAATGAAGTATGAAGTGATGTGGCATGTTTCTTTCAAATTTCTTGGTTACAGTGGTGCCACAGTATCAAACATTAACACTGTCAGTGCCAAATATATATTTAAAAAAAAAACTACAACCTTGTAAAGAACATTGATTAAGTCTATGTCATAATGTATACATGTTCATAGATTCATAAAAATTACAAATTTATTTGCAGAAGTTGAACCAACCAGAGAAATTAATGGATATCTATGCCCCTGTACTGGATATACAGCAGTCAACATTTAAAGTGGATTAAAACCTTTCTTCAGAGTTATCCTACTATTCAAAAACACCCATTCTTGTCTTAGGACAATTTTGAAAAACATTTTGATCCACTTCAAATATTGACAACTGTACTGTATGTGATCATATGTGATCAAGATTCTATCTAAAACTATAATTTCTGGATGATTTTCTCTAAGCAGCAAGGCAGTTTTCTGTCCTTCACACTATTTAGACTAAAATGCAAGTGATTTATTCTAATTTTCATATACAAGCTAAATGTAAATTTAGCTTAAATTTACCCACAAAACACAGGTTGGGGCCCCAAAGGGCAAAATCCATTGGGCCCTGCTTGAGCTGAACTATATGAGGCTCACATGGGTTTTTCTGTGGGCAAGCCCACAGTGGGCTTGCCCACAGAAAAACCCATGTGGGCCCCAAAGGGGAAAATATTTTTGGGGCCTGCATGGGCTACCCCACATGGGGCCCACATGGGTTTTTCTGTGGGATTGTCCTGCCCACACTGTCCCACAGTAAACCCACACTTACCCACAGTGGGCCCACACTGGCATGTTTGCTGGGAAGGTCGATAAGGTACACAGACAAAAATATAGAAATAAACGATAAATACAAAGGAAAAGAAATTGACTCGCTGTATATTTGATTAAAACGAAAAAAAAAAAATATTCTATAGAGTGGGTTTCACAGCAATGATATAGAAGAACCGAAAAAAAGTGTGAATAACATTTAAAATATTTAGAGAAAATTTACCACTCAAGAACGTTTAGTGCAATACAAAGGCTCTATTATTGTTAAACACTTATGGAACCATCAATGCCATTAAATAACCATAATGTTTTTTTTTTTTTACAAATGTAAAGAATATTTTGTATAATGCACTGTTAAAAAATAAAGGTTGTTTATAGGCATTGATGGTTCTGTTAAGGGCCTTTAAAATCCAAGTAAACCCCACCAATAGGTTCTTCATTTATTATTTTTTTAATTAACGTTTTTAACATGTACTAAGAAAAATGGCACTTTTAAGAACTGTTTACTGAAAGGGTCTTTCAGTATTTTTGTTGTTTTTTTAACCTATATTTATATGTAAAGAACGTTTTGTATAATAAAAGATTCTTGTTAAAATGTTCTTCATGGAACCGCAGATTCCAGATCTTTGATTTTTAAGACTTTTTTTTTTTTTTTGCATACAAAAGTTATGCTTTAGGTAATTGTATACAAAACAAATACATGAAAACTATCTCAAATTTGCACATTTATCTTAAAATAACAAGTTGATTGGATTTGGACTACAGCAGAATGCGGTATCAGCTGAAAGGGTGTGTTTGATTAATGGGGGGATGTAAAACTCTACTTTTGTTAGTGATTTTGTGATAAAACTCTGCAGATTCAATGCAGACTTGCCAAACTATTTAACAAAAAAATGCCATTCATAGAAATTGCATTCAATAACCATTATGGAATTAAATTATAATAAAAAAAGATTATGTAATAAGATTAATCTGGACTGAAATAAACAGTTTTTGACATTTATTTAAACTTTTTTTTGAATGAATATATGTATCTTGTAAGATATATGACACATTTCCTCATAAATTTTGTGTTTACATAAGACAAACCATCAAAATGAACTGGTCAATATTTCTATACTGGGCTGGAAGGTCCCTGTGAGGTTGTCGGATTCAGTTTGAACAGCACGTCTCAACAGCTCATCTGCATTGACAAGCTTGACAAGCACCTTGAGTTTGAAATGACTGTTATCCCCTCTGGATCCTCTGGAGCGACAACACTCACGCATGCAAACTGTCCTATTAATCATTCCACAATTCGCTCTCCTTGATTTCTCTGGCTTCCACCAATGTTTCTTTTATGCTCCTTTTGAAAAGAGATCAGATGACACAAAGAGATACCCATTCACAGCCTTTTGTTTAAGCATGTTACTAATGTCTTCGTTAGTTAATATTTTCTGGAGTCTATTGTTTTATTGATTACAATACTTGAATTGAGAGCAATCAACCAAACAATTTATAAAAAAACAACCATAAAACAAAAACAAAAAGACACCTAGTTACACACATTTCCAAAGAAATTAATTTCTTAATTCTATGGTTGATTAACGTGCCAACACAAGACTTCTCTGTTAGTCAGTGACAGTGTTGATATGAAATTATGATATTTAAAATATAATTGAGAGATTTTTATATATTTTTTATATTTTTCAATCACTTTTGCTCTTTTTGCTCCACATGAGAATATCAGTCATTATGAATTCACAATAGCAACCAGCAAAATAATAAATAAAACATATTTAAAAGGTCTGCATAACTAATAAAATATATATTTTTATGAATTCATGAATATTTGTACTATTTCTTGTTGTTCTTACTATTCCCATATTTGAAATGTAATGTATGAATAATTTTATCACATATAGGTCAAAGACATTTTGATGTCAAATTTAAATTTTATTTTTATTTTTTTTTTTTACATTTTAGCATATTCAATGCACATAATGCAATGCAAGTGACTCATTTAGCATAACTGATCATTTTTGTATAAATATGAATCAACTCATTTATTTTGACCTGTAATTATTAAAATCTAATGATTCTTATTCTAAATTTGCTTGACAAGATTTGTTGTAATACTTTTCTGTAAATCATGCTCAAAATACATGATCGTAATTATGTTTTGCTCATAATTAAACAGAACCCATTGGTAAAAGCTGTTAAATCTTTGTTGTGTGTATATTTGTAATTATTAATTACATATATACTTTTTTGACAACCATGTTTTAAATGCTTAAGGAATGGCTTAGGTTGGTCTTCAAAGACTGTCCCTTGTCTCATTCCTATTTCACCCATCATAAGCACTTCTAATGGGGGAGGTAGGGGTGAGGGGGGTCATAGGAGCAGGACAGGAGGGCACAGGTATAAAACACTGCCGTAGAGGTCAGAAATCAAATCCCTGAAGAGCATCAAACAAGACGGACCTTCACTGTCACCTCCAGGATTCCACCAGTGAAGACGCAACATGTGGAAAGACAACACTATTGGTAAACATTACATAAGATTTCTGCTAAATAATAGGTTTCCACAGTTAATTTGAAAGATGACATTCAAAATAATGTTTAGCATTGCATTAATTATTATCATTAATTATTTTTAATTTTTAATTTTTTTTAGATGCTACGGCTAAAACATCTGGAAGTGGTGCTGTATCCAGAAGTGCAAGTCGCAGGAAAAGGACAAGTTTCTCCAAGGAACACGTTGAGCTTCTGCGAGCTACATTTGAAACAGACCCCTACCCTGGAATCAGTCTCAGAGAGAGTCTTTCCCAAACCACAGGACTGCCAGAGTCTCGCATACAGGTGGGTTGTGATGTTTAATGGCATGTTATGAAATGTAACACTGAATTCACTACAGTTTAAAGGGATGGTTACAGCATGGTAGGAGATTCTGTCATCATTGATTCACCCTCATCTGGTTAATGTATGACTTACTTTCTTCTATTAATTAGAAAAGAACACATTTTTAGAATGTATCAATTATTTTACGCATATAATGAACATTAATAGGTTTAAAACAATTTTGGACTCTGCTGACTTTCATTATAAAATCTTAGAAAAAAACATGTATGCATTTAAGCAGGATCAGAAGTTAATTTTACATTAAGATATATTTAATATACTCTCAGAAGAAAAGGTGCCAAAAAAGTTGTCTTTGTACATACCTCTTATTGATTCAACATAAATGAACATAAATACCGCATAAATTCAAGATAAGGGGGCAAATAGCCCCTGCACAATTGAACTTAATATATTAGGATAGTAGTGATTGAAGTGAAAAGTGAGATCAGCAATAATAACAGCAATAATCAACAAAGATTTTTGTAATTATATTGCACTAGTTCTTGTTTTTTTTATCGATAATTTATTACCTGCACAAATATAACTGTTGGATGTGTCACCTTTGAGCAGCATTAAATCGTTTGTTAATAATAATTTATTGATAACAGTAATAAAATGACAGATTAAATTGGATACACAGATATTGGTATTTGACAGACATAAGTAAGAAGGTAATTTTAAAATTTGCCCTCATAATTAAAGTAAACAAATTTTCCTGCAAATTAATTCCAGAGGGCATATTATGTGAAGTTAATTTCTATGTTAATTAAATACATACTTTTTTTTCTGAGATTGTAGAACCCCTGTAATATTCATTACATGCATAAATGCATAAGAATACTCATATTGCAGTCAAAAAAAAAATATAAAGTTAAATTTAAGGGTGAGTTATCCTTTTAAGATGTAAATAAGCAAACACCCTTTTTCTATCTGTTTTGTATCTCTCATGTATTTTGTAAATGACCAGACACATAAAAACAGGTGAAGTGATATCTAATAATGCCTTACATGAAAACATACTGTTTGCTATTGCTGATACCACTATCAATATCTGCCATGACGTAAGCGACTTTGTCTTTATCAGCTGTTTAGTTTAGAGACCGTACAGCCTGTAAACAATAGACATACCAAGTGCAGATAACCATCCTGACTATACGCACTGGTAGCTGCATGTCATCTTGCAATGATTAACCTTAATCTTTAACAGGAAAACTCTTACAGTATCTGCATGCACTAGATGGTTGACTATAATCTATCAACTGTATTCTTATGAGTTTGCCCCATTTAATCTCATTCACAATAGGTATGGTTCCAGAATAGGAGAGCTCGCACGTTGAAATGCAAGGGTGGAAAGAAGCCATTGTGGCAAACCGACTTGCCAGCCTACAACAGCATGCAGACTTCACCAATGCAAATACACCGGGAAAACAACGAATCTGCTGGAACCACTGAGACTTTATGTTCACCGCCGCCTGCATATCCAGATTGTATAAAGGAAGAAATGGAAAAAGATGCAGTATGCGGATGCGACACTCCATCTTCCATGTCTATCGGCGATGATTCTGGCTATTACACCCCTTCATACCATCAAAGCAGAGCCATTCAATCCCACATGAGCCCTTCTCCTCTTTTAAGCCCAGAGCATCAGATGCCCCCTAACTGGGGCGCGAGGTACGGCAGGAGGTCTCCTATGAGCTCCATGTGGAGTCCATATCATCTGGAAGCCTATGCCTGCAATCCAGGATTTTTTTACTCGCAGTCTGAAAAACACAACACTCTTCAGCCGCTGACCCCTGTTACTCCAGACTCGGGCTGCTGGGAGGCCGGATTGGATGGGACTCCTCCTGTTGACAACTCAGACGTCCCGAGGATTGAAGGCCAGCAGGAAATCGGGGTCCACCATGGGCCGCTGCCTGAGCTTCCGACCCTGTCGCTGCAGGAGATCCTGGGAGAGCTTCAAGGAGATTGGTGGCAGGGTGAAGGACTAAACAACCACTCCACTGAGGATAAGCATGTGTATGGCTGAATTTTGAAGGGTTTGATTTATTTATGACTATTTATTATTCAATGTATTTATTGACTAAACAATAATGTAATATTTATCTGATTCAAAACAACATGAGAGTTTTCAAATGTTTTCTGACTGATCAAGTGTATTTATCTTAATTAATATTTGGTATTTTTTTATGTTTTATTTTTGGGGGTAAAGTGTAATCATGCAGCTGTGTGTATATAGTTTACAGATAAAGTATAGATTTTAAATAAAGATGTCTTTTCTCCTAATGTTCCCTTAAGTGATTTTATACAATTAGTGAATAGAAAAATTAAGAACAGTAACAGTAAAATTCAGTTCATATTACAGTTAAATACTATGAAATTTGCAAAAATCATTAACAGTGTATGCTGATTTGGTGCCCAAGGAAAATTATTTATTCAATAATTCAATAATGTTGAAAACATATAGTTGTAGAAATTGTGATTTTTTTCCCTACAAAATTAATAACCAAACAGCTGGACGGTAAAAACAAAACTGACTAAATAATAACCACAGTGCCAGAACAATGACCAAGCCAACTCAACATTTGCACAACCATTTGTATACCTTAATTTTACCAATGCTATGTGCATCTACTATACTTATTATATATATAAAAAAAACGATTGCAGATATAGACAGAGAAAGAACTTGTAATGTAATGTGCAATTTAGTGATCCAGAAAGAGGATACTGTATGCTATGAAAAATGATGATAGGACAATAAAGGGGAAAAAAGGCAATAAAGGAACTTCTTGGTTGAAATGGTTTTATGTACTTAGGTAAATTATGTACACAAACCAATATATATATGTAAATGTGTGCTTTTCATCACAAATTAACATAAAGTACTTGATGGGATTACGACTGCAGCAGAATGCTAGTCAGTCTCAGCTGTCAAAATGGGTGTCTTTGATTAATGAAGGGTGAAATGGGTCTGTCATCCATAAAATATGTGAGATATTAGTCTCTTTAGATAGTCTCCTCACAGACGTACTAACACTTTCTAAAATCAGAGTAAAAAAATGCATCTTTTAGCAATTAGTTTGTAGTTTCATAAAGAGTTATTATCAGTTAAAACAATAAAACACCACCAAAAATTATGTAATAAAATTTAGTATAGTCTTATATTTCTTTAAATATTTTAATAAGTAAATGATCACACGAATGATATGTATTATATTTTCTCATAAATATATCTATAAAGCTAAGAGTGTAAATATTTTGCCCTTATTTTGACTCCCCTCAAAAAAGTGATCTGAAACAATAAAATAGGCTCTTTTTTACTACCATTTACTATGCTATAATATGTATATAAAATCCCTTTTGTGAATAATATCTAGTCTTTGACACTTATATTTAATCTATATAATGTACATGTACAGACAATAAAACAACAGCAAGGTTATAAAAAATTACAAAACTTATACATTTACAAAGTTACAACAAAAGCAAGTTACATTTACATGCAACTATAACTGTATGCTTAAAAAGTGAGTTTGTTCTCAAATCTAATTATATTAAGTAAATAACCAAAAAAAGTCATTGTGTAAATTTTAAATGTGGATTTAAAATAAAGTAACTAATAAATATTCCTCTCTTCTCAGTATCTTTAATGTAATACCTGCACCAGGTATATATATATATGTTTTAATGCCATATCAGCAGCATTGGCTATATTCATGGCAAAACCTAGTGTACAACAGTAAAAGGAGATAAACTGCATAAATCACAGAGGCCTTTGTCTGCTTGCAACACTTTGATCAACCAACAGGGGCCGTTGGTTTATAGAATGAAAGGTAAAACCATGGGTTTTAGCCCTGCAGAAGTAGAGCTTACATGATCAATAAATACTGCTTGTATTTTTGAATTGTTAATATATAAATAAGTAAAAAACATACAAAAAAAATTAAAATAAGGTGACGAGGTGCATAACCATTGTTTTACAACAGGATTGAGGGCAAAATAAGCGTTCATGCTTCCCAGGTGGTAACCAAAATATGTCTCCTCATCTTTTAGTGATGTCTCCTCTCTCTTTTCCCCCTAGTATGCCTGCCAACAGCACATTCTCTTCCCATAGGTCTTCATGTATCCACTCCCTTCCATAAAAACAACCTTGTCTTTCTGAGAATAGAAAAAGTCACAGTGGAATGGGCAGGAGGCCAAAGATTTTTTAGACATACCCCAAAAACATGGTCAACAACTCTAACAAGTGAGTACAAGCCTCTGTGAGAATAACTGGGAAGATTACAAATTACATAATAAAAATTGTAGTTAGTAATATAATCTACTGTAAACAAATCTTGTTAAATTAAAAGTAACTTACTGGCAACAATTATCCAGTAGTTGCTGTATTTCATAAAACAGTAAAATTACTGTAATACTAATTACAATAGTGTTAGGTTTACTGTAAAATGTAATACATCATTTTACTTTTTTACTGTAACACTAATTACAATAGTGGTACACATACTGAAAAACTGAAAACAGTATTTTACTGTACATTTTTACCATGCAGAACTACAGTATTTTACTTTACTTATTTGGAGCTTAAGCAACGAAAGCAGTGAGAACGGTCACTTCAGATTTTGTTGCTGATTTGAAGTATGTAATTTAATTATGAGTTCAGCAAGCAGTTTTGGGGGATTTCAGGATTTCTCCCATTCGTTTAGATATGACTGAGTGAACAGACCTTCTTTAAAAGGGATTTTACTATATTAAATTGTATTACATTTTACTTTACCTGTTGCTATATGTTTGAAACATTTATCACAAAAATGTGTTATTACTTTTGTATAATTACTTTTACCTTAATAATTCTGCCAATCATTCTGCCAATCAGAAGCAACGTGTGGATTCAATGCCATGGTCTTCCTGGAACTGTGATGTATATTTAGAATCTTCAGGATTTATCCTGACAAGAAACCTGTAAATACATCAATCAAACAATCAATGAATGACAATGAATAAAAACAATCAATCAATAAATAATCCTAGCTCTTATTTCTCTGAGCACTAACAGTTCCCTTATTTAAGTAGCACTTGTTGTTTATATTGCCTCTTGTTGAATTGCTGAATGCCTCATTCGTAAGTTGCTTTGGACAAAAATGTCTGCTATTTGACTAAATGTAAATGTACAATACCACAATTAAAATAGTTTGATCAGCATTAATGTAGTTAAAAATTATTCATGAAAATTAAGTTTAGATTCAAATTTAGTTGTTATTTTAGCTGAGTGTGCTAGAAACTTAGCTGGTTTGGGGCCAAATAAATGACACTATAACACCAGCAGATGGTGCAAAATCCTGTCTTAATGAGATTCATTAACTCAATCATCCAAACATTCATTCAGAAACGAAGCATGTGATTGGTTTCATGAACGGATATTTAAATCATTGACTCAAAGGATTTAGATTCATTCCGAAACGAAACACCGCGCTGCTGTTTTATATATAAAACGCCGTTTTTTTTATCGTTTTTGTAGGCGAAATACGGTTGTGACATTAGTCAATTCACAATAACACTAACGTTAATGGGGAAAAGATCAGCGGGCATATGTTCTGGAAGATCGCTAGTCAAGTGTCCACACAGGTGTGTAAAAAATAGTCTCATCTCAACTTCAATAAGTGACTCTGTATAGCTTGAATATCGATTCCATGACCACCCTAGCGCTTCCATGGATTTAAGAGGGGTTAACAAATAGTTAATTCTCACCTTAGGAGGCTACATATTTAAATAAATAAAATAATCTAATTTAAAGTTACTAATTAAGTAATGTTTAACTTTTAACTCGTATAAATCAGCTTCTAACTTACAGACCAGCGACTACGTTAGAGAACGCGAAAGCCGTGGGTAATTTTTCTAAAATAATGCTAACGATAAGTTACTGACATTTGGTTTGCATTAAACAAAGTCACGTTAATCAGTTATTTATGGCGAAATCTGGCGCAGCAACACGACGAAATGTGTTAAAATTGTGCAGAGAACTGAATAGTATTCTAGCCTACTTTATGAAACATTTGTGGAAACATTTCGCGCTCAATTCGTATTACTGTATTTTAAAATGCAGTAGGGATGGCAAGTTCGGATCTTTTTACCGACCTTTGAGTCTCGTTCAGTGAGATAAACAAATCTATCGAGTCAATTCGTTCAATTTGTCAAAATATCATAACATTTTTATGAGGTACTTTCCAAATGTACACCAAACGTTAATCACACTACAAACAAGTCAGAACTATAATGCTATAAGAAATAGAAAATAATTGACCTATTTGTCCTTGATTAGCTCCATAGATATGTACATTAGATATAAGGACCCTGACCATGCGTCAATAGCGCCGCCACATTTGTACAGGGCTCCCAGGACAAATGTCATTCAACAGCACTAGTCAAGACAGTGTGCCAATGAAGATGCTGGACTTTAGCGCTGCTTATGGGTGTAGTAACAAGCATGCAAAGAAAACAAAGCACAAAGGCAGAACATTTCATAGGTAAGATTTCGTTTTTTTTATGTTTTTTGTATGTTACAAACTTTTGTGCTCCACAAGTAACGTTATTGATGATAATACAGTCTCTTACTGCACTCATCATAAGGCAAAGTAGGATCAACTTGCACTAAATTCTAGGCTTATGCTAGTTTTGTTGAATAAAATCAGCAAACAATGAAAAAGAAATATGACAACGAGACGCTGCGGTGCTAGAAACTTGTATTATTGTCGGCTAAGTGAACGATGTATATATGTGTATATCTCTGGTTCTGGATGGCCACAGTCCTCCACTGCACCTTGGCCCCGCATTCATTTCAAAGGAGCGCTACCCTGTACTAAAATGGCGGCTTTATTGACGCATTCCTTCCAATAGAGAACAACAGGGTAGGCGACATCTAATGTAAATATCTATAGATTAGCTCAGCACCTCTCCAGTGACATTTCCTCAAATTAAATCTGTTATACTGTGCACAGCATCACTAAAATGTTGAGAATACTGTGTCAACTACAAAACTACTACAGAATGTGAATTTTGTTATTATAAGCTAACAGTCTCTGTTAATTACAAACTAACATTAAAGTTAGGCTTACAGAATTCCTGTATGAATGATATTATGAAGATTTATTACTCACCGATGTCGAAGCACTTCCAGGTCGTCAGAGATGTAATGACGGCTTTTAAATTAGCTCTTGTGCAGCCTTTGCTGGAAACCAAGGTAGTATGTTCACCCAGTCTTTTTAAAAATGTTATATGTAAGAATGTATTGGACTACTAGTTTTACCTGTGTGTGGAAAGTGTGGAGTTTTTCCAAGGTCATTTGCAGTACTGTATGCACAGTAACTGATTATTTCCCAGGATTCATTGTAAAAATCTACAGTAACATACTGTAAACCATGCACACAGTATGGAAATGTTGAGAATACATTTTTTATACTGTGAAATCAACAATATATACAGGAACACTGTATATAGCTTATACAGTAAGAATACCGTAAACAGTCTCCCTGGTTTTACATATTTTACCTAGACCATCAAATAATTAGTCAACCATTAAATAATTAGTCAATCAACTGAATATAATGAAGACACAGATATACAGTGATTAATAACTTGTGTCATTATTTGTTTTTTTTTCAGTCCCTCATTTAAAATCATAGATTACATTACATGGCTTTTAATACTGTGAATATATTCAAAGCTAAATTAGTTTTTTTGCTGCCATTATGTGTATTATAAGTAATTGTTTAATCCATAAAAAAGTAACTGTAATCGGATTATGGAGATTTTAAATGTAATGTAAAAGTAGGCCTAATTTGGTAATCTGATTATACAATCTAAATTATATATAATCTAAGTTGTACGTAATTAAACCCAACACTGGTATATATTTTAGCTTTAATTGTGAAAACATACTGATCTATTTTTTTTTTTTGCTTCCGTTCTGTTCTGGGATCCAATATGTACTATTTTGTGTCACAGTGCTCTGGTTTCCTGCAGCAGGATTTGTCATTCTCGGGATGTTTGGCTTTTTGTGAACATTTTTCATATGAACAACACTTCAAAAGAAAGAAAAAAACAAGAAGGAAGTACCTGCGGTTCTTCTGTTTCTCGTGGATGAGTCTCCATTGAGTCATAATGGAAGAAAACTGTTACTGTGTTTGTTAACTAAGAGGTGTGTGTGCTATACCAAAAGAGATAAAGATTGATAGAAAGATAGAAAGAGTGGGGAGGGACAGAAGCAAGCACTTTAACAAGACTATCTCTTCCTGTCACAGCAGCTGATGTGGCAGGCAGGATTGACTTAAATGTATTTAGTTTGTTTTATTGTATTTGTCTTTACATAAATTATATATAAATATATGCATAAGAAAATTCCTAGTTTCTTTATATAAATTTTTATATAATGTTTATATAATTTATATAAATTATGTTTGAGAAAAATAACATTTGTTTTATTCTGTAACCTGACTACACTTCTTTTAAATTTAGAAATAAGATATAGCAGAGCATAAAATTACCAACAAAAATGAATACAAATGAAAAAAAGTTGTCATTTAAAAATATCAACGCTCCTAATGATAATACATATTTTTGAGATCTTTATAGATTAATAACACATATTAACATGAACAAATTACACCAAACCGTACCTGATAATAAATCAAGTACTTTTATTTGAAAAATTTATTGCATTTGATTGTATTTATTAATTTTTCAAGTGGTCTCGATAGCTGTAAAAATACCAGAATATATCAAGTGAATAAACCGTAAACAGTAAATTATCGTGGAGCAGATGTGGTTTTGTTTAGAGGAGAGTGACTGATCATTTTTCTCCAGTATGATGAATGCAGAGGAGCGACGGGCGTGTCTTTCTCACACTCACACACAAAGTCCTGCATTCATGTGTGGGGAGTTAGTTTTTTCCGAACTAAAACTACCAGGCGGAGGCGTTGTGTGACATAAACAAAGAGGTGAGCCTTTTTTAGAGTGTTCATCATTACTGCTTTTTAATCTATATTTCATAACACGGACTGAAATGTTTTGGCAAAATCGTACAAATGGCGCTCTGCTTTGTGCTTTTAAATTGTAAATACGTTAAAACGCTGCGAGTTCTCGAGCGTCGCGTTTCACGTACAGCGCGTTCTCTCGCTCCCCTCTCACGTAACGTTTAATAAATTGCGGCTGTTTTAAACTAGTCTTTGATAAAGATGTATATATATATGGTATATTTGTGTGTTTTGTATTTATATATCTAGTAAGTAACTGTCGTGACAAGTCGTTAGGTGATAAAGTTTGTTGGCTAAAGTTAGCTGTATTGAGACTTTTAGCGGTTAGCATTGTTCTTGCGTTTATGACAGAAAAATAATTTATTAACGTATATTATCATAATACTGACAGCGTTCTCTGCTTTCACGTGGTAAAAATCAGCTAAACGGGAAGACTAACTGTTCTGGAAGACTGAGAGTTGCTTTTGCAGCTGGTTTAAAAAAGTGAACTGACAACTTTGCTAATCAACTAGCCAGTCGGCTAACTAGTAAAGAGGAAGAAGAAGTGGGGGAAGAGCCATCTTGTGTGTATATGTACTCGAGTCTCTAATGATTTCTGATTACAAATTTCCTTATGAGTTCACTCTGGCGCGATAAAATATTTTTTGGTCACGTTTGACGTGATAATAGTAAACAAACATGCAAATTTCCGCCCCAGATTAACATAAGAGACTTTCCCGTCATCTGTTTGCAGCTGTTGGCTGTAACGTTATTTGGCAGGTGATGTAAACAGGAATATTTCTGATTACATAACATAACACATTAAACCGGGATATTTTGCCAGCTGCTGGGTAATTTTAGAAAATCCTGCTATTTTGGATCCTTCTATCAGACATGTTTACAAATCGCTGAAGCAGTGAGTCAAATAAATCCTTGTTTTTGCACTGTATACTGCAGATTAATGACAGGACAGTTAATATAGAAATTATTTTATTATGAAGTGTTTTATTGATTATTGCTTTTTTTAAACCATATAATTATAAAGATTTTAGGTTATGGCAATTTAGATGCGAAATAGTAAGGATTCCTTAACCTTTTTTGTCAACACAACCCCATTGACTTGCATTAATGAGCACATGATAAGAATTGTTTTTGTAACTTAACACGTTTGCTGTTTGATTTAAAAAATTTTAAACGCATTTTAGGGAAGGAACTTGTCTTTACTGCCATTATAACAGGAAATGAATGACAGATCTGCCTCTATTACTGGCTGCTGGTTGAGATGTAAACTATGAGCATTTAGTAATTAAGCACTTCTGCGTTTCACTAATGCTGAATATGTGTTGTAATTTTGTTGCTCAGCTCAGCCTTAGTTTTACTTCCACATTATTTCAACTGTTAGTGCACCTTTTTAAGTTACAGTATGTGAAAGTAATTTCACATGTTTTGTTGTGTCAATTTCAAATTTACTTTCGTTTTGTGCTACAGAAGAAGATGCATTATTACAGATATGAAAATGCAGAGGTCAGCTGTTGCTACAAATACCTCATGTTCAGCTACAACATTATATTTTGGGTAAGTTGATGATAAATGTTTTGTTTTAGTGTAACAAACACACATTATTATTATTATGCTCTCTATGGCAGATCATTTTTAAATGGCCTCCCTTTCAGTTCTGACATAAGATAACATTCAACACTTTGTCTGCTCGTCTTTTCCACCACTCTTGCTCCGATAACATGATCTGCTGGCCAGCCCCACATTTCATGTTTATTTGTTCCACTTCGTTTCACACTGTGCACAGATGTTTAATACTTTCTGAGTGTGTTTTCATTACTGGGTGTGCTTTTTTTTTTTTTTACAACAAGTTAACACCCATAGTTAACACTCACTCATCTTTATCAAGAACAAAAGTCTGCATAATGACGTTGTGTTTTCATATTTATATCAACAGGAAACAGATTTACGCTGACATGTACTGCAGTAGCTTATGTTCTCCTCTATGGGAAAGCATGGGAGGAGTTTGAAGGTTCTGAGATAACCGCTTCTAACCCGTTTTCAGTAGTGAACATGGTTCAAGAAATGAAAGTCGTTATCTTTGCAATGTGTTAAGATAATTACATGCACTGTGATATGAATTATGAAGTCTTTAGTTTAACACTCTTTCCCTCATAGTTTTAAATAAACTATGGTAATTTAGGGTTTTCCTAAATTTTTTACACAACCACTCAGAACTGTGGAGTCAATAATATTAATTATTTGACTTCGCAAAGACAGATTAATTTAATCAAAACTAACAGTAATGACATTTATAAAGCATCAAGTGTGTTTAAGTAATGGCTTTTCTAACCTTCTGTTAATAAATAAATTTAACAAAAAACTAAGCAGCACGACAAATCAGTTCAACAAATCATCATATTAAAATGATTTCTGCAGTAATATCGTCTCAATATTCAGCTTTGACATCACAGCGATTAAATTCCATTTCAATATTTTTTCAAATGTAAAATTTTTTTGAAGTTATAATAATGTGTCATTGTGTTTTTAAATCATACTTGGTTAGTACAAGATACTTTATTCCAAAATCTTCTAGATGCTTGGTGTTCTACATTTGAGTCAGACATTTAGTCATATTTATGCATCAGATGTTATAATCAGGCACTCAGTCATTGCTTGTTTTCGTTTTGTTTGAACTTGCTTACTCTGTTGCGACATTTCTTAATATCTACTACTCCTCTTCTGCCTTTCAGCTAGCTGGAACAGCATTCATTGCAATTGGCTTCTGGGCTTGGAGTGAAAAGGTGAGTCTGGTCTTTTCTGCAATGTACATGGGCATGTAATCCTGTCAAGTACATAAATTCTACTTTTAATTTGATATCACCAGCTTAATTGTCATAGCTGTGTAATTTGCAACATCATGCAAATATTTGGGGTCATAAAGATCATTTAAAAAACATTGCATGCATTGTCTGTTTATGTGTCTTCAATTGCAAACAAGCTGTTTCCACAAAGATAGTAAAACCATTTTAAATTTTACAGAATATTTCTGACCAATTAAAAGCTGTTCTTTTAAACCATATATTTATCAAAGAACCCAGAAAAATGTATAAATTTAAGTTTTTCACAAGAATAGCACAATTTACGATGAAATAAATGCCACCTTGGAGACTTTCAAGAAATCTTACTACCCCAACTCTACATTATTGTACATTAAGCTTTTAGTTTAATGTTGTTTTAGTTGTTCAGGAAAAAAAAGAAGCAGTGTAAATAGTTTATTCCTTGATTTTCCTGCAGGGGGTTTTATCAGATCTGACTCAAGTCACACGTCTTCATGGTTTCGACCCAGTTTGGGGGGTGCTTGTTGTGGGCACAGTCACTTTTATTTTGGGATTTGCTGGGTGTGTTGGAGCACTCAGAGAAAACATCTGCCTTCTTAAGTTTGTAAGTACATCTGTTCAATGTGATGCAGATTTGTTAACACTTATGCTGGTCAATTTGTGCCGTTTCTGTTTGAGATTTTGCATAATTTTATGACAAAAATAACAAATTCTCTTTGCAGTCAAATTTCACTCTGGTTTTTCATCTTGCTTCTTGACCATGTCTTTCAGTTCTCTGGAGTCATTGGATTCATCTTCTTCCTGGAACTGACGGCTGCAGTTTTGGCGTTTGTGTTCCAGGGCCAAGTTAGAGAGTGGATCAACGATTTCTTCTTGGCCAATGTGAAGGCCTACAGGGAAGACATTGACCTGCAGAATCTGATCGACTCTCTCCAGAAGCTGGTAATTCTCAGAGACATTTTTAATATATGCCGATTCACTAAAATGAATGCTTTCTATATGCTCAACGTTACAGCTACCACATAGATATCAACTTAATGGCAAGCTTTGGTACTCACTGTCCATGTGTTTTTGCAAATGATTGCTTAATTAATCAATCAATCAATCAATAATAAATTAACTAAATCTGAATGAAACTATTGAGAAGATAAAAAAAAAGATTTAGAACACAAAAGTAATCTATAGGACTAATCAGTCATTTTTTTAATGTATTTTTCTTGTGTGTATGTGAGTGCAAATTATTATTAATGTAATTTGAAGAATTTTGTCTGTTTATGTCTCTTCAATTACAAGCTACTTATTTTGAGAAGAGAGCTTTGTCTTTACAGCTCATGCCTTGGTTGCTCTAAACAGTAAGCATCTGAATGTCTATTAAAGTCTTTTTCTGAGTGCACAGACACAATACTGTGTGTACATAAAGCTGGTTAAAAACCGGCGTGTCTTGTTAATTTAAGTTCTCTTTTTTGTCCGCTGTTGCACACAAGGTTTTGTCAAAATCACACAAAAAGCACTCTGTGTTGCTTATGTCTGTGAATGTAAACAGTGAAGAAATCTGGTAAATATGTATCAGTATATTAGATCTATAAAACATGTTTCTTGGACATGGCAGGAGCTTGCTTCTGATGCAACTCTACCAGAATTTCAGGATATTCTGACATGTTCATTTTTGGAAAAAACAACAACTCGGCACTGTAAAAACTGAGGGAGTTCAAAAACACTGTTTTCTGATTTATTATTATTATTTTATTTTATTTTTTTCATGTTCCAACAGCAAAATTACACACTAAGTCTTAAAGTGTAAAATATAATCTTGTTAAATTTATTTATTTATTTATTTTTAAGTTTGGTAAAAATGTGGCCAAGAGAAATATCATTGCTAATGACTACGCTAAATACACGTTTTTTTGGGGAATTTGTTTTACAGAATCATTGCTGTGGAGCTAAAGACCCGAACGACTGGAATCTGAATGTGTATTTTAACTGCTCAGCGAGTAACCCCAGCAGAGAGAGATGTGGAGTGCCCTTTTCCTGCTGCATCAGCGACCCTGCTGTAGGTTTCTCTCTCTCTTTCACAGCAGCCCTCCACAGAAAAAAAGATCTTTTCAGCATTCTGCACTGCCATAAAAATACATTTAACAGAATCCATTGTGCTTTCATGTCGAAGGTCAAGCATGTGGAAGACTCCCTCTGGTAGTGGTGGCCTTATGCTCCCTGCCTGTATGAAATTGTTCACCCTCAAGTCATTCCAAACCTGTTTGACTTTGTTTGCAAAATGTACTTAGCAATTTCATTGAACAACCAACTCATTACAAAGAATTTCTTACTTTTTTATGTGGAAAGACAAAGTGAACTGACTGTAACCTTGTCTGAAGGCTTCTGCTAAGTTGGACACTATTCTGACATTTGGGCAGTCAGGATATTTTAAAGGGAACTATGGCTTTGTATAATCTTTGTTGCATTGCAGGTTTGAATACCAATGTTAATTAAAACAAGTTTAGATTTATTTATTAGTTGTTACCAGCATGACATGCTCCTATTTTATTTGCTGTGGATTTAATTTTTATAATGGCTGTGCTTTAACAACAAGAATGAGAGCTATACCATGAACTGCAACAAAGTTTTAATAATTGTTCAAAATTAATAGGAAATGCTGTCAGGGGAATTGCTGGAACAGTTTATACAATAAATATCTTGACAGATAATCAATCGGCTTTCAAAAGACAAAATAACTGCACTGCATGCTAATAAACAGAATGTTACTGTGTGTAACTGTAGACGGTAATACAGTAATCATTCTTGGTGGAAACATGCCTTAAAGCTTTGTCTGAATATGATTAAATTAAAATTAAATTAATTCATTTTACATTTAATTTCATAAAATGCTCTATGAATTGTTATTTTTCAATTGTATATCACAATTTCTTAGACATTTGACTTTTCTCTACAGGATACAGTGCTCAACACGCAGTGCGGATATGATGTTAGAATAAAAGGCACCACGGTGAGTGCATTTTCAACAGTTCTAATTCTGTTCTGTGACAATAATGGCAATAACTTTTTTACTAGAAAAGTAGTACAAGGTTCTGAAATTAAACTCAAAATTAAAGTCAAGGTCTCTAGTGGCAGCATCCATATCTGTACGTTTCATGTGTATTGTTCTGTTCTTCTCTTGTAATGTTTCTTTTTTTGTGCTCTATTGGTACGGCAGTAGGGAAATTGCAGTTGGGAGAGCTGAGAATATCTACAGAGAATAAACTTGTTTATTATAATACACTGCATACACTTGTGTAGATTAAACAAAATGTTTTTTAATGAAATTGCATACATTCATTTACTTTACCTTATTTTATGAAGAAACATAACATGCTGTTTCGATTTTTTTTTTTTCAGTCTGATTGGAGCAGTTCTATTTATATCAAAGGATGCATGATGGCTTTAGAGGACTGGCTTCCACGTAATCTCTACATTGTGGCTGGAGTCTTCATAGTCATATCATTGCTACAGGTATTGGATGTACTTAAGAAAAAAACAATATACTGCATGGGAAATCAATTTTACAGCTAGATGTCACCCTTAGCACTGTTATTTTCACAGAGAAACCAAAAGCCTCTTAAAAAGAGCAAGGCCATTATGCAGATGGTAAATGTTTACCCTTGTGCATTCGTTTCAAAATGTTACACAGAGGTCAGTTGTCAGGGTTTCAGTTTGTTTACATAATGACACTTTAGTTTTAGAAAATAAGTAGAAAACCTTTATTTTGATGCATTAGTTTTAATCTGACACTGCAAAAAAAATACTGACACAGACATTTTATTAGAACATGCATACGAATCACACAATTACTGTTACAATTGCTCAGAAGCAGAAAATGGAAAAGTATTTACTTAAAAAAAAATGTTGCCAAAAAGGTTTGTAATTTAAAAAAAAAAGACTTGAAGCCTTGCCAAAAGAATGAAAGCCTATTAACCAAGAATGAATAATTTTTTGCTTAATTGCCATTGTGATTAAATATTGTTTTAATGGTTTTCAGTGGGGACATTTTTATCTCTAAGATCCTGCGTCTACTATTTATTTGTTATGAGTTTTGGATTAACACAGCTGAAATTACCAAAAACTACCTTTTTTTTTTTTTTTTTTCAAAAGACAAAACAGGTGCACAGGGGCTAAATCATTTGGAATGCATTAATTATGGTAAAATCAGAGTGAATACAAGTTTTAGGTCCTGCAGTGAAAGTACCATTCTGCATGAGTGTATGTCTGTGCTATATTTTAATGTATTATCCTCCCTTGTTGTTTTGCTGTTAGATGGTGGGGATCTTCTTGGCAAGGACGCTAATTGGTGACATTGAAAAAGTCAAGTTTAATTATTACTGAACTCTGATAACTGGAAGCAAGCGAAGGGCAATTTATGGAAAAAGATGCAGACCTCCTGTTACTTTTTCATGTCACCTTTTGTGGAGGAGTAATTTTTACTCCTGGACCATTTTCTGGACCTTATTTTTCAGCGTTGTAAAGACCACATATTGAATACGCAGCTGCCTGTGTTCATTTGAATATTGTCACACATGTGCCTTCTCTCTTCTTCAAGTTTACCTACAACCCACTTATTTTTTTTCACACTTGTTTTGTAGGACAACCATTAACCGAACATTTCTCTTTTTGGAACCACTAATAACCAAGCTTCATATACATAATGGCAAGATGATGGGACCATAAAATGTTAGTGATATTCAAAATTTTATCATGAGAGGAAGCAGACTAGTCAACCAGGATGTACTAAAATGTCTCTTTATTCATTGACTTCATTGGGTGTGTAATGAAAAAGAATAGTGCATATCTTTTTTTTCTAATTTGAGCTTAGTTATTTTTGTAGCTATTCATATCTATGCAAACTTTTGCATATTTTTTTTTTTCCAGAAAAGTGTTAGTTCACTCAAAGGAGAAAATTCACGTCGTTTCATACCTCTGAGAAATTAGTTAATCTTCACAACAGAGATGCATATATATTTTAATCAGATCTGAGCGATTTCTATTCCTCCCATTGGAAGCCTATTCAACCATAACTTTCATGCCTGAGACACATTCACTTTATATCATGAACAGATTTAATTTAAGCCCTTTCCCACATATAAGCATTGTTAATCTGTTTACCTTATGAAGCAATCAAGTGTCATCCCAGATTTAAGTATCTTCATATGGGTTGGGGTGAACAGATGTGTGCGAGTAAAACATGGCAGAATTTTATTTTGCCTGAAAAGTTTAGCCTTGCTAGAGAACTGTAAAGAAATTTCCAGATCTGAGCAGATTGAAGATGCAGCCAGTAAAGTAGAAATGTAAAAGATAAGCAAGTCATTTCTGTTCATGACCGTTTTTAACTGAATGTGGCACTGAATGTTGCCCATTGACTTTGTAGATATTTAGGAGTCATTTTAGTTTGATTGTTGTCATTTCTAATATACTGATGTCAACAATGCATTTCACATGCCAACACTTACCTCCTATTTCTACTCTTGCTTGGTGACTATATGCAAAAAGCATCAGGCTGTGCCTTTTCTGACATGGAAGATTCCATAAAATGTGTTTACTGTTTGTTAGCTGGATACACTGTAAAAACAAAAATCTTTTAATTTCCATATTTTGTGATTCACAAGTGTTTTCCATTTATTTAAGGTTGTGAATTGCGTCATGGGACCTTGATCTCTGCTCTGTCGAATTTTGATATTGAAAGTTCAACTCTACAGTTGTGATTTTTATTGATATTTTAGTAGTTTTAAAATTATTTGTTGTTTCTTATACATTTATATTAAGAAATAACAGAAAATGTACTGGCAGTTTATTACAAGATTTTTGTACCGTAATCTAGAACACCAACCCAGACACTATATCACTTTAAACTATTAAAAATGTTAATAAAAGTCACTGAGTTTTTGCTGAAAGAAAGATCAAGGTCCAATAATGCAATTCAAAAACAAATAAACAGGGAAAAAATGTAAACATGAATCACAAAATATGCAAAAATGCTCTTATACGGATCTTTTTTACAGCATAGAATCAAAACCATAATTGTCTTTTGGACTTCATATCACGTCAAAGAATATTGACTTTTTGTTGTATTATGAATAAAACATTTAACATTACAGCACAAACTACTCAAAATGTGATCACATTTTGAATAGGCCAAACATGATATGCAACCTGTGTCCTCACTTTTGTTTTACCCAGACTTCTTTTTTTTTTTTTTTTCCTGTTTACAGTTCTGTTTTAGTATAAATGAGCTCTTATCAATGCTACAAGAATGTTTAAAATGAAAAGGAAAAAAAAGACATTTGAAGTTTTTGTATTTAGTGCACTATTTTGTCCCTTTTTGTTGTCTGTCTCTGCCACAGTGTATTGTTTAAGCTTGATAGAGAATTTGCTGAAATGCAGTAAAGTTGCCCTGATCTTGCTGCATGAGCCTTTTTTTTCCATATATAGATGTCATTTGTTGTCGTGTTTGTGTCTGTAAATATTTTCTTTTTTTTTTGTATTCAATAATAAAGAAAATTTGATTTTGGAGCATTAGAGTTTTTTTTTTTTAATCAAATATAATGCTTGATGTTTCTAAATTATTAGCTTATTGTTATGCTAAAAATAGGAATGTTGTAGTTTAAATCAAGATCCCATTCATATTTAAATATATTTATTAAAAAAAACTTTCAAATTAACTTTCTTTTAAAGCATCTTATTTTGCATAACATTATTAGGAGAACTTTTCATTAAAAAGTAATGCTTTAAATTCACCAAGGTTGCTTTTATTTAATCAAAATTAAATTTTTAGCATTTTGTCAAAATATTAAAAACTTGCCTTCCAATTCAGAAACAACTTTCCTTTGTATTAAAAATGTCCACATTCATAACCACTACATTTTTTGTTTGTTAAATATCCTGCTATTGGGAAAACTGCTACATAAACAAACAAAACAACAACTTTATTTTACAGTTTAGACTTTGCAATCATAATTGCGTTTCAGAATTTCTCAGGATAAAAGCATCAGTTGAATGAATGGGAATGTTAATACCTCTTAATTTGCACAAACTAGCAATTTTGTGATTATTTTAATAACTTCTGAAAAAGATATCATTGATATCAAAAAGCCATTCTGAGGAAAAAAAAAGAAAAATAATACAGAAAGTTAGGTGGTTAGAAAACTCGAATCTTTTGGGCTCTATTAGAAAAAAAAAAAGAAAAAAAAATCATCTGCAGCTTTGATCCTGTTTTGAGCAGCTGGGAAGCAGGGAAAAAAAAAGGAAAAGAATACACTTGACAATATAACAAAAATAAGTCTTTAAAATTGAAACTTTGTTGTGGGTTATGACACCTGAGCTTGACATTCAGGTCGGAAAGGTCCACTTCTTAGGAAAACCTGCAGTGATGCACTTACCAGAACCTTAGTACTTTTTGCATGAGTTTTCCAGCTCCTACAACTACTAAAAATCTAGTTTAGCTGCTGTATTTTTTTTCTGTTAAAAGTGACTTACAAGCAGTCATCCTGGAGAAACCTGGACTGTCTTTCTTAATGGTGATAAAGCAGAACTAAGATCTTGGAGCGTTGCAGTTTTCACGGTCACCTCTGCATTAGATCGAACACCTTTGACAATCATTCCTGATAAAAAGCACCACTGTGACCTGTTCTGGCAGGACAGATATAGTGGAAACAGACTGCGAACAAATACATAAAAAAAAAGGACCATTGTCCCTCTATAGTGTTGATGAGCACATATTTTGCAGGGTCAGAGGTGTAGAAGATCTGATTTGTCTCAGTGGTTACAGAAAGACTGTTTCCCTCATGGAAAAAGCTACAGTAAAACAGAAGGATGGACTGAGGAAACGGTCTTTTTCCTGTTGTTGTTGAATCAGACCTTCCCCAGTCACAGAAATGTGCTTTCTTTGGATGTATTGTTTCACATGGAGTTCACACTGGTTCTTCTTTACAAGGCTATTTCCTTTTCTGAAGAACAAAACAATTATCATTCGCTACATTATTGCATTTGATATTAAAGGTGCTGTATGTTTTTTTTTTTGAGTATTCTAAAGCATAAAAACACCACACTGTATTTGCAGATATTTATGAAACATTCTAAGTGAATATAGTACATTTCACCAATAGTGTCTGACTGCAGACTTGCACATGCACTCTCAGACACATCCACTCAACAGAGCAAATGACATCACTGTGAGGGCTAGGGTTAGGGGCAGGGTAGGTGTAGACGTTCTTTGTTTTGTTCTCGATAACTTGCCCACTGCCAGTTTATCCAATTAATTTTTTAATAAAGATTATTTTAAATTCAATGCCTGTTCGCACCACGAAACTACATTACAATATTAGTCCAAACAAATGCATAAAAAGATAGTTTCTTTGAGTTTCTTCTGTTAAAGACAAAGACATTTTGAAGAAAAAAAAACCCCTCAGCCATTAACTTCCATAGTAGTTTTTGTTCTTCAACATTTTTCAGAATATCTTGTTTTGTGTTCAGCAAAGTTTTCACTTGAGTGTGCGTAAATGGTTAATTTCTGGGTGAAGGGATATCCCTTGAAAGGCAGAGTTCATCCAGAAATGAAATGCTGTTATTGTTTACTCAGAATTCTTCTAAATATCTTCTTTTGTGTTCAACAGAATAAAGAAACTCATAAGGGTTTGGAACCACTTGAGGGAGAGTAAATAGATTAAAATTTTATTTTTGAGTGAATTATCTTCATGGTTATAATGTGTGCACTGCAGTTTTGTCGTCTGCCACTTTAAATGCTCAGACTTTTAAAAGCAGGAGTAATTCTGATTGGCTTTTAATGTTTTAACAGTTCATTAACTGGAAAACAATTCTTCTGAATGTGATTCCAACTAAATTGTTCCTCAGTTCGTATTGTTATATTGCGGATTTCAATATAATTTATTCAAAATTATATAAAAATTGTGAACTTTTTATAACTATATGTAGTGTTTTGTTTTTGTGCCCACATTAAATTAAATGTACAAAAGTGATTTTACAGAAAGCATATTCAATTAGAATAAAGTGTCTGTTTTAATGTTTCAATATGGGTATGTTGTATGTTTTTCAATATGAGTAAAATAATGTTCCATTATCTTTTAGCATAACATATGTAAACATTAAACAACATATTTATTACCTATACAGTACTTAAAATATACAGGGCTATGGGAAAAAAAGAGAATTTGAAATTTGACAAATAAGAAAAAAAGTGTCTTGTTTTCTAACAAGTTTGTATTTTTTTGACATCACAATTCCAAAAAACAGAGAAATCAATATTTGGTGGAATAACCCTGATTTCATTTATAATAAATGAAAACATTTGTTATTCTGACAAAATGTAATTTTCTAAAAAGAAAAAAAAAAAACCCATTTAGTTGACAAGATCTAAAAAAAAAAAAATGTTATCAGACCTAAAACAAATATTAACATTTTACTGAAACCCATTCCTAATACATGCAGTAAATTTAGAATAACTGAGAGTGGTCTCTGTAAAAGTGTGTGATATACTGGATTGTATTGCAATTAATATTATTAAAACCCCTTGCTGACAAATATGTAATACCTAGTTGTTTGAAGGTCAGAGACAAAGCATTTTTTTTTTAAATGATCAATATGTTATCAAATGGTTTAGATATAAATATTCCTGGCAAGGTTTTTTTTTTATATATATAAACTATTGTTACAATGAATGACATTTTATTGGGTGTCGCCTGCAAATCAATTTTTTTTTGTAAAATAATAAATAAATAAATAAGCAGAATACATTCTAATGTAAAAAAATATTTACCTAAAAATTTAAACTTTTTATCTTTTACCCAATTATCTGTTCAATTTATTAGGAATTTATAGCACTAATGGGGCCTGATCATAAGGCAATGGGGCCTGATCATAAGGCACTTTAATCAGAGCCTGAACATGAACTTGTTTATTTTGGACTGTTCTTTGAAATGCAGCAATCACCCTGTTACGTTAGCAGACGCTCGCCTTTGAAGTCCTGCATATGAGGAGTCATGGGAGAAGCCCACCGAAGTCTGTTGAGGGTCCGGTCCGCTTGCAGGCCTCAAGCAGCAGCTCTTTCCCTGTAGTCGTGATGATTTCCTCCTGAGAATTGACAGATTATTAAGGCAGACGTTCACTCTAATAGCAAAACTACAAGATTCAACAGTTGTTTTCTGATCGACAACTGGCTAAAAATCATCAAGAGAGTAAAATGTTGATAAATAGCACTAGAAGTGGTTTATTGGCTTGTAATGACAGGGGAGCCACTTTCACTTTTCAGATATTTTAAAAGTGCTATACAACACCTATTTTTAAAATACATACTGTTGTCAAATGGTGCTGTGTAGAATGATAACAGGTTAAGATGTTACTCCCACTCTCATATGCTTTTATATCAATGGGAATTTACTACAATGACAAAAGCTGTTTTCAATCCATTTTATGCTTTTTTTAAAGCAATGTTGTGTGTGGCCCTGCAATATTTCCTTATAGAGGGGCCTTGGGGCCTCTATAATCATGTTATCTTCAGCAAATACGCTATATTTTAATGTCCTTTTTTAAATCCTTTAGTTTATATCCGAATAAACTACCATTTATGACTATATTACCCCTATTAGCACACAAATGTTTCTCCCCACATTTTTAGATTTTTTCTCCCCACCTTTTTCTCCCCCGAATTGAGAGACAAGGCTATCTGTGTAAAAATATGCTCAACAATAACTTCTATTTATTTCAAATTGGCTACTACAAATTGTCTTCAAACTATCCCTACTGAAAAAAAGAGATAGGCACACGAAGTATAACGCCAAAAATCTACCAGTTAGCTAAGAGTACATACATAAGAATTTGGGAGTCGTTGCAGGTTGCAGGTTCGAGTCTCAGGCATGCACTTGGATGGGTTAAATGCCAAGTCCAAATTGTATGAGATGCATGTCATGACTTTCCTTTCGTCCTTCACAAGCTAATTACTACATGCAAACTACTAGTATACTCATAAGTTCACTTTCAGTACAAATGAGTACAAACTTAATTGTGGACTATAGTTGAGCACTTAAAGTTTACCACAGTTATAGTTATAGGATTTTCGCTGTGTATCAAAAAATAAAATCACACTTTATATTAAAAAGTCTACTTTAAAGTAAAGATTTAATTTAGAGGGTTAAGTTATTTTTAGGTGGGATATTATTAAAGCGAAAAAAAACATTAAACAACACCAATAACCTTGATTTATTAACATATTCACTAATTCCCCACCATTTATGTAATTACAAGATATTTGCCCACCAGCAACTGTAGTTGCCGCTTGGACTGTTGACAAAGTATACAAAAAACTATAGATGTCTTGAAAGATTGGTTTTGTTTGGATGATTTTAGAGACCTTCATGTCGATGTATTTTTGTGAAAAAAAAAGAAACATGAAAACTGCCTTTATTTGGGAGAGTTTGCCTCCATTTTGCCTCCCGGAATTAGGCATAGGAAGTTGAAAGCCTTGAGTTGAATGTCACTGAGAAATTAAACATGGATAACAAGTAGAAAAGTACTTGGCAAAGGCAACTATGAACTTTGGCAACTATAGTTGCTGGTGGGCTTACCCTAAGAAACCAATACTGGCTTAACAGGCTCTTTCTAAGGTAGCTGTGTTATATAGCACCTCACCATCTCAAAAGATCCACTGAAGAATCAATTTGTGTGTGTATATATGTCATTCAGTCTGTTTTTTACATATTCAAATAATGTGTCAAATGTGGCATAGGAAGGTGGAATAGTAAGGGCAGCCTTGTTTCCAGCCCTGCTGCTGTTTCAAGATAAATCTGAGTTGCTTTTTTATGCAGCCGTTGATTGTCATTGAATTCAGCATGTTTTTCCATCTGAGCTAAACTCGTTGTAATTTTCATATATATGTAGACAGGTCGTCTACAGCGTTTTTAAAAATGTATTTTTACCATATTGCAGAGGCGTGAAGCGGGAACGCTTGTTGACAGTTGTACAACGTCGCCTGCATTTGCATGTAACTAATGTCAGAGATTTCACAGCTTGTGACTCCAACTTTGACAGCGTTCCAGACAGTGAAATATGTATCCATGGTTACACAGTGTATGCTGAAGGGATACGCAGTTTGTGGAGATGCCAAGGCAAGCTCTCAGTTGAAAGATGCTTTAGTGCAGATTACATTACAGTGCTTGACTCGGGAATCATCTGTGACTCCTAATCCATTTCTCAAAGATCATAATTTTTGAGATCTAGAGGCTTTAAGACTGACCCAACTTTAATCCTGCACACACTGTCATGAATCTGGGCACTGGGGTTTCTCCTCTGTGAAAACATTATTCGGAGAATTATGAAAACTTGTATCTGAAGCTAAAAGCACTACATGTTTACACAGAATGTAATTGTTCATTTACAAACAGTTAATGGTTATGGGAAAATGCATATTTGATCATTGAGAGGCATGTTCAAAACACAACTTCTTCCATGGCAGGCATGAGCTTTTCCTGGATAGAGAGCTTTTGAAAATTTGTTTCATTTTTCTGTACATAAATATGAACTTCATCCCATTGCTTTTTCTCTGTGTAGAAAAAGCAATGGGACGAAGAACAGCTGTAGATGACTGAGATTTCCGAATGTTTCACACTGAACTGCTGAAGCACTACTGCACCCAAATGAAATTATATAGATATAATTATCTAGATATTTATAAAACATCAAATATATAGAGTTAAGTATTTTAATTATCTAAAAGTTTAAACAAAAGTTGTGTGGGGCCAGCTATGATAAACAAGTTCATGAAAGCGTATTTAAAAAAGTTGACATTATACACACATCTTTAATTTTACTTTAGAAGGCAATGTCCTGTCAGAATTACTGTTCTGTTTATTTTGTGCAGTTTTTTAAGGTTTAAAACAAATTAACCATGGTGGTATGTCAATAGTGTTATAACTATATTTTTGGTGCACTGATTACAGTTTTAAAGGGGAACTATTATTCATGATTCATTCATTCATTCATGATGATGAGTGCATTTTTGGATGAACTGTCCCTTTAAGTCTGTTCTGCTCTCTTACCTTGTGGAAGTCAATGAGGTCAGCAAGGGTGGCATGACGGTTTTGGTCTACACCCAGAAAGCTGTAATAGTCTCCAGAAGCATCAATAAGAAAATGCTTGAATCCGCTGGCTGTGCGATAAGACAGTGTGTAGCCCCATATTCTTTCACTGACCCGTACCAAGAAAGAACCTACAGCAGCATTCATAAGCAGGGTCTCCGAGTCCTCTCGAGAGATGATGCCTTCAGGAGAGACATCAGTAAACTGTCAGTGGAGTTGAGAGTTTCCATTTATTATGCTGGTAATTATGTGTATACTAATTCAAATTCCCAGAAACATTTACACAGTTTTTTGTTCATATAAACTGAGGCACCTCAAAGACCCTGGCTTCTTTGCCCTTGTACACTTTAGCATACTTTGCAGAAATATTAGAAGTAATACTTTGTAATAAGAGATTCATTTGAATGCATTTGGACACAATTACATGTTATGAAAATTTATTATAATTTAACTTAATAGTTTTTTTTAAATAAATATATAAATACTTTTTATGAATAATTAATAAAAAGATAATTGCTAGATTTATATTAAGAGATTAATTCGTATACATTCGGATTACATGCCATGAAAATGCATTATAATTTGACTTTGAAACCAATAAAGAAACCAATAAATTTCGTTCTGACAAGCATTTATTATCGTAATCAAAATATATAATTTAATTGCTATTGAAACATTTATGTGATGTGTTTAAATAAATTGTCTACACATTTAAAATGATTTTGTAATTGAATAGATTTAAAATATATCTACTTTCAATGTGATACTAAAATGATAAAGTACTTTACATGTGCTTTAGGATGCTAGTCAAAATAAGTGTATATCTTTAAAACACGACAAAATATTATTAAAACAATGTTTTGAAATGAGTTTTAAGTACATTGAGAAGCCTTTAATTTGATAAAATGTAGTACCTACAATGTACAGTGTTTATTTTA
>CAIGQV010003909.1:22568702-22580455 GCA_903798115.1 Danio jaintianensis
GACACAAAATTTCAACATTTTGGTCCCCGAGCTACTTAGATATCACTTTTGCCTTATGGCACGGTGCTCCATCGATTGTTGGAAGAAGTTGCTGTTGGAGGGTGTTTTGGTGCCATTCTTTATTCATGGCTGTGTTTTTGGGCAAAATTGTGAGTGAGCCCGCTCCCTTGGATGAGAAGCAACCCCACACATGAATGGTCTCAGGATGCTTTACTGTTGGCATGACACAGGACTGATGGTAGCGCTCACCTTTTCTTCTCCGGACAAGCCTTTTTCCAGATGCCCCAAACAATCGGAAAGGGGCTTCATCGGAGAATATGACTTTGCCCCAGTCCTTAGTAGTCCATTCGCCATACTTTTTGCAGAAGATCAATCTGTCCCTGATGTTTTTTTTGGAGAGAAGTGGCTTCTTTGCTGCCCTTCTTGACACCAGGCCATCTTCCTTCCAAAAGTCTTCACCTCACTGTGCGTGCAGATACGCTCACACCTGCCTGCTGCCATTTCTGAGCAAGTTCTGCACTGGTGGCACTCCGATCCCGCAGCTGAATCCTCTTTAGGAGACGATCCTGTTTTTTGTGCAACGCAATGATGGCTGCACGTGTTTCTTTGCAGGTCACCATGGTTAACAATGGAAGAACAATGATTTCAAGCATCACCGTCCTTTTAACATGTCAAGTCTGCCATTCTAACCCAATCAGCCTGACATAATGATCTCCAGCCTTGTGCTCGTCAACATTCTCACCTGAGTTAACAAGATGATTACTGAAATGATCTCAGCAGGTCCTTTAATGACAGCAATGAAATGCAGTGGAAAGTTTTTTTCACTTTTAAGTAAATTTTCATGGCAAAGAAGGACTATGCAATTCATCTGATCATTCTTCATAACATTCTGGAGTATATGCAAATTGCTATTATAAAAAACTTAAGCAGCAACTTTTCCAATGTCCAATATTTATGTAATTCTCAAAACTTTTGGCCACGACTGTATATATATAACAGACATAACACACCCCAAAAATGGACATTTGGCTATCGGAATAAGATATTTCTATATATGTGTAGGGGTGTGAACCTACACTGGTTTCACGGTTAGGTTCGGTTACGATTATCATGCCATCGATTCGGTTCAATTCGATATCTCTGTGCATCACGGTGCATTGACGATGCTTTCTATAAACAATTTGATATTTTACTTAGCAACACAATCATTCTTGTATTAAAATGTATAATTTATAAATATGTTTATATTTATATATTATTTGTAATACAATCTTTTCCTTTAATACAAGCAGTCAGATATATGTACTGTACCTTTAATTTTACCTGCTCGAAGAAAACACTTTTTGAATGTATTAAACAAAACTCAAGTACATGCACAGAACAACACGAGCATTTATAGCAAACAAACAAATGTAAATATTAATCCCTCTTGCTTTTTGAGCTTTGTTGAATGCCAACGCCAATGATTGGTCACGCTCTCAACAGAAAGGACTGCGATTGGCTCTAACAGTCAGTGCGGCTCTGGGGCTGTTCAGCAAACAGTGACACTGGTGGAGAAAACTCACTCTGCAGACACGTTCGTGTCTGGATCCACAAGTAACGTTATTGTTGTAACAGCCAAGAGAGGAGATAAAACGTTACCTCACGAACACGCCAGCAGATCAAAGGGGCCACAGAGAGAGAGAGTTTAGCTTTCATTTTCTCCATAGCTGGGTTCTTATGTACTTCCCTGTCAGTGAAAGACTGTCCAGCAAAGTAGTGAATCACAAGCAGTGAATTGTGCACAGTCTGCATTGCGGTGCATCGAAAAAAATAATAATTTTGACACCCCTAGTGCGTTTTTTTATACTGCAAAAATACATGTATATAAAAATAAGATTTTTGAGGGGGATAAACTATCCCTTAAATATACTTTTGAATTATATCATAAAACTATGTTTCACTCACTCACTATCCTTCGGCTCAGTCCTGGATTTATAAGTGGTTGTCACAGTGGAATGAACCACCAATTACTCTGGTCTATGTTTTATGCCTTCCAGCCGCAAACTTTGTTTCATATACTCAAAAATTCTGCTTTCCCCCCCCTTTTGAATTTCCTTCTGTACTGATGTTATAAAAATAGACAACTTAAAATAATACTAATACTTTCTGGTGGACAAAGCTAAAATTTGGACTTTCACACAAGTGCTTTCCTCTTCAGTACTTCTTAAAAAGTCAATTTATCTCCCAGCAAGCTTAAGCCCCAGGCATCAAGACAGATTGTTTTACCTCCTTGCTCAGCTGTAATGACACATGAGATATGGACTAGCAGAATTGAATGTGTGGGTGAGTGTGTTTCACCATCTGTAGGTTTTATGTGTATGTGTGTGTGTGTATTGCCAGATGTGAGTGGACAAAATCGATCAACGGCTTCTATAGCCTTTTGGGCCACTGGCACCAGACGTTCTCAGAACAAGTGAGACCCTTTGGACTCAGGGATTTATGTATAAACCTTCCTGTTTCTCCTACAGAGGTTTTATGAAATTCGCGTTATTAGATTGCTTGAATTGACGATTTAGAATATAGTTAGCAAAAATGAGTATATGTTGTTAAACTATTAAAAATGTTATTGTTTATCACAGAATGCACAGTTATGACATATATTTTTGAAATCCAGCTTCCAACCTGGAAGTTATGCTTTCCTCAACAACAACCTAATAGATATTTTTTTCCCCACTGGCTTTAATGCAGAAAATAAAAAAGCTTATGATTGTCCATAATGATAATCTTTACAATTTTATGGGTGCCAATTTATTTTGACAGTTCCCTTAGACATTCTGTTGACTGTAACTTTTAAACTATGTGTCAATTAATTTTCGTCAGAGCATGAGCTAGTCTTGCATACCCAAAGATTCAGACTTTACATGCAAAGCAAGCAATCACCATTTGTTTTGTCAAGTATCTTTTTTGGGCGGTGTGAAAACGTAACATCATTTTCCCTACATTAATAGACATGATGTCTTTCTGTATAAAAAGGTTTGGCCTTATGGTGGCTTGTTTCCAGTCAGACCATTAAAGAACACAAAACACACATGTCTCCTGGAAATCCTGTAGAATTCTACAAACACTAGAATGTAGAATCAGATGGCGACTTCAAAACTCTTGATGTGTTTCCATTTTTTTGTGCCATAGACATTCAGCCAGTGGTTCGTGGGTGCACTGTCTGCACAATAGCTCAAACAAATTTTTTAGCATAATGTCTGTAGAATGTCTTTGGGAACCATCTATTCAATACTTATATTAATTACTGTAGATAATAAGCAGTCTAGACATTCTAATTACTGCTAAGTTGAGATATAGTTGAAATTTTACTTATACTCAACAGAATGTCTAAAAGACATAAAATATGATTGAAGGCTGACTATATTGGATCCAACATGTCTCAGTACATAAGCATGAGTAACAGTGTTTTTACCATGTGTCACTATTGCTACAAAATTACCCATATTGTTTTCAGAGGAAATCACAGCAACATACCTCTATTACATTGTAAAAACTGATGCATTGTCATAACCCATCGATCAAATATGCACAATATAGTTTTTTCTCAATTAAATTTAAATTACACTTTTTAACCCAACTTTACGACAACCCAGCATTTTAAGAGTGTATTTTATTTATGCTGCAATACTGTTACACAATTATAACAGTGGCTGTTTATTTCTAAGTTCTGAATATGCCTATTTTAAATAAACTGTATTTTATTGTATAAACAAAAACTTAAAAATAAAAATAATGGTGGTCATAGGGCCAAAACTGTTGAAACTGAAATAGAGCAGACACCAATAATGACCAATAAGAAGTCCTGTTTTTCCAGGCTTAGTACAGAGGGGTTTTCATTTTGTCCTCTAGCAGTTGTCCTATGTCCTTATGAGATGTTGTGGGAGATTTGTTTGTGTTAGTCCACCAAAACATAGCAGCCTCTCTCTCTCTTTATTTTTACAGTCAAAGAGGGACCCATGTGTGTTGTTCATCTAAATTCATGACCTTTTTAATTTTTTCCTTTTTCCTTTTGTTTTAAAGAATGCACAAATTGCCTCTACACACTACAGTCGTGCACTGTATTGCAGACAGGAGGCAGTGTTGAGCTAAATTTGAACTCACCATTAGAGATTAGTCAGTCGTTCAAAACAACACTAGTCAAGAACAAGGCTTCCAAACAGGAAGAACCAATCCGAGCCAAGGCTGTCGCTGCCTGCTTGGCACTGGTCTACCTGTCGGTCACAGTCTGCTGTCAGGCTTTGACTAATGGTGTCTGCCAGTCTCGTATTCACGCTCTCTCATACTCGCTCTGTCTTTCTGGCACTATTCTTTCTCCTTTATGTGGCTTTCTTCCCTCCAGTGACTTGTCACCCATTTCCCCCCTCCCATTTTATCCACCTCCTCCTGTCTTCATCTTTCAGTTTCTGTTCTTACTCCTTTCCAGAGCTAATTTATGTAATAACGTTCCTCCTTTTTTTTTTAATTAAGGAATTTGAGATGAGTGGGAAAGCTCAATGGTGAAGTGCAGTGGGAATATTTCCTCCCTCAGACAGTCTCATGGACACAATCTCTTCCATGTTTAGAGATACGCGCAGCCCACCTGCGATGCCCACGTTGCCTTGGGCTATGCACAGCAGAACATAAATTAACACAACAATGAGAGTCTTCAGCCATCGCATCTGTTGCGCACTGGGCAGAGAGATGAAGGCTGTATGGATCAGATACAACAAGTAGAGGGAATTAAAGCACTGGATCAAACACACAGTGAGAGTGGAAGACAGCAATCAATCTGGCTGTTTGAGTCGCTCTTTATTGGTCCAGACAGATTTGCTGGGGTTATGACAGTTGTCCCTGTTGTGTGATTTCTTTTCACTCCTCCATGCTCTTTTTCCACTCTGCGTTATAGCTCTATTGCAGAAGCTTAAATGTAAGTGTGGAGACACGCAGATTGACATTGAGATTTGTGTGTGTGTCCAAGAGATGCATTGCCTTGGGTGGAGAAGTGTTAAAATGACTAAGCAGACACCATATGCACCATAAAATTATATACATTTGTGAGGGGTATGTGTGTATATATACACACACATTTATGTAATGTTCATAAATACAGCCTCAGACGATCAAGTCAAACTGCATGGGTGCCTGTAATTTGTAAAAACTCCCTTTCAAAAAAAAAAATCTTCCTCCTGCTGCTTGTGTGCAGGAAGCCACATTTCTGGAGGTTGTTTCTCCTCAATTATGGCAATCTGTGTCTTTGAATTAGTGCCCCAGATATGTATTTGTTTGATCATATCAGCTCTTTTGTTCACAATAAAGATCAATCAGCTTTATAAGCTGCTTTGAGAAATAAAGTGAAATGTGCAGAGATGAACATTTTCCACTGTTTATGATTTGTGTGGGTGTTTGCATGCAGCACACACGCAGACCTCTCAAAATGTACAGCAACAGCACAGCTTAATATAGAATTCATGGACTTTATAAAACACAGGGAGCCCAGAATAGTTTATCCTGCAAACAGCATTGAGAACAATTATTAGTGCCTGATGCATGATATATATCATGGACAGGTCTTTAAAACATTTGGAAAAACGTTTCAGGGTGATTATCTTTTACCATTATGATCATTACCTATATAATTCAATATGACTGAGACAAAAAACAACACTCTATAGTTATAATGCATAATTATATTATACAGAAAATATAGTATTACAACTAACTTACTAAATATTAATAATAATAATAGTTATCATTAAATGTTTGTGCAATGCTTTCAAAGTACAAACCATTTTTGGTAAAAGATTGGGAATGATATTGTTTTTAAAAAGCTAGTTTTTTTTTTATTCGGTATTTAACTATATATAGCATATATAGAATATATTTATTTATTTAATAATTATTTTAGCAGAGGGTCAGTTTTATAGTTCTTGTCAAAGAAAACCGAACCATGGAAAAAATGTATAAATATATGTGGAAGTAATGTAAGGGCTTAAATAGTTGAACATAAAGGCTAAAAACTGGGCTTAACAGTTGAACATAAGGGCTTAAAAACCTAGTATGCGATCTAATCCGTGCTCTCTTTGTTTCTTTGATGACAGACAATGCATTTGTGTATCGCTATATCCATGACATTCCCTCTTTGAATGGCAATGCAGTACACTTCAGAGACTTGACACGCTTTTTTTTTTTGATTTTTGTTATTTGAAGTCTCACCAGAGCTGCTTATTCTGCCCCTCCCCTAACGAAACCACAGAGGTGCCCTAATTCTGAACATAAAATGCTGTGGATGCCATATTATTGGCTTCTATAAACCTTGAGGTGGCATGTAATAAGCAAAGCCTATTGTCTTCTTTCTCGTCATTTGGCTCAATGAACAAAATAGACACTAGGGAGAGGACCAAGTCTGCGTGTCTCCACAGTACACTCTCTATTCTCTCTGTTTCAAAGGCTGAAAGATAAACAACATGAATATATGAAGCTGGTATTATTATGTATCTGGGGCACAGAGTTAGTATGTTAAGAGTCACATGCATACCAGTAGTTATCAGAGCCCGGTATATATAGGGGTATAATTAGTATGTAGGATTCTCTGCCTGACAGCTCTTATCTTGACAATCAGGAGTCAGCTCAGCACAAACGTCTCATAGGAAAGTTTTGATTTATTCTTTGCATTTGAAGATGCAACACATATCTTTGTGTTTTCATGTGGTTATGCTGTGCCACATTATCACTTCTTGCTACTTGCAAATGATTCAACCAAAGGTTTGTCACATAACACCATGCTATCTTTTTTTCCCTGGTTGTTTTTAATGTAAAAACAGGGGTTTAAGACTTTTCCCTATACAAATAAATAGTAAACCATTTCCTCTGGGCATTTATGTAATCCAACACCATAGGTCAACATAGCTAAAATCATGTATTTGATTCCCTAATAAAAAATACTTTTAAAATACAACTACTAAAAAAGCACTGTACTTTGCATAAAGGCATCTGTCAAATCAATCAAATTATGAAGTTTTACTTAAAATTTATATGGTATTTTTTCCCCCTTTATTTAGGATAGTAGTAAGACAGAAAATCATGGGTAAGGAGGAAACTAAGTTAGACTGGGAAAAGACCTCAAACAGGGACTTGAATTTGGGTCGTCTGAAGGCGACTGCATCATATATCAGAGCAGTTGCCCACAAGGCTGCAACTCTGACATTTTGGTCTTTTTATGTCGTTTTACTGTAAAAAAAAAAAAATGTTTGAATTTTAATTAAAATGTGCTCATGATGTTATCATTTTCACATGAGAACTTCTATAGATGCCATAGAATTATGATGCCACATAGAAAATGAATGGAAAAGGGACCAGGATAGAACCCTGTGGTACTCCAGTTTTATTTACCTCATCACTTCAGGCACATAAGTCCGGAGCATCATGAACTGACAGCAAGGTAATCTGTGAATTTGGAGATTCAATTATAGCAATCTGAGTTTAATCCCCAGTTGGAAAGACAGAATCATGTAAAAGCACGACAGAAGTCAACAAACATAATACTGACTATGGGTTCAGACGTCAAATCATATGCAAGTTGGTTCTCTTTCAGCTTTTGCAGATAACTTGATTTGATGACACCATGTAACAGTTGAATGGAAAAAGGGCCTGGACAATTAAATTCATCTTTATTTATATTTTACAATATAGATTGTGTGAAAGCAATTTAACATAGATGAAGAAAAGAGAGTAAAAAGCCATAATATTTTAAATTGTGGAACATTCCAGCAATTCTGTCTGGCATAAGAGTAGCGTAGAACGTGTGTAGTTCTATAGTAAATTGAAACTGTTTCAGTTCAGCTTAGTATAAATGTCACTGTTGAAGTTTGGTTCAGTTCAGTTAAGTGTAATGCAAATGACACTGCTGAAACATGGAGAGAACCATGTGGTACTCTAGTATTATTCACCACATAATTTCAGGCACAGAAGCCTGGAGCATCATGAACTGTTAACTGTCAGCAAGATAATCTTTTAATCTCACAAAGATTAAAAAAATATCTTGATAAAAGTCAACATATGAAATTCTGACTGTAGTTTCAGCCTTATCAAAATCTGAATTGGTCCTCGATCAGGTTATAATCAATTTCAGGTCATCATCATCATAGTTCAAGACACTATGTAGGTGAATGGAAAATGGACCAGGACAGAACCCTGAGGTACTTCAGTGTTACACAAGGGTGTTTATTTGTCAAAATGAACTGTAGCAACGTAATCTGTGACATAGGAGTATGCTGGGAAATTCAATTATAGCAAACTGAGTTAAATCCCAAAATGGAGAGGCAAAATAATAAAATTGTCAGTCAGTGATCATCAACACCTATAAAAACGTACCTAGCTTGGCTTATTCTAAAGGGTTTTCACCTCATATACCACTTTTGACAAGCCTTTGACCATAATCCTCCGGGAGCTTCCTAACCATTAAAAAAGACACTGTGAAAAAAATATGAAATGGAGCTAGAAATGACAGAATGGTGATCCTAATTCCACCCATATTAAACTAAGAGAGGCGCTCCTTCCTCCATTTAAAAAGCTATTATATAACACTGATTCTTATGGATGAATAATTATTTAATATGATGCGGCCCCTGCTCACTTTTTGACTGATATGAACTGGAAGTGTTATCTTCTGAGAGGAGAAGTCAGCAGAGGGAATTGAGGACAGGTCTGCATGATTGCCATTTTAATAGGGTCACCCCCAGGGCCACTGTCCTTTCACATGCACTCGCTGCTCATCCTTATTCAGCCTGACTGCAACAGGCACCTTAATATTCTGCTCATAATGGTACTCATTTATTGTGGATCTCACCCGCATGTACATTTTCACTTTGCCATTGATCAGGGCTCACATAGTTACAGTTTTGCAATAAGCACAAGTAGAGTTTCTATCATTTATTATACAACTATAAAGACATAAACTTTGTAATTCTTGAAATAAGTTCTTTTCATATGAGATATTTTATACTGGATATATATTTTTCATTTTGGCAAATGTATACAGTAAGTTAACTCACACATTGTAAAAGTTGAAAAATGTAATTATCTGATGCAGATATTTGGAGAGAAATCCAACTTGCAATAAAACATATCTTTGTTTTAGCATTCTTTTAAACGATGCAGTAAGAAAAGCCACATAAAGTTTAATAATTCATTTCAAGTGTATTTTTTCTTTCTCACATTTTACATTTCTCATGGAAGCATCCAAAATTTAGATATGGTAATGCGTGTTTGGTTTTATTCACAACAGACTCAATCATCTGACCAATCAGGGCAGAGTTAATTCAATAAAAAAGCAGAAGTGTTTTGTGACCCTGGATGGATGTAAACCTGGGAACAAAATTAAATTGTTTTATTTACACATTCACACTTGTTTTCTCTGAATGGTTATCCTCTTATATAGTTTTAAACTGTATGAGTTCTGTGTACTGCAGTACAATGATCATAGGATTGTGGACTGTCAATTTGCTTGTTTTTTTCCACTTGTAACAGTTTTCTTCATTTGATGATGGGAAAGTGTGACTGTAAACTATGTACTTCTAATAATTCTAACAATATCCTTCTGTAACCTTCTGTAACTTCTGTTTTTAGCTTAGCAATAAATCGGAATCTGCAAGCAATAAATCTGCAAGGATGCATCAAAAGCACATATAATAACTTGTATAATGATTTTATAATCTTTTAACTTAAAAAAACAAAACAAAAACTGTACTTCAATTTCCACAAATAAACTAAAAAATTTTCAACATTGTTATTAATTATGTAATGTTTCTTGAGTACCACACCAGCATATACTGGTGTGATTTCTGAAGGATCATGTGACACTGAGACTGAAGTAACGATGGCAAAAAAAATTAGCTTTTCCATCAAAGGAATAAATTGCATATTGCTAATGGAAAGTCATAACTCCAGGGCTTTCACTGTGGTGTATTGAGAGTCACAGATCACTTTCTTTGAGGAAGCACTCTCAGTCATCACTAGTATTGACAGCTCAGCAAAACACATGGTATGTGGTCACTTTTTGCTGCATGCAGCCCACTTAGGTTCAAGAGGCTCTGAGATTGAGAGATGTTGGTTGGACTTTTCCTACCAAAATGAGAGAGGGAACAGATTGAATTTTATGGTTTCAAGAGGTCAAGCTAGCACCATTTTCAAAAAAATTTTTTAGAGCTTTGCACAGACTCACACGGATTTCATGAGCATGGCAGACCGCCAGTGGGTGGACTTCGTTCTGGATGAGATGTCTGGTGTATAATTCAGCCAGTAACTAAAACTGTACGACCGAGACAAGAAATATTAATGTACAAGGCTGGCACCTAACAGGTGGTTGAACTGATTATTGGAAGAGGGTAATGAAGGGGTATATTTCTTCTGACAGTTCTCTCTATGGCTTTCGAGATGTCTATTAGTGGTTGTCTATGTTTCTGTGAAGCAAATGATGAAATTTAAATGAAGTATGGCGCACATTCTTCAATTACATGGGTTCTTGACTTGTAACAAAGTTCTAAAGCTTCCCATGGACATCTGGCAACGTTCATTAATGTGTTCACGATGAATTCAATCATTGTAGTGCTGTACATCATTAATGTATTAAATTATTTGATATGGTTTATTGTTTTAATGACTTTTATGGGGTTACACTGAAGTAATGGACTAAGTAAATCTCCATATTGCTGCATTACAATGTCTGTGGGAAGAAAAAAAAAATCTGCAGTTTGTAAGAAATAGCTGCATGTGTGACTTTATGCATTATTTTAACAAATTCATATTGACTATTGAGATAAAAGACACTAGGTGTTAAGGTGTAGCTCTTGTCCTATAATTGCAAGAACTTTTGTATTTTGTTACTTATGGCTACACAAAGTCTCATCTTTTACATTTTGTTCATTTTATTTGGAAATTTAAATAATAAATGTTGTTTTCATGATATTAGATGTGGCATGACATCGCTGAATAGGTGCCTTAGTTCAAACACATTTAATACAGCACAAAACAAACATCTCACAACACTAAATTAGTGCTTTATCCATGGAAAGTTTATCAAAAATATGTGATGCAGTATCACTATATTTATATTTGAATAATTCAGTCTTTATAGATTGTTACTTTACTACAGAAATAAACTATAGAATTCATTCTAAATAGCTGATTAATGCCATGTATTTCTGATCCAATATTCCTATCCTATACCTAAACTAACAGCACCTTACAAACTAGCAGCAAATTAGTTGTTTATTTGAGGTGAAGGTTGTAGGTAATAGGTAGAATTTAATTGCGTGAATGCACAAAATAAAGTAGACCTTATGTTTTATCTTTATAGAAATTGTAATTACAAATTAAGCCACAAAAGCCACAATATTCAGTACTGTTTATTAAAAAAAAATAGGAACAATTTTGTTCAGTTTTCCACCAACATTTTATTAAATGCATTAATTCAATTCATCAGATTTCTGCAAAGGGAAGAACAGAAACAGCAGAATAAACTTTACATCCTTAATTCATACAGTTATTTTATATGGTCACTGTTTTATTGACTCTTGGGTTACTCTGGTCACTTGTGATTATAGTATTGTAGTTTCAGCTTCTTTATCATGGACTTTCAGTTGGTTTCTCTTTATTTAATGTATTTCCTTCCATTTTCATGTTTTTTTTTTTCATTGTGTTTTGCTTAGTCACTACTATATATATACATGTGTGTA
>CAIGQV010003909.1:22580855-22616991 GCA_903798115.1 Danio jaintianensis
TTACTTTGTCTTATTCTAGCAATGTTATATCAATGAAAGGTCTGAGAACATTCCTACCACAATCTCTGTAGCAAATAAAACAAAATGCAGTTTTGAGGGTGGAAGAAGTAAATAGGAGTTTGTCAGACAAAACTTATTTAGTGTTAAAAATGCCATTGCTACCTTGCGTACATCTTTTTGTTGCTTTTGCAATGGAATGGTTAAAAATACGTTTCATCTTCCCTTTGCAGAAATTGATTTGCGAGAGGAAGAATTGGAGGAATATTGCAATTTCATCCTTTCAGACAGGTTCAACACAAGGTCCCAGCAAGTCTAAAAACTTTTTTCCCCAAGAACTGTTGACAGTTTGTTATGTATTATGTTTTGTATGGTATCTTTTCTTTCTCACATTTCTCTTTCTACCGCTTGCTTTTTCCAGATTATATTCTCTATCTATTTAAAATGGAAGAATCGTTTCTGAATGCAGAAATTGTCAGTATTCACAGCATCACTTAGCAAACCAAATTTACTCCAAAAAGCTGCTGGATAAATAGACAGGAACAAGAGGGATTGATAGCTTTTGGAAAAAAAAAAATATTTACACCATTATGGGTGTTTGTATACTCATAACTAAACAGAGAGCGATAATGGCATGTGTATCAGCTCTGACACAAACCTCCTATGGTCACAGAAATGCCTCAGAAAGAGCAGACAAATTCACACAGGCGGATACATCTCGAGGGTAATTGCAGTTTTCCGGTGACTAAAACGGATCTTGACTACAATTACAACTCAAATTGCCAGTGCTTCTTCAAGGCACACTTTTGAATTTGATGCAAAAATGAAACCTCAATCACAGCCCCCATAATGGGCTTGACATATGACTCTCTGGCTGGGAACCAAAGGCTTGTGTGGTATTTGTGACCCAAGGTGAAAGACGTTTGTGTAACTGCTGTAAATGGAGAAATTGCATGGACAACATTGAAAAGAGAATTAATGGCCAATGAGTGAATGGTAACAAATATGAATAAGACGGTTTGGTGTCTGTTTCTAAACCAAGCCTTTGAATTCAAGCACAGGGATATTTATTGCTATTCATCCAAATTTGGTGTGTTTTATAATCATGACACACATTTTGTTAATATAATACAAAATAATAGATCATACCACAACTTACAGAAGCATTTAAGGAATAAAACAACCAAGCAATTTAAAATAGCCATATAACATTTATATATTTAAAATACTGAATGATACACATCATAGAGAATTTAATTAAAGGTAATTTTTAAAGCTCCAATACCATGGTTCACAATGACCCAAACACAATATATATATATATATATATAAGCATAACAAAACATTTCCTTACTGCATAATGTTAATGCTCAACTTTTTCCCCCCAAACTTTTTTTTTATAGTACTGTCACAAGGATGAGATATAAACGGATCCAATTGCAAGTAAAAGTTTATTAACTGGATGATAGGAGGGTTAATTGCCGTATGAAAAACGGGCTTTAATTTGGAAACATGAAAAACGGGGTGAACTCTCCTGCAAGCAATTTGAGGGGGACTGCTACTGGACTAATGATTTTAGTGACATTAAATGAACCAATAAATTTGGGAGCAAGCTTATTACAAACGGTGCGGAGAGGAATGTTCTTGGATGAAAGCCACACTTTTTGACCAACAACGTAGACGGGAGGCTTAGACCGGTGGCGATCAGCTTTAGCCTTAGTGCGATCACCCACCCGGAGAAGGGATAATCTGGCCCGTCTCCAAGTGCGATGGCACCTCTGGACAAATGCGTGAGCAGAGGGGACCGCGACTTCGGATTCCAGACTGGGAAACACAGGTGGCTGGTAACCTAAGCTACACTCAAACAAAGATAGGCCCGTGGCAGATACTGGCAATGAGTTATGTGCGTACTCAACCCAAGAGAGTTGCTGGCTCCAGGAGGCCGGATTCTGGGAAACCAAACATCGTAATGTACGCTCAAGATCCTGATTGGCTCTCTCCGTCTGACCATTACTCTGGGGATGGAAACCAGAAGAAAGACTGACCGTGGCCCCTAAAAGGTGACAGAATTCTTTCCAAAATTTGGAGATAAACTGGGGTCCTCTGTCAGAGACCACGTCTTTCGGGAGGCCATGAATACGAAAGACATGATAAATGACAGCTACCGCTGTTTCTCTGGCTGATGGTAATTTGGCAGAGCTATAAAATGAACTGCCTTCGAGAATCGGTCCACTACAGTCAAAATTGCCGTATTACCACTGGAAGGCGGGAGTCCAGTGACAAAATCTAGCGCTATGTGAGACCAGGGTCTCGAAGATACGGACAGCGGCTGTAGGAGGCCAGGAGGCAGACGATTAGAAGTCTTAGAAACAGCACAGACGGAACAAGCCAAAACAAAATCACACACATCATGAGCCATCAGTGGCCACCAGAATCCTTGTTTAATCAAAGCTAACGTGCGACTCACCCCTGAATGACAAGCTAATCTGGAAGAGTGACCCCACCGGATAACGCCAGACCGAAGAAACTCTGGCACGAATAACCGACCTGATGGACATTCGGACGGAGGCGTTACCTCTTTAAGAGCAGTGCGGACTCTCGACTCGATCTCCCAAGAGACAGCAGTGATGACCTTGCTGTCAGAGATGATGGGCTCGGGAGACGGTGTGCGCTCAGAATGATCAAAAATACGAGAAAGTGCGTTTGGCTTAACGTTCTTAGAACCTGGTCTGTAAGAAATAGCAAAATCAAAACGACCGAAAAATAATGCCCAGCGGGCCTACCTGGAGTTTAGTCTTTTGGCGGTCTTAATATATTCCGAATTCTTATGATCGGTCCAAACTACAAAGGGAACCCCCGAACCCTCTAACCAGTGTCACCACTCCTCCAAAGCTAACTTGACTGCCAACAATTCCCGATTGCCAATATCATAATTTTGTCAGCACTAGAAAGACGATGAGAAAAATATGCGCAGGGATGTACCTTGTTGTCCGAGGGAGAACGCTGGGACAGGATGGTACCGACCCCCACCTCTGAAGCATCAACCTCCACCACAAACTGCCGTGAAGGATCAGGGGCGATCAGGATGGGTGCTGAAACAAAACAGCTCTTTAGTTTGGAAAACGCTGCTTGCGCAGCGCTGGACCACCTGAATGGAGTTTTGGTGGAGGTTAAGGCAGTCAGGGGTGCGGCCAGTTGGCTGAAATTGCGAATAAAATGCCGGTAAAAATTGGCGAAGCCCAGAAACCTCTAATCAGGGAATCAGGATTTGGCCAATTTACCACAGCCTGAACTTTCTCTGGATCCATGCGCATTCCCTCGACCGGCACGATATGCCCTAAAAAAGGAACAGACTGTGCATGAAATACGCATTTCTCCGCCTTGACATAAAGACCATTCTCTAACAGCCTCTGAAGCACTCGCCTGACGTGTTGAACATGTTCCTGGAGAGAAGAAGAAAATATCAGTATGTCATCCAGGTAGACATAAATGAACTGATCTAGCATGTCTCTCAACACGTCATTGACGAGAGCTTGGAAGACAGCGGGAGTGTTGGACAGTCCGAAAGGAAGTACGCAGTATTCAAAATGCCCCCTGGGGGGTATTAAAAGCCGTCTTCCATTCATCCCCCTCTCTTACGCGAACCAAATGATAAGCGTTGCGGAGATCTAATTTTGTAAAGAAAGACGCCCCCTGAAGACGTTCGAAAGCCGATGACATCAACGGCAAATGATAGGTATTCTTAACCGTGATGTCATTCAACCCCCGATAGTCAATACAGGGACGGAGCGAACCATCCCTCTTCTTCACAAAAAAAAATCCTGCCCCCGCCAGAGATGAAGAGGGGCGAATGATCTTGGCTGCTAGAGAATCAGAAATATATTTCTCCATAGCCTCCCTCTCTGGAATAGAGAGTGAATAAATCTTGCCTTTAGGCGGAGACATACCTGGCAATAACTCTATGGCACAGTCATAGGGACGATGAGGAGGTAGAGAAGCAGCTCGAGACTTACTGAACACTCTCTTTAGGTTCGAGTACTCAGGTGGCACGTTAGATAAATCCATGCTCTCCTCCTGCAAGACAGAACGAGAAAGATTAGAACGGGCGGACAATAGACAAGACGAATGACAACTCTCACTCCAAGAAATAATAGTATAATTCCTCCAGTCAATCTGAGGATTGTGATGCGTGAGCCAGGGATGTCCCAGGACCACCGGAGTGAGCGGAGAGTCTGTTAAAAAAAAACAAATATTCTCTGAATGGTTACCGGAGGTAATAAGTCTGATATTGTCCGTAGAAAGGGTTATAGAAGAAAGAGGTGAACCACTAAGAGACTGAACAGTGATAGGATTAGATAAATGTTTTAAAGGAAGTTTAAGTCTTTTAGCTAACATGGAGTCAATGAAGTTCTCCTCAGACCCAGAGTCAATGAGTGCTTGTATCTGAAAACTCTCCCCCGAAAATTCCAATCGCACTCCCAGAAAGGTAGCAGCAAAAGGGGTTTTATCTAACCTTGCCCCGCCCGACAGTAACCCCTTACCTACTGCCGGGCCGACTCTTTTACTGGACAATGCAGCACTCTGTGTCCAGCACCTCCACAGTAGAAACAGAGACCCAAATTAAAACAACGATCTTTCTCTGCTCTGGACAGTCTGGCGTGCCCCATCTGCATCGGCTCCTCCTCGAACGCTGGAATCCCGAGTGACGTCATCGGTTGGGTTTCCCTTGCGGTGTGACAGTTATTCAGCTGCCTCTGACGAAGACGGGAGTCGACTCGCATGGCCAATGCAATTAATTCATCCAAAGTCTTTGGAAGTTCCACAGTGAAAATCTCATCCTTGATATGGTCAGCTAAACCGTGAAGAAAAACGTCCCACTGAGCAACCGAATTCCACTGAGACTCCGTTGCCAATGTCCGAAATTAAATGGAGTATTCCGCCACGCTCAGTCTTCCTTGACGTAATCCTGCTAACCGCCGAGCTGCTTCTCTGCCGACCGCAGATTGATCAAACACCTTCCTCATCTCGGTAGAGAATTCATTAAATGATGAGCAACACGGCAGTTTGTTCTCCCACACCGTAGTTAACCATAATGCCGCCTTGCCATCGAGTAGCGTGATGACAAGAGCTACTTTGGAAGCCTCTGTGGGAAACGCTGAGGGTTGAAGTGATATGTAAAGTGAGCATTTGGACAAAAAGGAACGACACAGTTCGGGCTCACCAGAGTAAACAGCTGGCGTGGGCAGGCGCGGCTCTTTGGATCCCGGAATTGGTCCGAGCCTCGGCGTCCCGTCCATGACGGATGTTGACGGAGTCGCCTCAACATGCAGGCGCTGCATCTGAATGGTGAGTTCCGTGACCTGCTCAGCGAGAGTTCTCACCGCTTGGTTGTTGCTGAGTCCTTGAGTTTCCGCTTGATCCATACGAGAGCTCGTGTGTGTGAGGAAATCTGTGATTTCAGCTACACTCGCTGGATCCATGTTTGATTCAGTCGTTCTGTCACAAGGATGAGATATAAACGGATCCAATTGCAAGTAAAAGTTTATTAGCTGGATTGCTCAGTACAAGTACAAGGAACAAAGGCTTGACGGTAACTCTGGTAGCATGGGACGCAAGATAACTCTCAAGTCCTGGGGAACAGCAGAACGAGACCTGAAAGACAGGAACAAACATGAACGACTGAATGGCCAATGGTGAGAAACAGAGTCCTTAAGTAGGTCTCAATAATAGGTTGCAGGTGGCCCCGCTGATTAGTCAGCTGACTGGAACGCGCTGTCAAGGAGAGGTAAACAAACACAGCCATGCGACAGACATAACAACACAAGGAGAACACGGATATATAAACAGTGACAAATACAGTGCATCTGCACACCTATCATAAGTTCTTTTATTTGTTAAAAGTAAGAGAACTGATTAATAAACCCCCTTCAACACACATTTTGCCTCATTAACTTAACAGTACAGACTATTACATTCAAATCTCTAACAAAGAAATAACAGGAAACATCCTTGATCCTGTGTTTTCAAACAGAAATTGCACCTCACATGAGATGTGCATGCAATCACCTTGGAGGAGATGTGGTTGTAGTGGATGGGGCTCTTGTGGCTTTGTGAGAGGAAAAAAATTTAGCCTTCGCATCTCAGGCATCACTTATAGCACCATGGCAGATTGCTGAATGCTGCATTTTGCCACGAGCCTAGCTGAATAACACTGTACTTCGAAACGAACAGACTCAGACGTTCACAGCGTTTCTGATTCCGCTGTATGTTTAATTTTCGCTGAAGGTTTTATATAAATGAGTCCTTTTTGTTTGGTAGACCATTTCAGAAAATTGAATGGATGCTTTGAGGCTCTCAGCCACAATGACTCACGCAATTAGCAGCTGCGATGGATGACGGAAATGGAATCTGTTTATTCTGAACATCTCCGGCCGCTTGTCTGAATTTAACTATTACTCAAGGTAAAATAGGAGACCAAAAAGGACTGATAATGAAGGCAGTGATTTAAGATTGAAAGGATGTTATCTTGTTCTATTCACATGTCCAGGTCAACGAAAGTCATTGAGATACGAAATACTTTTCATACATTTCTTGGTATAGATCTAGAGGTCATGTTAGTGGATTCAGTCATTGCTTTTTTTCAAAATGAGGATGAATGCAAATAGCAAATAGTCATGAATAGTGTATATCAGATGCTCATATAACAGCATAGCAATTTTAAAAAGCTGTATTCAATGCAACACTATGAAAACATAAGTTGTCGTTTCATAAAATGTGTTGTGAAATTATGTACACTGCGGAAAAAGCTACCAATTTGAATGTATTAAACATGATGAGAAAAAATTATGATAAATACAACTAACAGCAAACAATCATGAATATATCAGATGCTCATAGAGCTTCATGATTACTAAAAACTTTTTAAAGCAAGGGCAAATAATGATGTAGCAATTTGTTATGTCTTAAATATTGACTTTTGTATCACTTGGATAGCTCAGCTAAAAGTGGAAATTTCCTAAAAATGTCCTAATTGCACCCTCCACTTGTTTGAGTATCTATTTTTGGTAACACTTTACAATAAAAGACATGTCATTCATGTATTTACTAACATGAACAAACAATGAACAATACATTTATTAAAGAATTCATGTTTGTTAACATTAGTTAATGAAAATACTGTTGTTCGTTGTTAGTTCAACTTATAGTGCATTAACTAATGTTAACAAACACAGTATTAGTTTTAAATAATGCATTAGTAAATGTGGAACTATGATTGTTAAATGCTGTACAAGCATTGTTCATTGTATATTCAAGTTAGTAAATACATTAATTATTTACCCCATATTGTAAAGTGTTACCTTTTTCTTTTGGATAATTTGTTTGAAACTGGTAGCCATTTATTAGCCATTAATATTTATTTATTTACTGTCTAGCAAGTCAATGGCATTCATTAAAATATAATATATCATAATAAACCTAAAATAACAAAAAGAAAGATAAGAAAGAAAGAAAGAAAGAAAGAAAGAAAGAAAGAAAGAAGATGTTGTATATATATATATATATAAAAAATATATAGAATATTTAAATCTAGTCAACAACTACTGACAGAAAATGTGTTGATATGTGTGTTGAACCGACCCAAAGCTTGAACCCTGCAGTGGTCATGTCATTGGTGCAGTTCAGAGAGTTTGGCACCAGAGGCCACTGTTTCACTGCTTTGGCAGGTGTGGGTGAGTTCATGCTACAGCGAGTGGCTATTCATGCTTATTCTAATGATTCATTATTATTATATTCTAGGTGATGTTGTTTTACAATTATTGAATATTGTTTTTGTTTTTTTTGCTCATGTAGTGTAACTCACAACTGAGCATACTGTTTTGATATGAGAGTGCATTTCTATACATGTTGTAAAGCAAGTCAAAAGATTGATAGCATTTTAAAGAATATTGCTACCTCTTTTCCTCTCTTACATGCTCTTTTTGAGTCAGTGTTGTGCTTTAAGTGGCAGTGAATTGTCTGAGATGGCCCTTTGGGTGGTAGTCCTTGGACATGACAGCGAAGGACAGCTCTGTTAAACTGAACTCCTGTAGTGCTACCCAACATTTTTTTTTCCCCCACATGGGAAAAATCCATTATTTAAAACCTGGAGAAGACTTGTGGGTACATACAGGATATCAAAACACTGGTTGTGTATTTGCTTTTATTTTTCGAACCCTTTTTAATTTTACTGTCACTTTATCATAGTATGCATAGTTTATTTACCCCTTCATGTTTGTGAAATAGTATTAAATCAGTAAATTATTGGTGAGATTTTTTTCTAAATCTGAAATGAACAACTAAGGCTGAAACTATAGCATAACACTTAAAAAAAATATTATACACTTATTCTTAAAATAGAATAACACTTAAAAAAATAAAAATTATTCTGTGTACATTCAAGAGAATGTGCAGCAGTACACCCAGAAAAAGTACAAAAGTAAATATTTGTTAAAAAAAATCAAGACACACACAAATGTCCTAAGCAGATGCTTAACCTTGCTTGTTGGTTGGTGTTTAACACAGTCAGCACACTCATTCTCATAATGTCAGCATAAAAAAAGTATACTATATAGTCAAGCGTCTGTTCTAATGAACCACTGGCTGTTTTTTTTTCACCCGAGTTGATTAATATTATCCATAGAAATCACCGCATACAAAATCTAGTGCACTGAAAAGAGATTTTTGAAGTAAAATAGTGGGGAAAATCTCTACTAGTTTCACCAATCAGTGACCTTAATCCCAATGAACCCCCTTGGGATGAATTGCAACAATGACTTTGATCCAGAACCCTTCACCCGATGTCTGACCTCAGTGATTCATGTGTCTGAATAAAAGCAAATCTTTACAACCATTTTCACCACCTTGTGGAAAATCTTTCAGTGAGAGTTAAGACTTTGATGGTTACAAAGTGAAATTCAGCCCCTAATAATGCTCATGGTTTTATAAATAATTGTTTAACATTTATATAAAAATTTTTTATATAAAAAATATAAAATCCCATCCATTGTATACAAATTTCATTAACCAATGTTGCGTTCTTTTTATCCATTCATCCTTCAAATTATGCATTCATTTTTTTATATATTTTCATCCATCCATCCATCTCTAATTTTTAATTATCCATTTATCTAGCTATTATTTGTTTTAGCCTTTATTCTTTTTATGCTGCCTCATACTATGCATAGTTTAATTACAACTTGTTTGTGTGTGGATTCAGTAAATTATTAGTCAATCAGATTTTATTTTAAATCGGTTTTATCATATTTGAGGATCTTTTTGGCCATCCATCCATCCAATCATCCAGTTTTATGTTACATCCATTCATCAATCCATCCATCTCTTATGTGTTTGTATACATTCATCCATCAATGCATCTTGTTTTTTTATCCAATTATCCATTCATATATATATATATATATATATATATATATTTTTTTTTTTTTTTTTTTTTTCATTCAGTATCCATCCATCTATCCTTCCATCCAGCCTTACATCCATCCATCTAGTCATATCTTCTTTCCATCCATCCATCCATCCATCCTCCATCCAGTTTTATGTTTTTTCCATCCATCCATCCCTCCATCCGCAATTTATAGATTCATCCATCAATCTATATTGACTTTATCCATCCATTCATACATATTTTCATTCATTCAGTTTCCATCCATTCATCATCCAGTCTCACATCCATCCATCTATTATATATTTGTATTTATTCATCCACAATCCATCTTGTCTTTATTCATCCATTCATAAATATTTTCATTGTTTTCATTCATTTTCATTCAAGACTGCATGTCTTTGTACTGTGGGGGGAACCGGAGCACCGGGAGGAAACCCATGCGGACATAGAGAGATCAAGCAAACTCCACACAGAAATGCCAACTGGCCCAGCCGGGACTCGAACCAGCGACCTTCTTGCTGTAAGGTGACAGTGCTAACCACTGAGCCATCGTGCCGCCCATTCATACATATTTTCATTCATTTAGTTTACATCCATCCATCCATCTCTTATATATTTGTATATTCATCCAGCAATCCATCTTGTCTTTATCCACCCATTCATACATATTTTCATTTGTTCAGTTTTATATCTTTTATCCATCCATCCATTGACTAGTAGTCCAGTAGACGACAAAGAGCAAATATTTCATATTATACATCAGGAACCTTCTTCTAAAGGTTTCTAACGCTCACGTCTCTACAGAGTATATAAGAAATATATCTTCAATTTGTCAGAAAACTTTATTTGCCACAGATTGATTTACCAGCAGTTCTGGTACATGTAGACACTTCAGCAGTCAAACATAGATGGTTATTTAACAGTCTTTTGGACTGTCTTAGAGCCAGTGACATATGGCAAGTGAAATGGTCCTTCAACCTTACTGCACAACTGCAGAATAATATGAGAACAGTCATATGAGCACCAGGTTTACTGGAGGACATTTGGCTCTTGTTCACGGTGTTCTTCCAACAGCAGTAATATGCCAGCTGTGACACTGCAGTGGATGCACATTTGCTAGTAGAAGCTGGACAGGAGCTTGGCCATATAGAAAGGTATGTTTTTTACCCTAGGCAGAGCTGGCTTATTATTTACAGTGCTGTACTTTCAACCTGCTGTTTTTAAACTACAGGGAGGTTTAATAGAAAGAGTCACAAATGTGAGCTCTCTTAACTTTGGAGTTCTTGTTCATAACCTTTGGAGAGTTTTGCTCCCTGATCATTTGAAATACATGGAATGTTAAGAAAACAGTAACCAATAATTGTCACGGTTTATGGGTCAAGTCAAGTCAAGTCAAGTTAATTTATATAGCATTTTTTACAATGTAGATTGTTACAAAGCAGCTTAACATAGTTCTAGTAAAGTCCAGATTTCAGAGTTGAAGTTAAGTTTAGTTTAGTTCAGTGTGGTCTAAATTTCACTGCTGAAAGTTCAAACACAGCAGAGCAAATCCACCGAAGCACAGCTCCACAAGTCCCGATCCGAGCAAGCCAGTGGCGAGGAAAAAAACTTCACCAATTGACGAAGTGAAGGGAAAAAAAAACCTCGAGAGAAACTAGGCTCTGTTAGGCACGACCATTATTCAGGCCAAACTTCCTGTTCAGAGCTGCAGTCTAGGTGCTGGAGGCTGAAGAAGCTGGACGTCCATCGTGGAGAAGCTGCAGGTGTGAGTAGGGCACCGGCAGGCGGTCAGCTTGGCCCGCAGGATCAATGTGGGGACTCGTTTATCATAGTGGTCATTCAGGAATCAGTCTCATGCACTCCATTTCTCCATGACGACCACAGCATCAGCGTGCACAGCATCACCATACGACCTGGTCCAGGATTATGGATACCTTGGGATCATCTCTTCACAGGTCTTGGATCGCATCAATGGTGGTGCATAGTCTCTAGGGACCTCGAAATGAGTATCCCCAGGTGGAAATAGAGAATAAAGAAAATAATTAGCGTAGCTGCTGTTCATAGTGTATTTAAACGAGATGTAAAAATGGAGTGTTATAGATGAAAATAGCAGTTAAATAAACAAACATGTAAAGCATATGAGAGTTTCTAACACAATGTCTTGTGTATTGAGGAGTGTGTCCTACAGGTGATGTCGAGCCAGCTCACCAGCGTGGAGCACATTCATGCATCATACCGTAATGCGATGCATTGAGTGTATGCTTTACTAAAAAGATAGGTCTTTAATCTAGTTTTGAACTAAGAGAGTGTGTCTGAGCCTCGGACATTATCAGGAAGGCTATTCCAGAGTTTAGGAGCCATAAATGAGAAGGCTCGACCACCTTTACTCGACTTTGCTATTCTAGGTACTACCAGAAGCGTTTTGAGATCTTAAAGAGCGGGTTGGATTGTAGAGGAGACAGAAGGTTGGTTAGATAAACAGGAGCTAGATTATTTAAAGCTTTATAGGTAAGAAGCAATATTTTATAATCAATACGGAACTTAACAAGCAGCCAGTGTAAGGAGGATAAAATTGGGGTGATAAGATCATATTTTCTAGACCTGGTAAGAACTCTGGCAGCTGCATTTTGTACTAGCTGAAGTTTATTAATAGAGGATGCTGGGCACCCAGCGAACAGAGCATTACAGTAATTCAGTCTAGAAGTCATAAAAGCATGAACTAGCTTTTCTGTATCTGAGATGGATAGCATACTTCGTAACTTAGCGATATTTCTCAGATGAAAGAAGGCGGTTTTTGTGACATGGCAGATATGATTTTCAAAAGTTAAATTGCTGTTTAGTTTAACACCCAGATCTTTTACAGTAGAGCTAATGCTAACTTTGTGTCCCTCTAATTGCAGGTCGAGTTGTGAGATCGGCTGTGTACAGGATTTAGGCCCAATAAGTAATAATTCTGTTTTGTCTGAATTTAAGAGAAGGTAATTGTTGGTCATCCAGTCTTTAACATCTTTAATACATTCAGTTAGCTTAGACAGTTCAGATGTCTCATCAGGTTTTGTTGAAATATATAATTGAGTATCATCTGCATAGCAGTGAAAGCTGATCCCGTGTCTTCTTATAATGTCTCCCAGGGGTAGCATGTATACTGTGAACAGCAAAGGGCCTAAAACTGATCCTTGAGGCACCCCATACTGTACTGGCCTGACCTGTGAAAGCTGTCCATTTATATTCACAAACTGGTAACGGTCCGTTAAGTATGACTTAAACCATTGCAGAGCCTGTCCCTGGACGCCTGTAGAATTTAAGCGATCTATGAGGATATTGTGGTCGATGGTGTCAAATGCAGCACTGAGATCAAGTAAAACTAATAACGAGATGCACCCTTGGTCAGCAGCTAAGAGTAAATCGTTGGTTATTTTTACTAATGCGGTTTCTGTACTGTGATGAGGCCTGAAACCTGACTGAAACACTTCAAAAACATTGTTCATCTGCAGAAAGGAGAATAATTGGGCAGAAACAACTTTTTTTTTGTATTTTAGACATAAATGGAAGATTTGAAATAGGCCTATAATTAGCTCAACTGCTGGGGTCCAGTTGTGGTTTCTTAATAATAGGCTTAATAACAGCTAGCTTGAAAGGATTTGGAACATGGCCTAAAGATAGAGAAGAGTTGATGAGGTTAAGAAGAGGTTCTCCTATTACAGGTAGCAATTCTTTCAGTAATTTAGTTGGAATTGGGTCTAACATACATGTAGCTGGTTTAGAAGCATTTATAAGTTTATCTAGCTCTTCCTGTTCTATGATTTAGAAGCACTGTAGATTATTTTGGTTCAGTGGAATGTTTAATGGATCTGAAGTATAAGGCGGTGCCGAAAGTTTAACACCTTCTATTTTCTGTCTGAAGCCTTCTATTTTATCACTGAAGAAATTCATGAAGTCATCACTACTAATTTGCGGTGGGACATTTTGTTCCAAAGATGACCGATTATTTGTTAATTTAGCAATGGTGTTAAATAAAAATCTAGTATTATGGGTCTGTGTGTTCTTTCTGTATGTTATGTGTCATGCCATGTGTGTTGTTATGTGCGAGGGTGTGTTTGTTTACCTTTTGTGCTGACAGCGTGCTCTCGTATCAGCTGACCTTATCAGCGTCCTCCAGCTGGTTCCTGTTTCATTGGCTATATATTCAGTCGGTGGTTACTTCTGGTTATCAGTCCGTTGTTTGTTCTTGTTCCTATCTGTTTGTCTCTCAGGATTCTCCACAGTCTGTTCGTCGGATGACGACTTCGTTTGGCCTTTTGGCATTCTTTGTTTTTGGACTTGCTCTTTTCATTTTCTCCGGGTTTCAGACAATTTTGTATCCTTTGATACATATATTTTCTGTTCAGTAAAATATATTACTCGCTATTGGGTCCTCTCTGTCTGGGTTCGTGACAATAATAAATGTTAATATTTATGCTTCATTTATAGATCTGCTTCTTTAAGTGGCCACATAAAAGTATTTGGGCACTTAAGTCTCATTTGAATTAGTTATCAATTAGTGCCATCTGCAAATGATGCTTGACTTTTTTTTCTGAAAAAACTTACTTTCCTCTGACTTTTTTTCTGAGACAGTTTTGCAATTAGGATTTATCAAGATGATTTTTTTTTGTGTTTGTGAATTCAGTTCCTCTCAAGTGCATGGTAATTATGAACATGTTCCACTTATTTCTGACAACCAGAAAGATAATTTTATCTTCATTTTGAACTGGACACAGTACAAATGGCAATTAATAAAATGTTGGAAGAGCAAAACTATCCTAAATTAATGTTCTTGCCTAGGCTTAATAGAGGAGACATACGGTTTTAATACTAAATTAATTCTGCAAAAATATACTTAAAAAGGTGTAAATGAAGGGTTTAATTCCAGTTACCATTCAGAATTTCTGATGTTCACTGGACTAAAAAACACAAATGCATACAGTCTTAGAATCTTTTTAAAAGTCAAATTATGGTGAACTAAAAGAAAAATACCAATATATATATATTTGAAACTTGTTGCTTTCTAAAAAATATATATATATATATTTTTTTTAAATGTTACTTGATTTGAAAAGATGTTATATAATGCATGTGTATGTTGTAATTGTGACTTAAGTTTCCAAATAGCTTTTTTTGGTCCACTCTAAATCAGTTGAATGAAACAAATTCCCTCACACCCACTTTTCATAGTCTTTCTGTTTTCTCTAAAGGTGCAATTGTAAATTGTGCTCCATTTAAATGAATGGAAAAGCAGAGTGAAGAAAGCATTAAGTCGAAGCATGTCTGGAATGTGTATAAATAAGAGATTCACTGCATACGTTCAGAGATTACTCAAATTACCCAAATAAACCTCTCACTCCGAAGGATTGCTCCTGAATGCTAATTTACAAGGCGACCAGCACTACATCTTTTGATGGGGATAGTTTGAGCATGAATGTTTTACCATTGAATATGAAACAATTTTGACTTAAAAAATACAGCCATACAAAAAATTCCTCGACATATGTATTCATTAATTAGATATCTGAAAATAACGATTCGTGCTGCCTTGACAGCCATTTCATTAAAGCAAAGAATAATTCTAGCCTTGGTAAAACAGCAAATTTCAGAGAGCCACCATTTTAGAGAATATCATTCAAATGAAGCAGCATCGTACAATTCATCTTAATTAAGCATGGTTGAATGTTTATGTTAACAGAACGCAAATGTCTGTGATTAAGAGTCTATGCTGGTTTTTGACTGATTGCATATTCTGAGCTATTCCACTCGCACACTTTTCCCATCTTAACTGTCAGTGGTAATTTTACTGATGAACCATGGGAGAGAATAAAAGAGTTGAATCCATCTGAGGTGTGACCCTTCAGTTAAAAGTATCAATTTACACAAAACATTCTCGCGAATGATCACAGTACTCAAAAGTAACTCCACTCCACGAAAAGCTAATACGAATATTGTCAGCTCAGTGACAAGCAAAACAAAAACGATCCGAATCTGTGCTGTTATTTCCACTTTCCACCATTTCAACTGCATTATTGGAAATTCCTGCTGGGCATGATTTCTGTTTCGATGTTCCTCTCATTGCTTGAGAGCATCATGTGCAATTTTCTGTGTTCTCGCGTTTCAGTCAGACTAACAAATTGAAACGATGACAAGGCTTGACAGTATAATTGGGATGACATTGATTATTTTACTTACAACACAGATACAATGGTTAATAATGTACAGAAAGGAAGCTATTACAAGTGTAATTATGACCGTAATGGGACTCAAAGATGGTTGGTTTAGCTCACATTACAATCTCCAACAAGCCTTCCATTTACCTAAAAACAACAGACACCCTGCTGAAATAATGGGGATTATTTTAGCCAGCACAACAAACGAGATGGAATGAGTAAAGTTAACCTCTGAGGTTTCCATATTCGACAGGTACTTATTTATTTATCTGGCTATTCATTTGAATTTGCATGCAATTTACTTACTTAATTTTTGTATTATGGACTGAAACAAGTTGTGCACAAATACACTCTAAAGCATTATGTAAAACAATTTAAGTAATTGTATTTTTTAGATTTTCTTTTTACAAAATTACAAATAAATGAGTAATCCATTGTCAGGGTGTCATTTTGAAATATTTTGAAAAAACAAAAAAAACAAAACAAAAAAACGCAATCATACCATAATATTTGTTTTCATTTACAACTTCTAGAAATCTTTTCATATTGCACATTTTATATTGCACATTTTTTAAAATGAGTATGAAGTTACTCACATATGAAAAAAAAACTAACAAATTAGCCTTTTGAATCTGAAACCTTTTTTAAATGAACAAAATAAGTTTTGTAGGGGTATTTCAAATAGATAGCATCACAGCTATTAGTAACACGATAAAGATCATCTTTCAGCAAATGGAAATGTATTTATTAGTAGAAGGAAAAGCAGAGGCCTGTTAGGGAATTCTTAGCAGTTGTTAGTCATGGCTGAACACACAACTACTATAGGATCATGCTTCATTAAGACAGGGTTGCGAGGTCAATATATCATATTACTTGAGCTTCTGTTATCTAGCAAAGAATTAAAAAAGCATGGACATAGCTAAAAAAATGGACAAATGCGATGCACAGAGCGTGATGAAACTAATTTTAGCAGAAGCATAATTTTGAGGGAAGGATATGAATGTAAAATTAAATGCTTATTGCTTGTTATTCAAAAGTTTTCTCTTCTTAAAAACAAACAACAACAGTAACAACAAAAAGAATGAAGAATATGAAAGAAAGATAATATAAGTGACTTAGAGTTGTCTTAAAATGATTACATAAATGAACTATGTGCATAATTATAACAAATAAGTAAAGTCAACTTTTACTTACAACAAGCGCACTCACCTTTTTAAAGCAATGTCACTTTTAAGGCAACGGGTTTACTCACTTTTTTAAAGGGCACCTAGTTTGCCCCTTTTTCCAGATTTAATATAAGTCTTTTGTGTCTCCAGAATGTGTCTGTAAAGTTTCAGCTCAAAACACCCATCAGATTATTTATTATACCTTTCAGAAGTTTGTAATGTTTAGCTCTTAGCATCTTGTAGCTGTTTTGGTGGACTGTGCCTTTAATGCTAGTCCTTCCCGCACACCGTTCCCACGTGCCTGTCAGTGTGCCTTAATCTCTGCCCGGCCTCGGCTGCCTCAGATACCAGACAGACATGAAGGAAGCAGATCTCACGTAACGTTTGTGAGAAATATTACGGTAAGAACTTTCCCAATGATTATTTGATGCATTTGTTGTGGAGTTGCAACGATGAGTCACACACAATGTCGTTACAAAGTTCACGCACACACACCTGATTGAAGCGTCTTCTTTTATAATTGTACGGATGCGCGGCTGTGGTGATAAAGTAAAGCTGAAGTAAATGGCTGTAATTCATTACAAACATGCACTGTTTTAAAAACGTGTTAAACTTGTAAAACTCACTCTTGATCACATTTGAGGATGATTGATGATCCTAGCGAGCTGAACAGATCTTTTATTCCCGGTTGCTTTGCGCACGTCCTGTCTTGTTGATATGATTATACACGTTACTACGGAGACATGTTAATACGCAGCTATCAATCAATTCGGTGGGCGGGGAAACCGCACTCCTACGTCAAGTTGCAGATGGCCTTAAAATGGGAGGGATTTGGATGCTATTTTAAGGAAATGTAAAAAAAGAGACTTATTGTCTTTATATCACCCCAATATGACTGAGAAAATACTTTGGTGATGCCAGAGGTCAGAAGAGAATGGTCAAACTGGTTTGTGCTGATAGGAAGGCAATAGTAACTCAAATAATGATTGTTACAACGCATATCCAGAGAAAAGCATCTCTGAACACACAACACATTAAACAACAGATGAACTACAGCAGCAAAACAGCACATTAGTGATACACCTCTCAACTTCCAGTGAGTATTGTGTAAATGCACAGCAGTTTTGTGCATATTCCAACATGATCCACCAGTCACATGTTCTGTATGAAACAGGGATGTCTGAGGAAACCCGGATGCTCTTATGTTTTTGAGCTGAAAACAAACAACTTTTTCAAGTCCAAATACAGTGCAAACAACTTCGCGAGTAAGTAATCTGTTAAACATTACTGTGCTTGCAGCTTCTGGAATGACTACCGAATGTACGTATGAGTTAGCAATGACATATTATGAATTGCGTGGCTTCGCTTTTTTTTATGGGAATATTTTTCTTCTTAGCCCTTCACACTGATTGTTTCAAGGGTCAAGGGGAAGGCGTACGGATAAGGGTATAAAATAGAGCTGGTCTGGTCTGATTTTTGCTGTTATATTCAGATAGTAGTGTCCATCCATCCGTACATGTATCAGGGGTTCATGCTGCAGTAGAGAACCTTTGGGATGTGTTATAATGGAAGATGCGCATCATAGATATGCAGCAACTGCATGATTTTCTCATGTCAATATGGACCAAATGTTTTTGAGAAATGTTTCCAGCTCCTTGCTAAATCTATGGTATTAATAATTAAAGCAGGTATGAAGGCAAAAGAGGGATCAATACTGTACTAGCCAGGTGTGCTTAATAAAGTGGCCGGTACCCATTCAGTTGCAATGGAAGAAACTTCCAAAAGTTAACAAGTTTGACTTTCCCCTCCACAAATATATAATAAAATGTAGAATTATATTAGCATGTCACATGCGTTCATCTTTTGTGAACAATGTTGGGTAAGATGATAGATTATGAAAGTAGCTGCACAATGACATTGTTCATGAGTGCACATTGAGCAGTTTATTCAGTATAGCAGACACAGTCACTTTTAGTTATTATGACATCTGCTGTTCATTGCTGTAAAATGGCCAAAGCAAGGTGCTGTCAGATTTACAAATACAGCTATGCTATTTTTATTTGGTGTTGAAGCAGTTATAATTCATCAGCTCTCTAAGGCTCAATGTTGATTCATTTCAGTAAACTAAATTAAGATAAAAAGCCCAAACTGAATGACAGGGACAGTGGTAAAAAGGATGTTTGTGGGATTCTACAGAGAGAAAAATACCAGAAGATATCTTGGGTACATATTTGCACCGGTTACGAAAACATTTTAAAAAGTTTTTTAAATTTATTATCAGTATGACATGAGATTTATATCTTTGGATGCAAGTTAAAATGCACCCCATTTCATTTTCAATCCATCAGTGTTCAACTCAATCAGCCTTTTCAAAAATTAATCTTCTTCTTGACATGCTTGAGTTGTGGAACACCTGAAATCTCTCTGATGTCAATATTATAACTGAATATGTAAAGTTGTCAGGGTGTCTGCGCCTTCTTTTTGAGGTTGAGCACCTTTTAACAGGCTTCATTTAACAGTTTGTTTCATGTTTTGGGGGTTTCAACCTTTCCTGACTCTATCTGATAAAAGTATGTGGCTGTTAGATTCAAGAATATGGTTTCCAGTGGGAGCTTCCTCAAACCTACTCAAAGAGGTTTCTATAAGGTTAATCAGATTTCATTGTGGGGAAAAAAGAAAAAAATATGAACATTAAGTCATTGCTGGTAATGGGAAGCTCTGTTCTGCTTTCACTTTATTTTTTATGAGAGGAATTTGGATATTAGGACATTTAGTTCAGAAAAGAAAGACTAGAATTAGCTCACTTCAATATACAATTCCAAACCTGTATTGTTTATTTTATTTCATGAAACACAAAATAAGTTAACAAAATTTCATTAGAAAGCACACTTCGGTTAAGTTACTTAGACAATCTCACGAGCCTTCAGGTGATTATGGATTTCACCATATCCCAGTGTAATGACTTGCCATCAATAGTCGCTGCAAACCTTTGGGAGTGTGGTGCCCCGATGACTAGGAAGGACTCAATAGATGTAACCCCTCTTCATTTTAATCAGCCATTACCTGGCTAATGGTGCAGGGAATTGGACTCAAACATCAGCTTCAGTCTGTTATGGCATTAGCATTTCTGCTGTTTGTCTTACTGTTCTTACCATCTTCCTTCTTGAAGCCAGTGTAAGATCATGTCCATTGACATGATGGGATTGAATAGGTGGTAAATATTAAATATAGTCTCCTATGTTTACCCAGCAACAAGTCCAAAAGCCAGTGTCTGTCATGGGATGGGGTTGTGTCAGTTCCCTTGGCAAAGGCAAATTGCACATCTGTGATGGCACTGTTAATGCTGAAAAGTACATAGAGATTTTGGAGCACAATATGCTGCCTTCTTTTCCAGGGATGCCCATGCATATTTCAACAAGACAATGCAAAATCACATTCTGCACACATTACAAAGTCCTGGCTGCGGAGGAAGAGGATACAGGTACTTGACTGACCTGCCTGCAGTCCCGACCTGTCTCCAATAGAGAATGTGTGGTATTCACCTTGTACTGTTGCCCACCTTAAGACTTGTTTGCAGGAAGACTGGGACAAAATTACACCTGAAACAATTCATCATTTGGTGTCTTCAGTCCCTATACTTCTTTTAAGTGTTGTGAAAAGGAATGTCAACATTACAAAGTGGTAATTGCTTTACTGTTTCAACTTTTATTGAAATGTGTTGCAAGAACCAAAATTGGAATGCGTGTATATTTTGAAAAGAAAATTATATATATAAAAAATTAAAATCACGAGGAACACATTAAATAATTAAGTAAATTTAGAAATCACTACTTTCTTTTTTTATTTGTGTTTTCCATACTGTCCCAACTTTTTCTGATTTGGGGTTTTAAAATATCTTAATTTGTGTTCTGAAGGTGAACGAAGGTCTCAGGAGATTGGAATGACACGAGGGTGAGTAATTCACAATAGAATTTTCATTTTAGTGGACTAATCCTTTTAATGAGAAACTTCTGTATTTTACGTTAGTTATAAATGTTATAAATGAGATAAATGTTTTTGCATATGTAGATGTGTATATGTGAATAGTCAGTAGTGGCTGTGCTTTTGTAGTGGTGGCCTTTGATAGATTGAATTTGTAGCAGAGATAGGAGCTTCTGGTGCAGCTTGCTCTTTATGGAGAAGTGGCTGACAAGACAATTGTGTAAAGACGGACACTACCATTCATCTGCATTAAGACCTTGGATTAAAAAGTAGCGATTTGTCTTCTCTTCTAGCTCGGAGGATAAAGGGAAGGAAAACATAGTCTGGAGAAGAATTGATTTTGTAGAATAAATGGAGCTAATGTGCTGTAATATTTATCTCCTCTTGATTAACGAGCCAGTTGGTGGTGGTGAATAAACTTAATTGAATGTTACCCCACACGTCTGCATTCTTGTATTTTCCCCCCTCTCTCTCGAAAGCTCTTTATCTTCAGGACACTGCCTCTCTCGCTGTGTGTTTGTAGATGAGGGATGATGGTCCAGTATTACTGGCACTGACATCATGTTGGAGCTGATGTGCATTTTCAATATCTTCCCACTCACATGAAAAGTGGCTGTAATGAACTGATCTGGCAACCTTTAATCTGATCTCTCTCGCTGGGTTGTACTCTGTACTGAGCCTCTTAATCTCATGCAGCATTCAACAATTGAGGTCCATTTGAACTCATTTCTGTGTATTCAAATCAGGCTTTCTTCATTTTGTCTTGTGATCAACAGCCTTTGATGTCTTGCGTATAAAACAGTGATAACAATGAGAGGGAATCTGAGTTGTGCGCTGAATATCAAAGCAGAAATGTAGCCCATTTCTAAAGTTAGTCATGCTTTTTTCATGTTTCAGTGTTTTTTATGACTATTTTCCAACCTGCCTGCCCCAAATTGTCTGACTATGACTATTTAAAACTTTTGACAAGACAATTCAAAATGCTAATTATTTTTAGCCAAAAATGTAAACATTTATTTTTAGGTCAATTCCAAATGTCAAGATAAATTCCAAATGACTAAAAGTAAATGTATGTGAATGTAGCAGTAAAACAGTATATCAGAGCCCAAAAAGCTTTTACTGTAATGCAAAAATGAAATATCAAACAAATAGTAGTAGTTCTTGACAGGTTTTTGCATTCCATTTCACTGCTTTTCCAGTGTTATTGTTGTTTTTTATTTTACTAGCTTCAGTTTTAACCCATCTCATAACCTAGTGGGTTCTTCTATTATTACATTGTCCTTGTGTTGTTTTTTTAAAATAATTTTGCGGCAATAAAAATGTCCTGGTTAAGTACGTAACCCATGTTCCCAGAATAGGGAAATGGAGACGTGCGTCTGTACTACGGGAGATCGCTAGACGACCAATCACTCTGAAGAGAAAGAAAAAGGGCCAATGAATGCCAAATGAGTTGGCAGAGCTCGGCTCCGCAGGTGCAACTGATTAGTCATTAGTGGAGTATATCAGTAGCGTCCGCAGAGCGAGCCTTAGATATTTGCCAGCTGAAGACCGAACACTCAGCCAACGGCTGGAGACTCAGCTGCTGTGGCAGTGGAGACGCACGTCTCCATTCCCTATTCGGGAAACGTGGGTTACGTACGTAACCAGGACATTCCCCTTTATATGGGAACTCCAACGTGTGTCTGTAAACAGACTACGGGAGACTGTATGGAAAACGCCACAGCAGCTAAGCCCGTCACGCTCCTGATGTGAACTTAGCCAAGCAAAGCGTGAGCGCACAAGCATCACCAGGAGCGCAACCTTCCAACGTCCCCTGGGCCCTTTAATTACCATTACATGGGAAATTTTTAACATTTTAGAAGGGGGGTCGTAATGAGCTTTTACCTAGCTAATATAGACTAGGGATTTTTAGATAACGACAGTACGTTGGGAAAGCGTGCCGGTCCCCGAAGGGGGAGGACGCTGCGGAGGCCACCTGCTGTCCAAGAGGGGAGACTTGATGGCAATAAGAGCATATGGACTAGCCCTAAGGAGGGGGAGTGCTAGATATGATAAGCTGATTAGCGGGTAGGGAGGACACGGGTCCGCCTGGTCGGGGGGAACACTCCGTGGCTGAATAAGCATATGGGGTCACCATAGGGGACCGTGCATAGCTGGCACCGAACCTCAGCATGTGGGTAGACCAGAGTAGGCATACCAGACATCACACTGAGCCAGGCACCCAGCTCCTCTGCTAAGTCGGGTGCTGGGGGCCTCGGAGGGATTCTCTAGGGTTCGCCAGACGGGAAACTTACTAGCAGAATGAAAAAGGTGCACGTATGGCGCAGCAAGCGTTGTTAACACCGAGCTTAATTTCCTCCCGATTGATCAGGGTTACCCAATAATAGGGAGGAAACCGGCTCCACTCAAAGATTATAACATCTCGCAAATGTGTTAGGTGTCGCCCAGCCCTCAGCTCTGCAAATATCTGTAAGAGAGGCGCCGCGTGCTAACGCCCGGGAGGAGGCGACACTTCTAGTAGAGTGTGCTCTCACGTTGGGGGGGACGCAGCTCGCCCTGGCATTCATAAGCGAGGGCGATGGCATCAACTATCCAGTTGGCCAACCTCTGTTTTGATACGGCACTTCCCTTCTGTTGACCTCCATAACAGATAAAGAGCTGTTCACAGAATCTTAAGTTTTGTGTTCGTTCCATGTAAAGGCGCAAAGCACGAACGGGACAATGACAACATGCCTGAATACTTGTTCTAAGGGCACACCAGCCCATAGGAAAGCAAGATCCGTCCAGGGGCTGAAGGTGCGGCGACACAGCGGAGTAATGTACACTGGGTGTGTGCCCGCGCGCCATGCCCGTCTCGGGACCCGATCGTGAAGCCAGCGCTGAAGTGGTCTCATATGGACCAATCCAAGCAGCATGATGGCGGCTGCATACACCATATGCCCCATTACCCTCTGAAAGGTTTTTAGTGGGACCTTTCCTGTCGAAAAAACTGATAGCACCAGCCTGGCACGCTCCTCTGAGAGGCACGCTACCATGGTGTCCGAGTCGAGCTCCATTCCGAGATAGGAGATTCTCTGCGCAGGGCAGAGCTTGCTCTTCTCTCGGTTGACCTGAAGCCCCAACTGGTCGAGGTGCCGGAGCACCCTGTCCCTGTGCATAACCAACTGTTCATGAGATGAAGCCAGAATGAGCCAATCGTCAAGATAGTTCAGTATGCGTATGCCCGCAAGCCGGAAAGGCGCTAGGGCACTCTCCGCGAGCTTTGTGAAAACCTGCAGAGACAGGGAGAGCCCGAAGTGGAGGACTTTGTACTGCCATGCTCGACCTTCGAACGCAAACCGGAGAAAAGGACGGTGGCATGGAAGAATAGAGACATAATAATTTGTGTCCTTTAGGTCTATCGCTGCAAACCAATCCCGCGGATGGCATTCTGAAGGGCATTTTGTGTAAATAACGGTTCAGTTTGAGCAGATCTAGGATTGGTCTAAACCCCCTGCTCTTTTTTGGCACGATGAAGTATGGGCTGTAAAACCCGCACCTCATCTTGGCTGGAGGGACCAGCTCGATTGCATCCTTGGCCAGGAGGACAGCAATCTCCTCTCGCAACACAGGGGCGGACACGAGACTGACCCTTGTGAAATATACACCCGTGAACTTGGGAGGGCGAAAAGCAAATTGCATCACGTAACCGAGTCTGACCGTCCGCATGAGCCACCGCGACGGAGCGATCGCTGACGTGCCAGCGGAGGAGAGCACGGAGGGGAGTGCTCATCCCGGGAAGCCAAGCGGCCCGAGGATGAGCTGAAAATAAGAGATTGTCTTTTACCTTCCTCCCTGGATCCCACGATGAGGCTGGGGTGAGAGAAAGGAGACAGGAAGCACCCTGGAAGCCTGTGGCGATATGGCCCGGCACTGCGAGCTGGAAGGCGGAGCGTCCCAGACTGGCAAGGCACGGGTTTGCACATCCGGAGAGGGAGGAAACTGCTCTTTTATTGAAAATGTGGGTACCGCCAGCCCGAAGGCCAGTGGTGGAATAAAAGTCGCTATTGTGGACTGAATTGGTCCTCGGCCCCCCACTGAGGAAAGAGCAGGTCCCCTCTTCTCCGGATGGCCCGTCTCAGGGATGCTTCGCAGTCCATTTATCGGACTTAACAGCGCCCTGGGGCGGGGGCGCTCCAGTCCCACGGGTGGCTTGACATAGCCTGTGGAGCGGGCAGCGGAGGCGAAGCAGATGTTGTAGTCGCGGGAGGGCGCCCTCTGCGAGGAGCAGCCGAGGCAGATGGGGCAGCGGGGAGAGCAGTTTTCCGAGACCGCTGGTAGATGACCTCTCCCATCGCCTTCGACTGTTCTTTCACTGCGAGAACTCCTGGGTAAAGTCCCCAACGGTGTCGTCGAACAGGCCAGCCTGCGATATGGGTGTGTTGAGAAAGCGAGCACCTTAGGTTAAGCCAGAGGTGGTGTTCCTGGACCACCAGTGTGGCCATCGTCTTCCCCAGGGCACGGGCGGCCGATTTGGTGGTCATGAGAGCATAATCGGTTGCCGTGCGGAGCTCGTGCATTAAGCCCAGGGAAGAACCACCCTCCTGCATCTCGGCCAACTTCTCCGCTTGGTAGCGTTGATAGGTGGCCATAGCGTGCAGAGCGGAAGCAGCCTGGCCCGCCGCAGTGTAGGCTCTGGCCGTGAGAGACTCAGACATCCTACACGCTTTGGACAGGAGTTTAGGGGGACCTCTCCAGGTGGAGGCGTCTTGCGGGCAAAGATTGACTGCAATAGCGCGCTCCACCTGAAGAATCGTCTTGTACCCCCTGGCTGCTCCACCATCGAGGGTGGTGAGAGCGGGAGCGCACGAGGTCCGGGCAGAGAAAGGTGCCCTCATGCCTGCGTGAGCTCACTGTGTACTTCCGGGAAGAAGGGGACGGGGGGCTTGGAAGGCTTCGCCTTCTTCTTAGCCACCACGTAACACCCATCTAAGTGGTTTGGCCGCGGAGCTGGGGGACAAGCCATCTCCAGCCCTACGGCCGAAGCAGCCCGGAATAACACGGCCAACATGTCCGGTTCCAAATCCGGAGCCGCGCTGACAACCCCGGAGGGTGGCAGCGGGTCCGGATCGTCATCGGAGCATGTTAACCCGCCCTCAGATGCAGTGATGGACACTGCAGTGATGGACCGCCTCCACATGCTGGACCCCCAGACATGTGATGCAATACTCGTGCCTGTCATCCGGGCTTAGAAAACCACTGCATGCAGAAACGCACGGCCGGAACGACATCTTTAAAAAGATGCGCTGCTCGGCCGTGTTGCTCTCTTAGGGGATCTGCTCTTTTAGGGAAAACTGCTCTTTTGTGAAACACCAGTGAAACGCCCAGGGGACGGGAAAGGAGCCCAGTTCGACCGCCATTGTTGCGTCTTCGCCAGCACTGGTGGGAAAGCTGGTTTCGTCTAGAAATCAGGATGCAGATCAGGAGCTCTTCAGTCTCAGTGTGAGGTCTGAAGCAATAAAATCTGAGGTTCGCTCTGCGGACGCTACTGATATACTCCACTAATGACTAATCAGTCGCACCTGCGGAGCCAAGCTCTGCCAACTCATTTGGCATTCATTGGCCCTTTTTCTTTCTCTTCAGAGTGATTGGTCGTCTAGCGATCTCCCGTAGTCTGTTTACAGACACACGTTGGAGTTCCCATATGAAGGGGAACTTGGTGATATGGTCTACTTTATGATCCTTTATAGTGCACTCACATGTGGCATATTATCAGTGTGTCTTAAAATATCTTTTAATATTAAAACCATGATTCCTTGATTGAAAATAAATGTGATGAAAACATAAAATTACAATAATTCAAAGACTGAAAAATTGCCTATAGCCCTTCCTTACACAATGTCTAAAGTAACAGTGTACATGCAGTGAAGCTTATATTTTTTAATCCACACCAAAATAAATATTTTAGCCAATTATAATAGCGTGTGGATAATTATATTCTCCTTTTCTATACTGTTGCACAGTGTAATATATTACATCTGTAAAACAAACTTTTGATTAAAAATTGATTGCACAGCTTTCTGTAAAGAATTACACTTAAAATTCAAATTTGTAACAAAAAATACATTTTTCACATTGAATCTCCAAATTAAAGTGGATATTTTTGTGCCATTTTAATGTATTCTAAATTTGTTTCCAACAAAAGGTTTACATCTAACCAAAGTCAAAATACACTTTTTTTATCTCTTAAAATACATGACAGCATGACCTCTTTTTCAGATTGTGAATTAAATTTTCGAGTGAAAATTAAAAAAAAATAAAAAATAAATAAAAAATAATAATAATAATAATAGTTTAATGTCAGCTTTTTACTATAAACCATATATTAAGTTCAGTATCACTGATGCCTTTATTTATTTATTTATAAATAAAATATAAAGTATAAAAAAATTTGGCTACATCATCAGTCAACCACCCACCAGGCACAGAGATTGTATGCAAAAAAACAAACAAAACATGGGATAATGAACATAACTACTTCCTATTTGATTGAAGATCATTTTAATTGTTCAAATTTAGCAACATATTAATTGTAGAAACTAACACATTACTTTCCCATACCTATAAAAGCCATGACATCATTTTACCTTTTGTGATGCTCCTCTAAATAATATCATTTTTTAAAATAATAATTTTTCATTTCAATTTTGCTGTAAATTTTTTTACTTCCATATAATCTATATTTTCTTCAGATCAGTGTTTTCCCACACTCTTTTCACATCCTCGTTTGATCTTTTAACGTCCTTGAATTGCATGACTTTGAAATTTCAGTGCAGATGGGGGTAGAGGTTACACAAGTGCAGAAACAGAAAATTGATCAAAATCACATATCAGGTTGCAAAGCACAGAATGAGTTCTCTGATTTTAGTAAATACTCTTGTTCAACTGAAACGGAAGACTTAAGTTCAGAGAGTTACGGTATATATATATTTTTTTTTTACCTCAAAAGATCAAGGAAAAAAAACTGATTCCTTGTGTTATAACCCCTTTAAGATTTTACAGAACCAGAATTCACCTTGATGTCTTAGATGGGATACAGAAAAGTAGCTCTTTGATATGACTTTGTGTCAGATATACGGTAGCCCTTGAAGTTTTTCTTTGACATAATTATGCTAAAATTAATGACACTAGCTGAAATAATCATCTCTGAAATTTTGATCGAAGTTTAAAATAATTTCCAATTATTTTGCCCCGCCAAACGCCTGTTAGCCAACATGAATGGCGCAGTGCACTAACCAAACAGGACGTCTTTATTTACCCTGTTGCTGTGTGGAAAGGGAGAAGGTTATTATGTGAACATCAGCACAGAGAACAGCAGGGTGTATGAGCAACCTCCTTTCCCACCTTCATAATTAGAGGCAGAAAATGAGGCAGTGGAGGCGCTGAGAGGGCACAGACCCCCTACTTGTCACCGCGGGCACTGTGGCTCAGCCATATCATGTAATAATTTAGTTTAAGAGAACTTATAATTAGTCAGCCTTGAAACAGTGGAGGAAGATCACAAACTTGTACTAGATCTGTGTAACGAAAATATGTGGTGATGCATGGTAATGAGGGTTATTGAATTACTGATTGAAAAAAATAATCTACACAAAAAGAACCTTTAAGCTGTTGACCAAACAGTTGCTACTGCTGTAGACACATTTTGAAAACTGGATTATAGGATATCTGAAATATCCAATTCAAGTTCCAGAAACAGAAATCCGATTCATTTTCTCCACAAAAAAGACAGATGAAACAAGACAGACTTTTGGCGAGCTACAAGGTTGTTGATTAATGGTATATTTTATTTTATTTAAGAAATCTCATTAATTCTGCAGAAAAATCATCACCAATGATAAGAAAATAACAAATGAAAACAACACTTTCACTTCACCCTCCCATGGAGCATGGCAAATGACGTATCAGACTCCCTGCAGTCTTCAATTTACTTATTTTGATTATATATATGAAAGTAAAAGACCTCTTGAAAATTATCTGTTTACCAGAATTACAAGTTTAATTCAGTATAACAAATAAAATAAATAAAAGTGGCAAACAAATAAATAATAGTGGATGTCTTTCAGACATCAGTGGATGTCTTTCGGAAGTCAGTGGACATCTTTTGGACATCAATTAATGTCTTTCAGACGTTAGTGCTTTGATGTAAGGTTTAGCGTCTCAACATCTGATGAGTAGGGACCACTTTCAGATGTCTTTTGGATTACTAGTGGACCGCTTTTGGACATCAGTGGATGTCTTTTGGATGTCAGTATCTTTCTGATATCAGTAGATGTCCTTCGGACATCAGTAGATGTCTTTCAGACGTCAACGGACGTCTTTCAGATATCAGTGAATATCTTTTGGAAGTCTTTTGAGTGTCTTTCGGATATCAGTGTACCACTTTAGGATGTCAGTGTACCATTTTAGGATGTCAGTGGACAGCTTTCGGACATCAGTGGACATCTTTTGGAAGTCTTTCACACATCAGTGTACCTCTTTAGGTTGTCTTTCCATCAGTGTGCCACTTTCAGACGTCAGTGGACATCTTTTGAACATCAGCGTACATATTTCGGACATCAGAGGACCGATTTCAGATGTCAGTGGGCGTCTTTCAGATGTCAAAACCTGCCCTTTTTCTACCTTAACAAAAAGTGATCTTTCATCTGGGGAGGTTTTTTAAAATAATAATATAATAGCTTTGAAAAAGTTGAAACAGATCGGATGGGATGCTAGGACTCGAACATGGGACGCTCGAAGCACAGTGCCCACCAACGAGGCTATCCCTGAACCTTTTTAGGTCCTTTCAGTTTGTGTGATTTGTTTTTATATGTAAGCCTATTAAACAGAGCACATTTTAACTGTTTAATTATTTTTAGTTTACATAACCATTTGAAATGCTTTATTTTTTGTAGCTCATGGGCTTTGTATTTCACTGCGTGTATTGTAGAAAACAATCAACAGCTGCAGGTGCACTTTGGAAAAGCCACAGCATCCACGGCAGCGGAGGGAACATAATGCATAGTAACCATCTGTATGAGTTATACATATAGTAATTGTCACTCACCATGGAGGGATTTGCTCCTCCAAATATGTCTGATAATCTAATAATCCATATTGTTTGCAAATATTTGAGAAATGTAGCTAAATTACAGCTGGTCTCGTTGTGTTCCTTCTTGACTTTGTTTATTTGGTACATCACTTCACTACATCGCACTTGTGCTCTGATTCGTTGCTGAAAACCAGTCAGAGTGTTCTCTTTAGCCCATGCTGATTACAAGCTGAATTGGGCCAAGAAGCTTCGACGCTATGTGTGTAACACACCAAACCAACTAGCTGACCACCGAAGCCCAATGGGCTACTGTTGGCTTGGTGTGTCCCGGCCATAAATCATATTGTAATTTCAGGTACTGTTAGCAATAATTTAATCTACACACCAGAACCAATTTCTACTCACATTTGATGCTTGATGGGTATAAATTATAGGGCCTGCACTTTTAAAAATTGCATTTCTTTGGCATCAGGTTCCATGAAGAACCTTTAACATCCACGGAACCACAAAAGATTTCTGTAGAACAAAAACTGTTCTTCACAACAAAAAAATATATAATTGCTGACTAAAGGTAATCTGGGGAACCTTAGTTGTTTAGAATTGCTGTGAAAATTTCCTTTTGGAGTGTGTTTGTTATCATGACTGTTATTATCCCTTACTTCTGAAATGTAGAAATATATATATTTTTTCTACATACTGTATGCAGTTTCAGTATTAAAGAGACAAATTACTGCTTGTATGTTGTAGTAATCTCATTCAACATTAAGTCTGAATACAGTTACTGCTCTGTTGGGCTTCCACTACAAATCATGAATACAAAGTAACACAAGCTAAAAGATTACACCGTGTAACTTCTCGGAGTTGTGACTTGAATGTGAAGATAAAATGTTTGAGGATTCAATAGGTCAGAGTCGTCCCATCATTTGCAGTAAATTTCACATGCAGCTGCTCCACTACCCTTGGCACTTCTCAGATGGCACTTCATCTCTGATTTCTTTGTCGTAAATGATTGTAAACGAGCCTTTGATCAATGGATATTGTCTGGTGATTGCATTCCAGGAAGAAGTGGTTTTAATAAGAAGTATGAGAAATTAATCAGCCCTCAAAATAAAAGGGAAAAACTGGATTGAGCTCTCGTCTAAAAGCTTTGATGTTTCCTCTCGCGTGTCTCTGTGAGTTCAGCCTGCTCATTATTCCTGTCACTAGCTGTGCATTATGTCTCTTTTTGCTGTTATCCAATGGCTGATCCTGTGATTCAGGAAAAGGAAAATGGAGGAGGCACTTAGGAATTTAGATGAGTTTCACTGTCAGGACATCGGTCAATCGAAGGCTCTGTTCTGTGCCCGATGGGTCTGAAGGATGGCCTTCCTCTGAGCAGTGGGATGCAAGAGATGCAATGAACTTTATAGAGAGCATAGAGTGTATAGATGTGTATATATATACACACACATGCACACATCCAGGTCAAGTGCGTAGTTTGTGTATGTTGTTTTTGAGATATATATTAGTGATTTTTTGTTTTTATTATTTATTGGTTTCAGTTGATAATGGATATTTAATTGTGTATGCTAGGGGTATGCAGTCTGATAATATCATGATTGTTGTTTTAAATATATGCAAGCTAAGTATGCACTCACTATGAAAAAAGAACACATCTTAAGAGTACAAAAGCTCTTACTGTGTAATGAGGCCTATTATAGTATATAGACCCTTTTACTTCTTATTTATAAGTATATAGTTTGAAACTGTCCAGGGTGCAAATTACAGAGTCCTGATCCTTATAATGGTTCATACCACTGTTGATGCATGATTGTGCCCTGTAGGGAATAGGATGAGGAAAAATATTCAGTCAGTGGTCTGACACCAGCGAATCTAGCCTACCAATAGAGACTGTAAGTGTTCAAAACACACATTTTCTTGTAAAATATACGTTTTTATCTATACATACAGCCTAAGTTAAGTAAACTAGGCTCATAGTGTGCATTTTATAGATCAATAGATAAAACACTTGTCATTGACTTAGTGCATCCGGAAAGTATTCATAGCGCTTCAATTTTTTCAATGTTACAGCCTTATTCCAAAATGTATTAAATTAATTTATTTCCTCAAAATTCTACACACGATACCCCATAATGACAATGTGAAAAAAAGATATATATTTTTTTATTGTTGCAAATTTATAAAAAATAAAAAACCTGACAAATCACATGTACATAAGTATTCACAGCCTTTGCTCAATACTTTGTTGATGCACCTTTGGCACAAATTAAAGCCTCAAGTCTTTTTGAATATGATGCCACAAGCTTGGCACACCTGTCTTTGGGAATTTTTGCCAATTGCTCTTTGCAGTACCTCTTAAGCTCTATCAGGTTGGATGGGAAGCGACGGTGTACAGCCATTTTCAGATCTCTCCAGAGATGTTCAATAGGATTTAAGTCTGGGCTCTGGCTGGGCCACTCAAGGACATTCACTGAGTTGTTGTGAAGCCACTGCATTGATATTTTGGCCGTGTTCTTTGGGTCATTGTCCTGCTGGAAGATGAACTCTCGCCCCAGAGGTCAACAGCACTCTGAAGCAGGTTTTCATTCAGGATGTCTCTGTACATTGCTGCATTCATCTTTCCCTCTATCCTGACTAGTCTTCCAGTTCCTGCTGCTGAAAAACATCCTCACAGCATGATGCTGCTTCCACCATGCTTCACTGTAGGGATGGTATTAGCCTGGTGATGAGCGGTGCCTGGTTTTCTCCAAACGTAACACCTGGCATTCACTCCAAAGAGTTCAATTTTAGTCTCATCAGACCAGAGAATTTTGTTTCAGATGACTTTTGGCAAATTCCAGGTGGGCCGCTATGTGCCCTTTATTAAGGAGTGGCTTCCATCTGGCCACTCTACCATACAGGCCTGATTAGTGGATTGCTGCACAGATGGTTGTCCTTCTGTAGTGTTCTCCTCTCTCCACAGAAGAATGCTGGAGCTCAGACAGAGTGACCATCGGGTTATTGATCACCTCCCTGACTAAGGCCCTTCTCCCCCGATCACTCAGCTTAGATGGCCGGCCAGCTCTAGGAAGAGTCCTGGTGATTCCAAACATCTTCCACTTACGAATGATGGAGGCCACTGTGCTCATTGGAACTTTCAGAGCAGCAGAAATTTTTCTGTGACCTTCCCCAGCCTTGTGCTTTGAGACAATCCTGTCTCGGAGGTCTACAGACAATTCCTTTGTCTTCATGCTTGGTTTGTGCTTTGACATGCACTGTCAACCCTGGGACCTTATATAGACAGGTGTATACCTTTTCAAATCATGTCCAATCAACTGAATTTACCACAGGTGAACTCCAATTAAGCTGCTGTAACATCTCAACATCTCAAGAATGATCAGTGGAAACAGAATGTACCTGAGCTCAATTTAGAGCTTAACGGCAAAGGCTGTAAATACTTATGTACATGTGATTTTTCAGGTTTTTTATTTTTAATAAATTTATAAAATAAAAAAAAATATTTTTCACATTGTCATTATGGGGTATTGTGTGTAGAATTTTGAGGAAATAAATGAATTTAATCCATTTTGGAATAAGGCTGTAAGATAATTTTTTTTTGGAAAAAGTTAAACGCTTTGAATACTTTCCGGATGCACTGTATATACCCGATTTAATGATGCATGCATTACACAAACTACAGGAAAAAAGCAAATCACATGCTTAACTCTCAACTTAATGTGGACAATTACACCGATGTGGTCAGTCTAGGCTGTCCTATAGAGTGAATGAGCACATTGATGTGATTAGAATGGAAAAAGTTGATGAATTAAATGTTAGAAAACAAGCAGCTATAATCTCTCCACTGCAGTGCAGACTAATGTGTCGGTTCCCATCACCCATCACTAATCAATTAAAATGATAACTAGCTGTTTAAACTTGCATGCACGTTTGAGAGTTATAGATATTCATCAGATTTACATAAAATATACATTTGTGTATATTTGCATAAAAATGAAAAAACAAAACAATGAAGAAGAAGAAGAAAAAAAAACAAACAAAAAATACATTTGATTAAACGAATCATTGAATAACTCTTTACTGCCCACTGGTGGTTTTACTGTCATATCAATTACAAGCCTAAACTAGGGAGGGTACCAGGACAAACTAAGCAATTAGTTTATATATAGTCTATAACACTAAGCTATGCAAATCGCATCAAATCAGAATGAACTATGATAATAAAAAAACCATCATTTTGATTTAGATTCAAGACAGTCACATTTAGTTTAACTAAATAACATACTAGTTCTGTTTTATTAAATTCAAAATTTAAGCCAAGTTTAAGAGAACTATTTCTTGCTGGCTAATAACAATAGTAAGTAACTTTATCAACTGTTCAGCTTTCTCTTAAGTTGAGGTCGCATTTACACTTCTGCAATTCTGTTTTTTTTTTTATAGGATTCCATGTGATGGAGTTTCATGTGAGGGCAAGAATGATCCTGCCACAGATTTCAGTCATGTTAAAATTAGTCAGTCCTGTATTTTGGGGAACTATATGGTTTCTTCATCTGGTTTTAAAGAATTTATGGATTTTTTTTTTTTTATCCCAAAAGCAAAGTGAAGCACCATTTTTTTCCATTCACTTTTGTTTTGCCTGTAGTAATTCACTGTTGCATTCAAAACTGGCTTACATTCTCTAAGTAGCTGTGAAGAGCTGGGGTATATATGAAATTAATAATTTTGACATCCATATACTCAAAATTGCCACAGTAATAAGTATAACACAAACTACAGAAAGCTTCAGGCATTCACTCAGAAGAGAGCACTTCCGTATCTCCTCTGAATACAACTTTAAAGGAGTTTGATGAACATGTCTCGTTTTTATTGCTGTCAAGGTTCCATACATAAATCCTTTGGTTCCCTCAAGGTGAGATGTTGCCCACAGGATGTGGATCTCATGGTCAAAAAGCGTACAGCCAAATGAAGAGAGACAAAGACCTTTCCAGATGTGCGTCACTACAGTAAGTGTCAGCCTGTGATGATGATGAAAAGCTTTAGTTCAAGCTTCATCCTCAGCATTCAATGTGCTCTTTGAAACATCAAGGCAAATCCTTGTCCTTCATTTTCTGTTCCTTCACAAAAAGCTGGTTTTATTGTTGGAACTCGAAACCATACCACTCAATGTTTTCAGTCTTTTCTCCTGGCAATAATTCAATTCAATTCAATTCATCTTTATTTCTATAGCGCTTTTACAATGTAGATTGTGTCAAAGCAGCTTCACATAGAAGATTATAGTGAATTGGAATGGTGTCCGTTCAGTTTTTAGAGTTTAAGTTCAGTTCAGTGTGGTTTAATTTTCACTGCTGAGAGTCCAAACACTGAAGAGCAAATCCATCGATGCGCAGCTCTACAGGTCCCGAACCATGCAAGCCAGTGGCGACAGCGGCGAGGAACGAACTTCACCAATTTGCGAAAGTGAAGGAAAAAAAATAAAAATAAAAAAAATAAATAAACTTGACTTGACTATCTATCTATCTATCTATTCATGAATTGCTAACACACACACAAACGCACACTATATCAATCAATCACTTGCTCGCTCGCTCGCTCGCTCAGTTGTTAGATATCGTAAAATAAAACACTATGCTTATTTAAGAGTGTAATCTTCACTGGCACACAATGAATAAATTAACTTGACTTGACTTGACCCATAAACCGTGACAATTATTGGTTACTGTTTTCTTAACATTCCATGTATTTCAAATGATCAGGGAGCAAAACTCTCCAAAGGTTATGAACAAGAACTCCAAAGTTAAGAGAGCTCACATTTGTGACTCTTTCTATTAAACCTCCCTGTAGTTTAAAAACAGCAGGTTGAAACTACAGCACTGTAAATAATAAGCCAGCTCTGCCTAGGGTAAAAAACATACCTTTCTATATGGCCAAGCTCCTGTCCAGCTTCTACTAGCAAATGTGCATCCACTGCAGTGTCACAGCTGGCATATTACTGCTGTTGGAAGAACACTGTGAACAAGAGCCAAATGTCCTCCAGTAAACCTGGTGCTCATATGACTGTTCTCATATTATTCTGCAGTTGTGCAGTAAGGTTGAAGGACCATTTCACTTGCCATATGTCACTGGCTCTAAGACTGTCCAAAAGACTGTTAAATAACCATCTATGTTTGACTGCTGAAGTGTCTACATGTACCAGAACTGCTGGTAAATCAATCTGTGGCAAATAAAGTTTTCTGACAAATTGCAAGATATATTTCTTATATACTCTGTAGAGACGTGAGCGTTAGAAACC
>CAIGQV010003909.1:22646991-22674422 GCA_903798115.1 Danio jaintianensis
TGTGCGTGTGTGTCCGTGTGCGTGTACGTGTGTGTCTGCTGAGCTTCCAGATCGATTACAACTGTTGATGCTGACAAATGATGGTAATTTTCTAACTGTCTCTGAACCATTACAATGGTGATTATTTTCACAGTGTGGGCACACTATAGAAACTGCAGCAGGATGGCGAAGGTATCACTGAAATCAAAATGATGTTGAATTTTGGTGAATGGAAAATTTATGACACCAGGGAATGCTTACAGAGAAAATGTTACTACAGATATAATACAGATCAAATTATTATAATTATAAAAGCTGCATTTTTTTTCAAAAGCATGGTAAAATAATATTGTGAAATATTGTTACAACTTAACTGTTTATTTTTCTATTTTAGTACAGCCCAAAATATAAGATATCAGTTATTATCAGTTTTCTAACTGCTGCTGCAAAATAAAATAAAATATCAAATGAAATAGTCAGTATAAAATATATAATGTTTTAGGATCCCTAAATTTGGAAAGTTCTTATTATTGACAAAATATTGAGAATTTATTAAAACTTTCTGCCAATTCATCAAAGTATGGAGAACCCAAGCGACCAGAGAGAAGAGAGTTTTTAACTATTTCTTTTTTATTTTATTGTTTTGTCATGATGTATTTTTTAGATTTAAATGCAAGCTGATTTGGACTAAACGTGTCTAAATTATGACAAAATGCTATATAGACATCATGTAGTATAATATCATGAAAAATGTCTTGTTGGAGCAGTTCTTCTAAAGCCCTTCAGCTTCAGCAGCACAGCGGGTGGTGATCGCAGGTTTGCTTTTGATAGCTTTTGATCTCTGAACACCAGAGCAGCTGTAGTGGGCATTAAGATGGCTACTCTAAAATGAAGTGTTTTCACCATTTAAAGTGTTTCAGAGCTGAGTGCTTTACTGATCAACTGATTTCAGCACAGAGCCAAATGTGGACAAGGCATTTTTACATTATGCAAAGATTTTCTTGACTTTCTTGACTATTTTTGGATTATATTGATGAACAAGTGCTTTTTTATTATTATTAGTAGTAGTAGTAATATAGTTGATTACATTAACAATTGCAGACATTTATTTGCAACATTTATTTTTACATTTTGTTACAAACAAAAATACAAATATGATGCATTATCTAAATGCTAATGTCTGCACTGTCGCTGGTTCGAAGAAGGTCGCTGGTCCCGGCTGGGTCAGTTGGCATATCTGTGTGGAGTTTGTATGTTCTCCCCGTGTTTACGTGGGTTTCCTCCGGGTGCTCCAGTTTCCCCCACAGTCCAAAGACATGCGCTATAGGTGAATAGAATAAACTAAATTGGCAGTAGTGTATGTGTGTGAATGAGTTTGTATGGATGTTTCCCAGTACTAGGTTGCAGTTGGAAGGGCATCCAATGTGTAAAACATATGCTGGATAAGTTGGCGGTTCATTCCGCTGTGGTGACCCTTGATGAATAAAGGGACTAAGCTGAAGGAAAATTAATGAATGAATATAAGTTCATCATTCAACACCAATTCTGTGCGTTTAAGATAGAAAATGGAAAACATAGAGAGTGGCCTCTAAAGATGTACTATAATTGAAAATCTACAGACAAAATTAGATAAAGTACAATAGAATATACAATTAAACAGAAATAGAACGAACAATTAAAAGTGAATTATTTAACATCATTGCTGAGTAATTAAAGCATAAAAGACAGCAATATTTCATTATGTTATTTCAAATAAAATGTATAAAATCAAGAATGAGAATGTTAGTGCTACTAAAGTGGCGATTTACAGAGAAAAATGAATTATAATAATTTAGATAAATCAGCATCTAAGGATATTGTAATTGACAATTTGGAGACATAAATAAATTATAATTTAATAATCAAATAAGAGACTTTTAGATGTTTTATTAAAGAACACCAAACAGCCCACAATCTCAAAACTGCATGAAAAAACAAAAACTATAGATCTCTTGAAAGATTTGTTTTGTTTGGACGATTCTAGAGACCTTCATGATTGTGTTGATATATATTTGTGAACAAAAAATAATTTTTAGTAACATGAAAATTGCCTTTATTTGGGAGGGTTTGCCTTCATTTTGTATCCTGGAATTTAGTGTAGAAAGTTGAAAGCCTCATGTGACAGGAAGGAAATCAATTAATTAATCCTTTTTTTTATTTTTTGAAATCTTTTATTTAGCTGTTCGCTTACATGTCATTGAGAAATTAAACATAGATAACGAGTAGAAAATTATTTGGCCACTATGAATTTCAGCAACTAGTTAGCGGTGGACTTAAATGGGTTAATAACTAGACATAATTATAGATATATATTAAGAACCTTTATGGAACAACTATTAAATCAATATTTATCTTAATAAGTGATTATTAGCTAAATAATATATCTTATAAATTGTCTTCTTGCATTCCATGGTGGCTGAAATGTTCCCCTGTCGTTTCTCATAACCAGAGCTGTCTCTCCTCTTGAGATCTTTTATTTAAGAGCAGACTCCTCACCTCACTCCCTGTGGAAGTGAATCTGAGTTCAGCAGAATCTCTCTTTCTTACTGTCTGTGATGTGACTTGTCATTGTTGTGACAGAACAAGCATGACCCGCCCACAACAGTCAAGTTTCATCATATCTACAGTATAGAAATTCTCTCACAGATGGCATAGTGTGCTATGGAATTTTCTGATGTGTCTTTACTATCTGCAAAATAGGTCGGTGGCACTGGTGGTCATCAGATGTACATTAATATACAGATGGCATTCACTTAGAAGTAACACTTATAGATGTGCATTAAGCAATTCAACACGAAGAGGCAATACTCACAAGAAGTGCTACAGTACTTATACAAAGGATCTCATATTGCTCAGAGCTAGAGAAGGGGGGAGTATTTGTGTTTTTGTAACTGACTAGTCTAGTCTAGCATCCTCCATAAGACAGTGAACAAAACATCTGTATAAACAATACATTTGAAACCGCACTACTGATCTATGAATCAAGTCACACCCAGTCACACCAAGGCTGGCACTGAAAAATAAAAAAAATGCTTTTTTTTTCATTATTTCTTTGTTTTGTTTTTTTATGTAGCATTACACTAATAAAGTTTAGATGGTTAGTTTAATTATATTTTAACTAGAAATTAAGAAAGTTAACAGTTGTGTAGCTTGATTCACTTGTGTTTTCTGTGTACTTAAATAGATGCATTTGGGATGTTGTCCTGGGCTCTGCTAACTTTTTATGTAGATTTTTTTTTAACTCTACAGTTAAATAAAGTGACTTACTGACATTTTAGTAGTTTGAAATAACATGTTGAATGAGAAATATTATACAATAATAAATCCATAAAATAACAGAAAAGGTAAACTGGCGGCTCATTACCCTTTTTTTTTTTTTTTTATCAACCCAGACAATATATTGTTGCAAACCACTAAAAATGTCAAAAGATCACTTTGTTAAACTTTTCAAAAAAAAAAAATGTCAAAGTAGAGATTAAGGTAAAAATTCATGTCAAATAATAAATAGAAAACATCCATAAAACACCCCTGAATCATTGCCACCCGCTGTTAATCGTGTTGACAGAAATCATCTGCTCTTCTTTGAAATGAGTGACATTGTGACATTTCGTCATTGTGTCATTAGCTGGGTGAACATGCTTAAGGATGTCGAAAATTCATTTCTCAGTTTTGACAGAAATGCAAATAAAATGTCATTCCCTTTCAAAATGTTTTTGTTCAAAGTCTCAGTTATAAACAGAAAACACATGGCTAAAAAATAATGTTCTCATTAAATTATGATTTCTTTTTTGAATGAACATGGACTAAACAGTGGTTTAGCTTTGACGAACTTGTCACATTCATATGCAATTCATTTTAAAAGTAGTGCTAGTGAAATTTCAACAGTGCAAACCATGTCACCCAATTCAAAGCAATTCTATACACAGAAATAAATTTTCTGACCACCTTTTGATTGGGAAGATATAATCATCAGCTTTGTTTTTTTTAACAATCACCCAGTGGCTGATAGCGTGGAAAATTCCTTTTATCTTTCAATACCAACTACAGGCCAATACATCAGTGCATCTCTAGTTTTAAGTGATAAAATAAATTGCTGGAAGGCTTTAACGACTGTATTTCTTATCTCAACTAGAAACACAGTATTGTTTAGTTGACTTGATGACTAGTCTCACACATCTCTAGTTTAAATGGAAATGAGTTGACAGAGAGGCAGAAATCATCAAGGCCAGAACTTACTTCCTATTACTCTTCCTGAAGTATAGACATTTTTAGGGCACTCTGAGCTTTCCATATTTAAAGATTAAGCACAATAGACATCCAGGCATGCTACTACAAAAGCCATACCGGTTCCAGAGTTCATGTTAAAGTGAAAGAAATACAAACCCGCTGTTTCCCTCAGCACAAACGGCAAAGCACCTTCAGAGCATTTTTTTCTTGCTGCTAGTCACTGGAGGCTTTGCAAGGAACCCTGGGTAACTTCTGGATGCTTTTAAAGTGAGGCGAATCAAGTACAAGCACAATAATAAAGACATTTAGAGGGATCATTGTGAGTAGTGACCTTAGTAAATATCTTTGGTGATGCAAGGCTTACATCAGGAGCCCTTTTTAAGAAGTGCTATAAGAAATTGCGCTCTGGCAAATAGCATCATAAATTATTGAAAACATGTTCTCGTCCCACTTTGGAAATAAATTATTGCTGGAATTCAAATGAGCTGTGCATATACAAAATGTGCAGTCATTTAAAAATATATGCATCGTGCATGAAAAGGGTTGAATGTTATAGTTTCAGGTGTCCTTTAATGTCACTGCATGTGTTCGATCCCTCATAGTGAACCAGGACCACCTCACTGGTTTCCTGTCCTCCCTTCTGTTTGTGCTACACAGAGACCCTATTAAAGCATATGGAGTGGTAAGTTGTTGATATAATGGGGTGTGACAGACCATGAGCTCTGCTGTGATCTCAGGTCACCACATAGGTGTGCAGACATCTGTGGATGATACACGAACACCATAGCCTGCGAACCACAGTCATTTCCATCAGCTGCCCAATGAATTATGCCAACAAGGTGCAAGGTGTGAGGACTTAAACACCTTTTTTATTTTATGTTCAAATTATTTGCCAAACCCCAACATTATGAATCTTATTGTATATTATCGTGCAATTAGTACAATTTACAATATAAAAAGTCAATTCATATATATTCACTTAAATGAGAGCGTGTGAGAATTCTTGATTTCTAATACAGGGCTTGTGTCATTTATTGAAAAGTATTTGCCTGTGACAAATAATAAGCTACTAAAAAAGCATCCTTTTTCACAGAGCACAGTTTTTTCAGAATATACACTATACTCACTGCTGCAAATATTCTTTTCATTTTTTACAGACCTTAAGCAACACTCCACTGAGAGTTCAATGTGCTGGTCCTCAGTCAGCAATGCAATCAAACCTCACACATTCTACCTGTCAGAGCTCTTCTCCCAGTGTAACTAACCCTGCTGGGGTGTACTCTCACCTCCTGCTTCGCGTTTTTCATTTTTCTGTGCTTTTTCCTATGTTCTTCAATCCCTGAGTGAACTGTCACTAATTTGAAGCAAGTATGGGAAACATTGAAATTATCTGAGAGATTTAGAAACAAAAAAGTCTGGCAGAATGTAAAATGCATGTGTGCTTTGTCTGGAAATATTGTCTACAGTGATGTAAGTGGTCTCAATCTTTCAGTATGACAGTAAATATCAGATATAATGTGCAGAGCCATCCACCTATACTGGCACCCTTGTTAAATATGACCAAAGAACTCTATTAAAAATCTTTATTGTTTAAGCTTTTGGTCAAGATATTAATAGAAAACTGAATATGCTGAAAACTTACAATCTTATATTAATATTGAGTACCTATAGAGTAGTGGATCTACTGAGTCACAACAGTGTGATCAATCTGTGATCAGCTGCTAAATTCAAATCTGCTTTCCTGGCTGGTACTAAGCTAGAGAAAGATGAGCACGTTGGTTGTCGAATATCAAAAGTATTTTCACTTACATAATGTTTGTTTACACATTTGAATACACTTATTTACTAGCAAAACAAAACATGTGGGGTTTGCAAAAATACATGCTGATGTCTATGGAATGATAATGAATTATATTAATGGTATCAATGATCATTTTACACATAATCTGTAAACACCGTTTAGAAAACTATAGCATTTACTCTAATCTTCTTCGAATTAAACAGCCAGTTACTTTCATGTACTTTGGAAGGAGCTGATGAACTGACATGTTGTAAATCCAGCTGGTAATCTACCCACTGCAGTGCATGGGGCTGCGGCATGTGCCATGATTAAACAGATGTGTCACCATCAAATATAAAAGTGATATATTCTAAATAAAGGTCAAATTTGAAAACTTATGCAGGGGGTCAGCTTGCATAGGATTTAAAAGTTGTGTGCAAGGGTTTAATCAACTATTGCTGAACAAGGTTAAATTTCCTTTACAACCAAAAACACACTTCTTTGGAGCCATTCTCCAGCATGCCGTGTGCAGTGCTGCAGTGACATCCTTAAAAAAATGTCGAAACAGGTTCCAACCTGGAAGTAGCATTTTTGACAAGGAAAGAAGAGAAGATTTTTTTCAACACATTTCTAAACATAATAGTTTTAATAACTCATTTCTAAAAACTGATTTCTTTTATCTATGTCATGATGACAGTAAATAATATTTCACTAGACATTTTTCAAGACACTTCTATACAGCTTAAAGTGACATTTAAAGGCTTAACTAGGTTAATTAGGTTAACTAGGCAGGATAGGGTAATTTGGCAAGTTATTGTATAACGATGGTTTGTTCTGTAGACTATCGAAAAATATATAGCTTAAAGGGGCTAATAATGTTGACCTTAAAATGTTTTTTAAAAAATTAAAAACTGCTTTTATTCTAGCTGAAATAAAACAAATAAGACTTTATCCAGAAGAAAAAATATTATCAGACATACTGTGAAAATTTCCTTGCTCTGTTAAACATCATTTGGGAAATATTTAAAAAAGAAAAAAACATTCAAAGGGGGTTTAATAATTCTGATTGCAACTGTATGTAATTGTCATCCATACAAGCTGTTTTTTTAGCACGTCGTCTATGATTTGCATAAGGATCCAACTCTTTAACTTTGTAGATATCTCTCAATGCAGATATTACACGCCCGTCTTTTTGCTATTTTCTAAAAGCTACTTCCCATTTTGTGAAGCTCAACAACCTTGAGCCTCAAATCACAGCAATGTTCTTTGGTTTTAAGCATTGTGATGAATGACTGGGCAAGATTGAACTGTGTTTTCTCAAATTTATACCCCTGTGAACTATGAGCTCATGGTTGAACAATTTCTTCTTTCTTGCCATCAAAGTGTACTGAAAATGTGAAATATCAATGGCAATGTCATTTTTCTTTTTTTCATATGAATTAATTGAGGTGCTGCATTTGCAATTGTTTGTTCTAAATGAGAGCAGAGATTTTATTAATATTATGAACAAAAGATCAAAATAAAAAAAACATTAAAAAAATAAAATATTGATGGAGGGCTCAATATATTGAAATGCAACCTAAGCAAAAATTAAGCAACATTTTCAGAAAATAATCGAACACAGGCCAAAGTTTAATTGTATTGTTTACTAGCGCAGATAACAGATAGTGAGCCAGTGAATTGAGCATGGCTTGGATGGCAGTCACAGAGTTTAGTTTTCCAAGCAGCCCTCACCCTCCCTCCATGAGGACCGCACCGGTTACTATAGCAACACAGCCTCACTCAAAGGCTTTTTTGACTATTTGGACTTGATGTCAGGGTTATTTGGTTTGTCTGTATCTCCTTAAAAGCAAACCTCAATGCCAGTCAGACCAGAAAACAAAAAGATTTATCCGAAGTCCGGGGCTCCTGTAGACACACTAGAACTGCTCAAAATATGAAAATAAGCTAAATCAGTGTCATATTGAAGGGCTGAATATACATACCTTATTTGACAGTATGTACAGATCTCATTAGTATACATATGCTTTCACATTTTTTGAATGTGTAGAAACTAAAATATGGACATACTGACAGCATCTGAAGTAATTTACTTATGTAAAAAAAAAAATTAACTACTACTAACTGAAGTGTTTACTATGCACTACCCAACCCTATCCACTGACTTTGTATTGTGAAAAGCTGCCTACTTGTCATGTCTGGAATATAACATAAAACAATATCAGCAAACTGCTATGTGACAAGGCATACAAAAAAAAGCTAAACACATCCCAAAGTACGTTTATAAGCTGAGTGTGTGTGTGTGGGGGGGGGGGACTAATGTTTAAGGACACAAATATAGACTGCAGCATGTCATATTAGAAAAAAAATAATGGTATGCCTTTTTTACAAGGAGTGAAATGTAATCATTCAACATTTTCACCATGTCAAAGGATTACTACAGAAAAATCTAAAGCATATTGTGTCCCTTTTTCTTACCCTCTTTTTTTTGTGAGAAATGATCCAACTAAATAGCCCACTGTAAGATATTTGACTTTTTTTGTTTTGCTAAAACAGACAAGTTGTTAGCTATATTCACTAGCTATGGCACTTGCAAACATGTTACTGCATAGATTTATCTACATACTAAAAAGTTGCGTACTGTCAAAATGCTACAGCTTACTGTTAGCTTACATACATTTGGAAATTTAGCTTTCCAGTGACACAAAGTTCACTGCACACATTGGAATAAAATGTCAGAATCCCATTCTGAAATAAACCCATTCTTCCTGCTGATGCTTTTAAGTCTATTACTTCCTATTTCCACCTATTACCCGCAATAGAATGTCAGTGGAGACAATAGTATGGGCGTTATCTTAAGCCTAGTTCACACTACAGGATTTTAAGCCCGATTTGGAAGTTAACGAGCTCGCCGACAGATCGGGCTGTTATCGGGGAAAAATCTGGGGGTGCACGGCGCTCTGCAGTCTTTCTGTGTGAACTACTGAACAATGCATCAAAGAGAACCGCTGACGCGTCGCCGACACCTCGCAGACAAAAAAATCCAATATCTAGCATGCTAAATATTCCAGAGCAGTCTGCCGACTCGACCCCACGTGCGGTCAGATGTAGTGACGAGCTGCAGCCAGTGAAAGAGCATATCAGCATGAGCTGAATGGCCGTGTGCTCAGGAGCTCAACAGAAACGTCTGCGATTGGCCAGAATGGGCATCGATGAACTCGCTTCATTCTGCTTTAATACGGACAGGAGAGTAGGCTATATTAACTGTGCAACTAGAATTCTATAACTATTAGTATTACATAGCATTCATTCTGACCGTTCTCATATTGTCAAGTCATATTTACATTCAAAGCTTCTATTGAGATATTAAAATTAAGCTTTGAATGTCTGTCATCATATTTTATGACACCATTACCCTAAAAATATTATCTTTTTGGTAATACAACCTATAGACCATTTTGAGGGATGTAAACAATAACAATGGTCCCAATGTATTTCCTGTATTACATTTTGAATTTCTATAGCTTCCAAGAATCCAAAAAGGTCCACATATTGATAAATAATGTTATGGCAGCCGTTTTAATATTATGATATTATTAAATTGCCTTTTGTTAATGTTATGAAATAGTTTGGTAACAAGCAGGAAATGTTTAAGGGCCAGTGACATCGCCACATTGAAATGGTCTATACATATGTAGTTAAGACAGTAGAACACCCACAAAGGTCTCGGCCTCGCTTTCGTTTTCACTTTCAAACAGGATCTATTTCGCGGCACAGAATATGCTGTTTTGAAAGATATATCTGAAGTAAATTTATGTTTTTGCTATCAGAAATTTACGTGTATGTTAGCAGGAGGTTGCTATGCAAAAAAGGCACGCATATTTAAAGTCACGAAACTTTTCCAAAAACGAACACAAATATACATGAACAAATAAATAAAAAAAACACTCGAAAAATACAAAACAATCAACCAAATGGCAAAAAAATAAACTCTGTCTTCAAAAAAATGCATTATTAGTTCGGTTCACTTTCTGCTTCGCTTTCGATAAACGCAGTTTTGATTGCGCTGCCAGAGTTTGCGTTTACGTTTCTCAAATTTACGTTTGCGATTCTGACACAAAGCTCTCGTGGGGGCGGGCTTACCTGCGATTCGTTCTTATTGGCTCAGGGGATTTTGATTGGCGTCTCATTGAACCGGAAGTGCTGTGTCACGCAAAACATCGAAGAAGAGAAGAGCGCGCATCTTTGAACTGCGAACCTGTAAGTAACCACACGAATGGTAAACAGAGTAACTTATATTTATGAACATTAATGATAAAACACGGATATTTCCAACACCAGAAGGAGATGAGTAACGCTGATCGAGAGGGACACGGAGCGTCGCCAGCATCCTCGGCAGCATGAGGTAAGTTTGTTTTTTAATGCTATGATGATGGGAAGAAAAATCGATGTATAGCTAAGCCCTATTCCTGTGTAGAATGCAAATTTATTGTATAATTTACTTGTATGCATTTACTGCGTTTCTGGTATATGGTACTTAAAGGTAGAAATGCTCAGTTTTTTCTGTTTTGTAATTTAAAAAAAAAAATCCAATGTTAGAAAGAAATACACAGATATCTAGGAAACGTCAGGGTATTATAGATATGTCCGTTTTATTTCAAAGAGTTATTAAATTACAAAAATTAAAAACTCTCTGACTGCCTCTGTAGTTCTAGTGTTAAAGCCACATCTTGAACCTTGCAGATGAGCGATTGATCCGCTGATGGCGGATTTCCTTGAAAATTTGAAACGCTGTCAGTGATGTCATCAGGACACAAGCAGCCAATAGTGTTCAGCTTTTTCTGCCGGATCCTCCCTCAACATTTCGTTGGCTGTGGTTTGGTAGCTTGACTGAGCTGCTGGAGGAACAAGTTGTTGTCAGATCATGTAGTGTGTGACCCCCCTCTTGTGGATCATTTACGTAGTGTCGCGTAGTGTGAACACCACAGCGATTTAAAGACACAAAATCAAGTCATGTAGTGTGAACGCCACAGAGATCTGCCGATGTTTAAAGTCATGTAGTGTGGACTAGGCTTTAGCGGGTGGTACAATGTCCACTACGTATTAGACCTGGTCCAGTACGTCATCGTGATTACAGACTGCAGCAAGGACATCTGCTTGTTTGGGATGGGCAAAATCTGCGCAGAACCGATCACCGGTGATCACCGCAAGATGCATGCCGGTTAGAAATGTGTCTGACTTGCGTCCGCCTCGCTCTGATGTCACGCTGACATGTGCCAAAAAACTCTTGCGAAGGCGAGGCGGGTACCTCGGATTGAGCAGTCGGCTGCAGTTGCTCTCCAAAGACTGCACTCACCAAAAGCATGATGGGAAACGACTGGCTGGCGACACAGCTGAATGGTTATTGGATGAGACTGACAAATTACACTTTATTCTCTATCTTTTGTTTTTTCTAAGGTTTATACCTGGCTTTGTATAGCTTTTTTGTATTTTCGTTGATAAATTAAAAAAAAGACAAAGACATGCGTTACATATGTTTATTTATTAAGATTTACATGCAAACAAAAACAAAACACACCTTTGTAAAAACATAATGTGACCTATCTAATATAACTAAATGTTATAAACAAATGATGTGCATGTGCTGTATTATATTTCTCTCGTAGTTTAAAGTCCTGTTTGTTGTCACTTTCACTTTTTTGTATGTTTCTGTGAATTTTGTATTGTAATTTTTATGCAACGTTATTCGATGAAAGTCAATCCAATCCATACATATATGCATGCATACAAAGGTAATGAGACTGTTTTGCCATTATGCCTCATCTTTGTGTGGTTTCATATGAGAAGTGAAAGGGGTGTAGTAAACAAAACACTCAAACATATATGTATGTAAAGTCAAAAGTTATGTTTAATAGACCAAGAACATGTTCACAGTATTTCCTACAGCCTAATAGTTTTTATTCAGGAGAAAGTCTTAGGCTATTTATTTTAGTCTGGCTGGAGTAAAAGCAGTTTATATAGGCATAATAAGCATGTCAATATAATTAGCCCTTAAGAATTTATTTATGTCTACAGAACAAACCACTGTTGTCCAATGGCTTTCCTAATTTTTCTTTAACATAAATAATCTATAGATACCTATTTAAATTGCACTTTAGGCTGAATACTAGTACCTTGCAAAAAACTAGTAAAATATTATGTAAATTATATTATATAATATAATATTATGTCATCATGGCAAAGACTAGAGAAACAAAATCTGTTAAACATTTAACATATTTGATGCAATAATTTTTTTTTTAATTTAATAATTTTGTCTTCAGTTGTATGTCCCTTTATGCCCTCTATAAAAAGTCTGGAATTACTATAGAAATTGACCACTTGTTCAATAAAATGCCAAATTCTAGGGACATCACTAGCAAAACAAATAAACAAACATTTGTCATGACCTGTCACTCAAAAGCATCTTAGCTACTTAATTTATAATTTAGCCAAATTTGATTTCTTGAAACCTTTCTTGCTGTATAAGCTGTTTATTTTGTCATTCTTTTAACATATAGGCTCACTGTTGAATATACAGATTTATATTTTAAATACACCCTTTTAAGTAATGAGCTGTTCATCTTCTGTGATTGTGACCATCTTTTAGTAAAAACAATGATATTTCAATTGCATCCACTCCCACATTCAAAAAATATTATAGTGGCCTAATTTATAGCCTACTATAGTGTTTTTGAACCATATGCCTATTATTTAAAAAAAGCCTATTTAAATTCTATAGTTCCCACATAGCAAACTTTCTCTGGCCCAGATCTGGCCCACACAATCAGCTTTTGCTTGGCCCACATGCCGCAGTGAATTACGGTACATGATTGGACCAAGTCTGGCTTCCATACAAGAGCCAAACATGGACCATATCTGGGCCAAGTCTCAGCCAAGTTAATAACCCATAACTGGGCCTGAACATGGCCAGATATGTTGGTGTGTCACTCACTACCGCAAACAATTTAAACCCATGAAGCATTTCGCTTGATGGCCATGCTTTTTCTTGAAGCAACCTGATTGGTAGAATTTTTTCTTTACTCACAAATAATTTAAATGTATTTTAAAAGTGGGTCAAGATAGGCCAAACTTACGTGGCTCACATATAAATTTTTAATATTTATATATATATTTTAATAAATCTGGGCCAAATACTTCATTTGATATCTGGCCCAAGTCTTGTGTGCCGCCTTAAAGACAGTGCTACCTCTGCCAAACCTGGGCCATGTTTGGCCCACATGCTGTATGCCAGGGTCAGACGAATGCCTGCTGTGCCAGCTTTATGCCAAATCTGGGCCAGAATTCTTTGCTACCTGGGTTGCTATGGTATCACAACTATAAACATAACCGAATACTGAAAAATATTTTCAAATCACTATAATTTTTAGGCCTACTATAAAATTACTATAGTATTTTTTTCTTGAGGTCATTCATCTGCGATAATAACGCGAACGCGATCTTCGCCACTGGTGACGTTTCCAGGCGGCAAAACAGCGAGATTCGGGAAGTGTCCGACTTCTGATGTATTTTTTGAGCCCTCCTCTTACTGTAGCCGCCTGCTCTCGTCTACATTGCAGAAAAGGCAAGGCGCATCTCAAACAAGCCTCTTGACTTTTCTCGAAAGAGCGCATGCGCGCGCCACAGCCTATCGTCAGCACAGCAAAAGAGGATATTTGTTTGTTCCCACCGGTGATGAGTCTGATCTGCAGGCGGTGAGTAAATACATTAATTGCATTTCTTTTGTTAGCAATCGGCCCATATGTGCGTAATGTAAACATCACGAACATATTGTGAATCAAAAGTTTCATGTGTGCTTGATTAGCTCCTCCCACGGCACGCCCAGGCCAACAAAATGAATGGAGCTTAATAAGAATGTTCGTAACATTTCCAGAAAACATCTAAATACATCACAAATATAATTTCATAATCCATGCTTGTTCCTAAACTTTGATTTGAAGCTTTATTTCTGTGTGCACAAATCTTAAATATAACTCTGATCAAGTTCGGTCAGACTAATATCAAGTTCTTTGATGCGAATCTCTGATAAACTTTTGTACAGCGTCCTACAGTGCTAATGTTAAGTAAACCTCACAAGCCATCTGTCCATGTGGAAGGAAATTATTATTCCAAAGCTTGTTAACAGAGAAATAAAATGTGGTTCTTGTCCACTTTCAGTGGGAGTCCGTGCCAGATGGGAGTGGACATGTTTTGTTTGCTTCAGCTGTCAATTTGAGAAATAGCACAGTGCTACCAATTTTTATTCAGAGAGGATTTGGAGCTGCACACTGGTGCTTTCTCGTTCGGTTCTTCAGCTGTTCCACCTTCTCAGTTAAGGCTGCAGGCAGGTGCAGACAGGTGTGCAAATCTCCAGGGAGATAGAGGCACATCATTCTGTTAAAAGTGGATTTTGGCTGATAAACTTTCATCATCCAAAACTGTTTGTTTAGAGGTGCTAATATGGGAGACTACAGGTTTGCACTTGGGTGTAAAGCAATTTCTAAGCTACAGGGTGAAAGTTCAAGAAAGCAGATGTATCTGAGGCCCTTTTGCCACCTGATTTTAACATACATTTCCAGTGATCTGAGCACAAGTGGTCAGCCGATATTCATCATCATTTTCACCTTGGTATTAACATGCTTTCAAATGTGTCTTTTGTGACTGACCACTTGTGCTCAGATCTCAATCTGTACATTACTTTTGCAGGAGTTTTCAGTGACGCACAAATACTATTGGTTGGATTAACTTGTGTTAGGTGAATGTTATGTTTTGGTATAACACAGTGAAGTATGGATACCTTGTTTTTGTTCATAATTTTATGAAAGCCATCCAGTCAAATACATTTTTGACAAATGTGGACAAGTTCAAAGCATTGTAGACCACATTTTCATCTGTATTTAGCATTGTCTACTTGGGGTCAGATTATCAAAAATATCATAATTATACCAGGTGTAAATTAGGGCCTGAATCTTAGATTTGACAATGAAATGAAATGAGGATTAAATCTAAAAAAACATGAAATGCAACAAAATAATTGTCCTATATTAGCTGTATTACTGCCTACACTTTAAAAATGCCAACTAATGTTTAGTTTTCAACCTTTTCAATATAAGTTGAAAATTGATCATAGCTTGGGCTTGATAAATTAGACATATTTGTCATCAAAAACCATACTTTAAAATTCTAAATGAAGGCTTATATTCAAAACCAGTCAACCTACATCGTCAAGTGGTTGAGGTCATATTTTGTGGAATCACTTAGTTAAAATGGCTATAATGTTTTCCAATGTATCAGAACGAAAAAAAATATTTAAGTAAGGTACTATTCCAAATATGTATGTGAATGACACAAAGATAGATGGAATCAGATCAGCGATGCTAAGCAGGTACCTTTACCAGGCCATACTGACAGTCCCTTCTGGTTGGATATATTATATATTGCCTACAACCAAAAGTAATGAACATAATTAATTGTAGATGCAAGTTCAATTTCATGTCTGTTTGACATGGAGACCCCCTGAGGTTTAATATAATAGTTGCTTAATATGACTCAGGATGATGGCACCACCCTGTGCAGGAGGCTTATTTTCCATATATATTCAATAGACGATCAGGATGCACAAGTAAAATACCTGTCAGGTTCTTGTGCACCTACTGCAGAGGTGTCCAATTCTGCTACTGAAGGGTCAAGATGCAGCAGAATTTATCTCACCAGCTCCAGCACACTAGCCTGAGAGTTTCTATGTAACTACTGCATTGTTGGAGCTAAACTTTGGGAAAGATGTGGAAACCACTTACCTGCTATATCAGTTTCTAGGGGCTTGAACACTTTCCTCTTTGAGAGCCTAAACGCTTGGATATATTTCTTTTTCAGCATTCTGCACCATCTCGTGCACAGCGATATCCGTATATAAAAAGAGTATGATTACCTTTGTAAGTGCACTCTCTGTTGGGAAGATTGACTGTTTACAGATTCTCATGTTTGATATATGTCATTAAACAACAGGACACTTGGGCTCCAGACTGTTATGAATACAATCCGCTCCATTTGCCAAGGCTGTGGATTAAAAGTAATAACGTAGCATAAATATTAACGTTCTTGTACAGACTGATAATTTCTCAAAGCTAGTAAAGATGTAAAGAGTACAAAAAAAACTAAAACATTGAGTAAAAGTACAGATTCCTTACAGTAAAAATGACTCCAAGTCATATGTCACCCATTTTAATTACATTTTGTTTTATAGAAATAAAATGAACAGCTCAATACTGCAATAAATCAAGGTCAACGCAACAGCTACTTTAAACACCTTCAAACATTCAAGTGTCAGTTAAGCTCAAGTACTAGAAAAGAGCATAAACAAAAAGGTCACTTTAAAAATATGGATAATTAAAATAATATTAAGTAAAATTAATAGCCTATACTCGCAATGGATGTTGTGGTTCCAGCTTAATCCGCAGCAGTCGAGTCGAATCATATTTATTTCTCTAGAGATTTACACAGTATGGACTGCGTCAAAGCACTTTCACAAAGATAAACAAATACATAGCATATACCCAACTATGATGATCAGATCAGATTCTGGCAGAAAGCTGATTTTAAAGAAACAGGATCATTAGCACAAGTTGGTTCAGTTAAAATGCTATAGTTCAGCTATAGGCAGATCTGCTATCCGCTTGTTAATTTGAGATGTTGAAAATACTGTTTCTGGGTTCAACTTTAAGCCACTACTGATTCAAATAGAAAATCAATTCAAAACACATTATCCATATCACACATTAAAGCAAATTGTTTATAATATCATGGTGTCACTACAGTCTCTTGGCTTGTTGCATCCCAAACAGCAATATTTTAATGATTTATAAAGGGTGAACAATTTTCTGACCATCACTTGTGTATTTAAACATTATGATCAAGAATATTTTGCATTACGACACAGTGTGAGCATATATTAGTAACATTTGAAGTTCTGTTTTGGCATCTGATAACATTTAACAAGTGGATAGGCAGAAATGTTGATATTCTCAGTTCACTGCCACTGTCATTGTTGTATGATGTGATTCAAAGCAACTCTGCACAAAAGAATAGTCACATCATTTAGCTAAATTCAGTTTAAGTTCCTGATCTCATACCTGTGATTTAGCAACTATTTGTTATTGAATGCATATTTACATAAGTTAGCCTTGTTGGCTGATTTGGGTAAGTAATTTATTCTAATACATTTAATACTCTGTAGATGGCAATATTCTGTAACATACACTCACCGGCCACTTTATTAGGCTTTATTAGGACCTGTCCAGCTGCTCGTTAACAAATTTCTAATCAGCCAATTACATGGCAGCAACTCAATGCATTTAGGCATGTAGACATGGTCAAGATGATCTGCTGCAGTTCAAACCGAGCTTCAGAATGGAGAAGAAAGGTGATTTAAGTGACTTTGAATACAGCATGGTTGTTGGTGCCAGACGGGCTGGTCTGAGTATTTCAGAAACTGCTAATTTACTGGGATTTTCACACACAACCATCTCTAGGGTTTACACAATGGTCCGAAAAAGAGAAAATATCCAGTGAGCGGCAGTTCTGTGGGCGCAAATGCCTTGTTGATGCCAGAGGTCAGAGGAGAATGGCCAGACTGGTTTGAGCTGATAGAAAGCAACAGTAACTCAAATAACCACTCGTTACAACCGAGGTATGCAGAAGAATGCACTCTGAATGCACAACACGTCCAACCTTGAGGCGGATGGGCTACAGCAGTAGAAGACCACACCGGGTGCCACTCTTGTCAGCTAAGAACAGGAAACTGAGGCTACAATTCGTATGATGAGTCTCGATTTCTGATGGAACATTCGGATGGTACGGTCAGAATTTAACGTTAACAACATGAAAGCATGGATCCATCCTACCTTGTATCAACGGTTCAGGCTGGTGCAGGTGGTGTAATGATGTGGGGAATATTTTCTTGGCATACTTTGGGTCCAAAGGATGAAGGATTAAGGCACTCAACTAATTGTCAGCAGCCATAAGTATTCATTTAGCTTTTTTGTTGTTGTTATTTTTATTTTATTTTATTATATTTGTTTTTTTACTTGCAATGTCCCTTTAGTTTAATTTTGCTGAAATGGATCTAAATTTAACCTTCATTTTTTTTTTTTTTTTTTTGGTTGACTAAATCAAATAGTCAATAATGAAAAATAATCCTTCAGTATTTAAGATTACTAATTTGGTAACTTTAATATTTATTAAACACAATTCTACTTGTCACTTTTGGATGTAAAAACTCTTAGCAACTCTACTTTTTGTTGTTTGGTATGTTTTTACTCTTTAAACTATAGTCAAAAAGCAAACTGTTATGATTGATACTGCAAAGCTACAATGCCACGCGTCATATAATCTGTCGAATCAATGACTATAGCTATTCCTTCAACTCGCTGTGCCAGCCACAGTTTTCTTGTCTCTGCTCAACTGAGAACAAGAGCAAACGCAAACCTCTCTGATGCCCTTCATTTCCTTGTCACACTGTGGTCAGGCCAAAAAGACAGCATGGGTCAGACCTTTTTGACAGCAAAAATAGTATTTCTTATCCCTCTCGGTTTCTTATCCACCTCCTGTCGAATGCAAAAGCAGTTTTCTTGTTGATGACTATCCATTTGAGAGTCATCAGACTTCACTCATGTATCTGAAGCAAAAACTGTGAATGCAGTTCATATTCCAAATGTCTGTTACAAGGTCAGATAAAGGCTTCAGATGAACTGTTTATTTATGACAGAACATACACTTTTTTGAATATTTTTTCTAAATCCTCACAAAGGCATTTTTAAGTCATCAACAAAAATCCCTCCCCTGTTGAATCCATAATGAATAATTTCTTTTTTTTTTCGTTTTCAAAATTAATGTGAAATTAAAAAAAAAGAGAATAGACAAAGATTGGGGACAGTGTCATTCTTCAAATAAACAATTAATCCACAATTATAAAAAAAGTCAAATCACAATGCCTTGTGTACTCTACAAAAGTATACAGTATATCACCACCTAACAGCCTTGGAGCTCAAGCCAGGTCTGTCTCGAATGGTTTATACATTATTTGCAAAAATCAATTTCGCTACGGAGAAAGTCAATGGGATTTTTATTTCCAAAACCCAGCAGTCGCACTCTGTCTTTTTTGATCTGCTAAAGTTTTGGCCGTGCCCCACAATCGAAGCACTATAAATAACGCTGTGAACCGAGCTGCCCCCTCAAAATCATTTTCATAAAACTGTTTCATTTTTCATTCAATAACATCTCCCCTTGCCTTTATGAGGCAGAGTTCATAAAATCATAAACTGTGCAGCACTCAGAGTCAAGATTTAACCCAATTTATGAGTAAAGAAGCCTATCTATCAACCCATTAGCTCTCGATTAGGTCAAAATATGGAACATCAATTTTGAAAATATGTGTATGTACACATACATTAGAGGGCTCCTATAAAAACATAAACCTCAAGCAACATTTGTCACCTTGGTCCTGTCAAGTTCTTACTAAAAAATGACAATACTTAAATTTAAATGAGAATTTCTGTTTAAATTTAGATTGAAGCCAAAACTCATTCCAACTCCAAAGTCATTCTGTTGTCCTGCTTGAGTGACAGTCAGAAAGTCCAAAAGATTCATATTTTGGAAAATGCATTTTCACTATGCAGTCAATATGTAATTATTTTTATCTTAAAATTTAACTTTTTTTTTTTTTTAATGTCCCACTATTTGTATGCAGTTCTGCGCTGTTGTTTTGGATGTCACAGTAATATCTCTCCAGGTGGAAGGAAATGTCATAAGCAGTGAAGCCTGCGGTGCTGCTGAAGGCTGCTGTAAATCACAGACTCTTTGTAATGCATCTGCATTCTTAGGTTTGAACAGGAAAGGGAAATAAACTGAGAGAAGAGAAGCAGTGGCAATATGAGCAGAAAGGTCTTGAGGAGATCTGAGACTATTATTAAGTCTTCTGTCCAGAGCATTAACACTTTTGAGCATAAATTAGCATTTAAACCAGTGCAATGTTATGAAATGTCCTTTTCTTTATTAAATATTCTTAGTTCTCGTGACAATGAGGCAATACAAAATATTGCTGACTCCCAACTTTAGTTTTGTTTCAACAGGAATCCTAAGGGAACTATTTTACCTTTATTCATAAAGTTGAATCTTCTATATAAAGTTTTCATTTCTTGATCTTGATGGTGTAATTTAATGGCAAATGGGGTTTAAATGTGCCATTTGTTGGTAAAGTACGAAAGTCTATCTAAATAAAACATGCTCTTGACAAAGGTGCCACAATAAAAATGCTATAGAAATGCCCTCAGGCTAAGCCACTGAATCAATATTGAAGCAAAGGAAAGTCAGTAAAGAAATCGATAGTTCTTGATGGGGAGAAATATGTACCTGTTAGATGTGCTAGTGCATGAATGAAAGTGGTGGCACTCATAACATGTGACAAGTATAGAGCTGAAACTATGCTAATAAATATATGATGTGTTGAAAAAAAGGCATACTGAGAGAAAATGGTTACAAACTCAGGATAAGTGGCACATTTGATTATTTTTTCTTCTTTAAACCACTAGAGGGCACAAAAATCACCTCAGCTCTTTTCTTAAATGGAAAATTCACAGTAAAATGAAAATTATCTGTTAATTTACTGTTAATTTACTCACCCTGTGGCCATCCAAGATGTTGGGGACTTTTTTCTTCAGTGGAACATTATTTTTGTTTACTAAAAAAGCTGTAATTATTGGAGATTGAAATGGAAGTCAATAGCTACCGAAAAAAAAAATACATATAGGCAAAACAAAGTATTGTGAAATGAAATCACTTGTCTTTGCAAGAAGCATTAAGTATTATTACCTTTAATGTAATATTTATGTAGAAAATTAGAATCAATAAAATCAACTATGTTTCGAGACAAAGGTGTTGATCATGGTTTTCAGTTTTGTTCAAGGTAGTTAAAGCAAGGGTTTAGCTGTAAAATGGGAACATGAAAAAATGTGGTATTGTTTTTGAAAATGAATATAAGTGAAGAAATGCTCTTGTTGTTATTTCAGACAATATTACTTATACACTGATGTGGTATGCGTTTTTTCTGGGTAAAAAATTTAACTCTACTTTTAAATGAAACCAGATTTGGGGTGGCACGGTGGCTCAGTGGTTAGCACTGTCGCCTTACAGCAAAAAGGTCGTTGGTTCGAGTCCCGGATGGGCCACTTGGCATTTCTGTGTGGAGTTTGCATGTTCTCCCTGTGTTTCCTCCGGGTGCTACGATTTCCCCCACAGTCCAAAGACATGCAGTATAGGTGAATTGGGTAAACAAAATTGGCCGTAGTGTATGAGTATGTGTGTGAATGTGAGAGTGTATGGGTGTTTCCCAGTACTGGGTTGTGGTTGGAAGGGCATCCGCTGCGTAAAACATATGCCAGAATAGTTGGCAGTTCATTCCGCTGTGGTGACCCCTGATAAATAAGGGACTAAGCCGAAGGAAATTAATGAAGAAACCAGATTTGCATCTTTTTCCATTGCCCTATGAATTATGTTAGTTATGAGCCATTGTCAACGTTTTCATCTAAAAATGACATAGATAATAAATTGTTTTTATTATTTAGTTGTATTTTCAAAGATCTGTGAGAATGAGGACTGTTTTGACAACTTTGTCATCATCAATAAGCAAAACTTTTGCCATCATACTACAAAAACTTCAGTTGTTTATCTTTTATTATAACTTTTTTTTAATAATTTTTTTTCCCATTAGCTTCAACTTTCTGACTTAAAGAAGTGTCATTGAAAGTGCACAGATGAGCCCTACCTACCTCAGAGATCTTCACTGTCATCTTATTTCACTCCAACTTATTTCCAATCATTTATTCATTCATGTATTTCTGAGAATAAAGCACTCAGAGAAGTGCCATCAATACAGAGATTTTATCTCTTTCTTGAAACACGGCAGGCTGTCAGGAGCTTTATGAATGTTGCAGTATCTAAACGCAGAGACATTGATGAAATGGTGGTACGGCTCAGTCATTGATCCCCAAACGTTGTAAGTTGCTTTAGATTAATGACACTATAGCCATGGGAGGACCCCATCTGCATACTATTTCCATCTTGATGGGACTGCGGCATGACGGAGCATTACTACCCGCACGTGAGCTTGTAGACGACATCTTATACATCCCTTCTAAAGGATGACACCAGTGAGAAAACTGACTGGAAAGGGTCAGAAATCATTTTCAATGCACTATTCATGCAGAGGCTTTTACTGGGGTAAAGTTAATTAAAAGTTTACACATACTCATGATGAGAAACTAATGGAATGAAAGAATAAACCATAGGATTATGCTTTTCTTTTGAATGGAATTACATTCGCAAGAGCATTAAGCCATAAGAGTATTAAACCATCTCAACAAAATTTAGCAGAGCCTCTAATTAATTCAACATTGTTAAAGATTAGTTTGACGAATGAGCAATACTGTTCTGAAAATTGACGAGTTGTTTTTGCATTAAGAATAAAAATATTGTAAAAATAAATAAACTGAATTAGATTTTTACAGTCTCCACAGAGAGATCGGGGTGGGCTTGGTTTACCCAATAACAACAAGCTCTTTGCCCACCATGGCTCCACCCAGTAACAACATTTTGCAAAAATGTGACTAGTTCTCAGAAATATGTCTTAAGGTGCTTTGGCAGCCTTTTGTACTTGTATACTTAAAAAAATTTGGGTTAGTTTTCAAAGTACCAACACAGAGAGACGCATGCATATTTATCATGAATGCAAAAAATAAAACATCAATTTCTTTGGAAGGCAATTTTAAACGTAGATATAAATTCTCTGCTTGGAGAGCATTAGTAATGCTTGTCAGGAAAGCGAACACACACAAAAAAAAATACACATTCTGTGTGTGTGTATGTTTCCTGTGAGTGAGGGACTTTGTAGCGTGTGTGCATGCGTGTGTTTGTATGGGAGATGCATGTGTCCTTTAAAGATTCAAAAGAACTAGAACAAATTTAATTTCCGCTGAAGGCAAACAAAAATTGGATAAAAATTATGTTTGCTTACTAAATACAAAGTTTGGCCATTTCATACATGATTAATAGGGTATCACTTTCATGAAAAAGTATGTTTGCTTTTATATCAGAAACAAACAGTACAAGAAATTGCATGAACAGTAATCATGACCACTCTTTTCTGAAAATCAAAACAAAACAAAACAAGTAAACATCTGAACAGGAAAAACTATTTAAAAAGTAATGCTAGGTGTGAATGTCATTTAGACTTTAAATATGTAGTTTATTTATATGGATAGTGCATATTTCAAATGATGTTTTGACAATTTTAGAGAGTTTCAGCACATTCATTGTTCTTGAACCCCATTGAAAGTATCCTTACCTCTGACACTTTTTTTGAATCTACTGGAGGCTCAATTGTTTTGTGCTCTAAAATACTTTTAGTAGTGACAATATTTAAGAATCATCTATTATTTGTTCCAGAGCAAACATATTTGACTGTGGGCAAGGTTGTGGTTCCAAACCTTTATGAGTTTCCTTTTTCTGTTGAACACAAAAGAAGTTATTTTGAAAAATGTTAGAAATCTGAAATCATTGACTTCCATGGTAATTATTTTTCTTACTATGCAAGTCAATTGTTACAGGTTTCCAGCATTTTTCAAAATAACTTTTTTGTGGTCAACAAAAAAAAAAAAAAACAGGTTTGTAACAAGTAAAGTTTGAGTAAGAATACTTATATTGTTACTAAATATTGTTGTTCAATAAATTATTTGAATTTATACAACAGTATTATTCATAAAATCATGTTGTACTGAATAAAGGTTTGTGTTTGTTGTGTTGATTGTAAAATCAGGATGTATTATTCCATCACAGATGTATACATCCCTTTCACCTGTAGAAATTTAAAAGATTGCTTTATAATGAGGAGTCTGACTAAATACAGAGATGAAGGTAAATCACTTTCTCTCTCAATCTTTTACATTCTCTACCATAATACGCTTGTGCCAGTGTATAAAGGTATTTATTTGTAAATTTATCGATTCCTTTGCCATTTACTGGGTTAATGTTGTTTAATTCCAAGATGTGGTAAAACAACACAGGCAGAACTATTGTTTTATTGATTTTGTTTTGTCATTCTGCATTATTACCTTGAATAAATGCATCTGTAAGCAAGATCCTTTTCTGTCAAAGACATTACAATGCATAATGCAATAACGAAACTCAACATTGCTTCATTACTAGATCTAGAGTGACATTTTGTAATTAGCAACAGAGGCTTGTAAAACTGACAACACTTTTGTTATTTAAAAACGTTTAAAAAATATGTTATGATGGTGGGGGAAATTATATTGTAACCAGGTTAAAAGAAGTTCATACTTCAAGGGAAGGAGATGGCAAGTATCAGTGAATGCTTAATAAACCTTAATAATAAAGTAAACCCAAAACAAAAGTAAATAGACAGCCCCCCATGGATGACTGCCAAACAAACATAAACAAAACTGAAATCTAAATGACCCAGGCCGGGTGCTCTCTAGTCTTCCTCTGGTGCCGCCATACAGTACAAATAAGTATCAGCATCATATAGTTTTTATTCTTCAGATAGCTGCTTATACATTTTTGCAGAAGATGTTTCCTACATATACTGGAGGCTTAACCTCAAGATTCAAACTGGTATTGTTATCCCAAAGGGTTCAGCATTTTAATGACACCCAACAGGCGTCTGTTGCCTATTGCAAAATACACAAGCCGTAAGGCTGAGGAAATTGAATGGAAGAGGGCAGGATCAGCTAAAGCCTGAAACACAATAGATCTCGGAAACCATGAGTTCAGTTGTTACGACTTGAAGAGGAATTTGAACACTGAAAAGGTCAAGCGAATAATATACAATAGAATTTCTCACCTGTGTCCCTTTGAAAAGATTGAAAAGCGCTTTATACACATATATCCTATTCTGAGTCCTTGCAATCTTATTACTTTTTTTTTTTTTTTTTCAAAGACCTGTAATAATAATAGTGTTGTGGCACCCCCTTGTAAAGTATGACAGTGAAGACAGAAAACAATGAATGAAAAAAGAAAGATAAGACAGAAGTCTATAACTGAAAATATTCACATAATTTAAAACCTGAAATTACGAATATGTGCATAGTACGTTAAATCAGAAAAGAATCAGATTATAGCCAAAAATCTGATCCCAATTATTATATTCCATTGACAGCAATTTAGAATTTTATTCTAAACCAGCAATTTAGACGTTTATTATTATTATTATTATTATTATTATTATTATTAACCTGATGAACAGAATGTTGACTGCAAAGTGTTCTGTAAAACTGTTTTGGAAAATTACAGTAATATGCAAAGTAATTTAATTTAAGGAAAACATGAGGGAACTTGTTCATTTATATAATACAAACATGTTCAAACTGAATTGAAAATACAAATTTTCAGGTTTATATACCATTGTTGCAATAATAAAAAAATGTAAAAAACTATGCAACAATATAAAAGCAAATGAATACAATATAATACAAACATTCCTTAGAATATTCCACTTAATATTTGTATCATACAATATAATTAAGTCTTTACACATCTAAATTTCTGTATCAAGAGCCCTTTATTTTTTTATATTTGGAGTCCTTGGCATAAATAAAAAATATGCATCGTATTTTATATAATATAGAAAGAATCCTTAGTACAAAATCTATATTGTCCTGGTAGAAAATTACCAATACACTTTTTTTAACTCTGATATTAAAATCTTTGTTAATTTTATAAAAATTTCCATCAACTCAAAAACAGAAGCCAATGCAGTGAATCATTCAAAGTACAGAGGATTCCTTTATATTAACACAGTGAACTAGGACATATTTTGAAAGGCTTTTTCACAGCATTGAACTGTAGGTCTCCATTGAATTCATACACAAACTCGCCAATCTGTTAGTTCCAGAACTTACATGGTTGCTTATATCTGTTAAACAAAGCTATCAGTTGCTACACTCAGTTTTGTTATTGAAAACTTTTTCCCCCAATTAGTTTTAAACTGGGATCTGTTCAAAAATCAACCATGACTTAGATGATTACAGACAACTCTACAATTCACAAATGGGGTCACAGCACAATTCTGACACAACAAAATCAATAAATAGTTAGTGAGAAGAAAGCTGTGAAGGTTTCTGTAATCACGGCTGCTAGCCACTGCTAATGAAGTGTGCCGAAGCTCATGTGCAGTATTATAAATGAAAGGCACATATTCATGGCGACTCTTTACTAATTTGCATGTAAATAGCAGCGGGTGTTTGGCTCGTGTTGGTCATTGGCCTGTGGTGCTTCTCTATGCATTTTCCTATTCGTCCTGTGTCAATACATTTGATGCACACACACACAAATCAATACACACTCTTCCCTGCTATGCTTTCTAGCATACTAAGCTATGATTATGATCAAACATCCTATTGCTTGAAGGGCTGTTCAATGATTTATGCATATGCTACATATGGTTAAACAGATAAATTGCCTGTAAACATAACAAACATGCATGTACTATAAATTGCCATATGCAATTTGTTAAGGAATGCGTTATGCGCCTGGTGAATAATGTGCCGACACTCTCAGCAGGTTCCTGAATGTCGGGCGCTGCAGGAGTGCTGCAATGAGACCTGTTCTTCAAGTTATCATACAAACATACACATTTCCCCTCATATCCAGTCCAAAAAAAAGCCAACATCTTGCATCATCTGCTTCAACAGGAAACAGGATATAACCTTCTCTGAAAATTACCCCATGTGGATCTACTTTATTAATTAGATTTCATCATCTTGACGGTTATGTTTTCTTTTCCTTTCATCTGGTCTTTACACAAATATACAAACCAATTGGAAACATAATAATACATGATCCAATATATTATTTTGTATATTATTCAAGATTTTTTTACTCTCTGGATTCAGCCTAGGCACCAAGTTGTGTTTACAAGGTTCTAGGCGATCACTAGTCATAACTACTGCCACAGATTTGCTAGGTTACTGTAAATCAGGTTTGATTCTTGCTAGTATAGACATTTTTTGTATTAAAGGTTTAAATGTATTTGAATTAAGTCAATTTGATGAAAAACTGTGAAAACATGATATTATGAAACATTTTTACAATTTAATATAAATGTTATTTATTTTGATATATTTAGGGACCGAGCACCGGAATGGTGCGTAGGCCCTATTGGAATTGCTCCGTTTATTAGGGACCGAGCACCGAACGGTGCGTAGGCCCTATTGGAATTGCTCCGTTTCTTCTTCTTCTTCTTCTTCTTATTCTTCTTCTTCTCCGGAATGAATCGCCTTTTTGAGGGTCTAAACAT
>CAIGQV010003909.1:22680669-22707965 GCA_903798115.1 Danio jaintianensis
AATACAGATTTTCAAAGTTGTGGTATTCTTTTTGAATCACCCTGTATATTGTAATTATACTAGTGCTGTCAATCGATTTAAAACAAATTATGCATTTGTCATGGTCTCTGATTAATCTACATTAATTTTCTGTTACAAAAACAATAAGTTAAATCATATATTTTAAATTGGTGCACTGTAAAAAAAGTTGACTCAACTTAAAATTTTAAGGCAAATTGCTGCAGATCTTTTTTTAGTTGACTCTACTTAAATCGAGTCAAGTGTAGTACTTGGGTGAAGAAATAAGTCAACTCAAATTTGCAGCACGTTGCCTTACAATTTTAACTCATTTTTGACAGTGCACCAATTTAAAATATATATTTTAACTGTAAATATGCAGTGTTAAAGTAAAGAAATGCACGAGTTATGCATGAGCTATTCATTCATTCATTCATTCATTTTCATCCGCTTTTCCGGGGCCGGGTCGCGGGGGCAGCAGTCTTAGGAGAGAACCCCAGACTTCCCTCTCCCCAGACACTTCCTCCAGCTCCTCCGGGGGGATCCCGAGGCGTTCCCAGGCCAGCCGAGAGACATAGTCCCTCCAGCGTGTCCTGGGTCTTCCCCGAGGCCTCCTCCCGGTGGGACATGCCTGGAACACCTCCCTAGGTAGGCGTCCAGGAGGCATCCGAAACAGATGCCCGAGCCACCTCAGCTGACTTCTCTCGATGTGGAGGAGCAGCGGCTCTACTCCGAGCTCCTCCCGGGTGACAGAGCTCCTCACCCTATCTATAAGGGTGCGCCCTGCCACCCTGCGAAGGAAACTCATTTCGGTCGCTTGTATCCGAGATCTTGTCCTTTCGGTCATGACCCAAAGCTCATGACCATAGGTGAGAGTAGGAACGTAGATAGACCGGTAAATCGAGAGCTTTGCCTTTCGGCTCAGCTCTTTCTTCACCACAACGGACCGGTACATCGACTGCATTACTGCTGCCGCTGCACCAATCCGCCTGTCAATCTCACGTTCCATCCTTCCCTCACTCGTGAACAAAACCCCAAGATACTTGAACTCCTCCACCTGGGGTAAGGACTTTCCTCCAACCTGGAGATGGCAAACCACCTTTTTCCGGTGGAGCACCATGGAGCATCATCCCAGCCGCGTCACACTCAGTAGCAAACCGCCCCAGTGCATGCTGAAGGTCCATGTTCGATGAAGCCAACAGAACAACATCGTCTGCAAATAACAGAGATGAGATCCTGTGGTCCCCGAACCAGACCCTCTCCAGCCCAAGGCTGCGCCTTGAAATTCTGTCCATAAAAATTATGAACAGAACTGGTGACAAAGGGCAGCCCTGCCGGAGTCCAACATGCACTGGAAACAAGTTTGACTTATTGCCGGCAATGCGAACCAAACTCCTACTCTGTTCATATAGGGACGAGACAGCCCTTAACAGAGCGCCTCTGACCCCATACTCCCAGAGCACCCCCCACAGAATGCCACGTGGGACACGGTCAAATGCCTTCTCCAGGTCCACAAAACACATGTGGACTGGTTGGGCATACTCCCATGAACCCTCGAGCACCCTGGTGAGGGTATAGAGCTGGTCCAGTGTACCACGGCCTGGACGAAAACCACATTGTTCCTCCTGAATCCCAGCTTCAACCACCGGCCGGATCCTCCTCTCCAATACCCTGGCATAGACTTTCTCAGGGAGGCTGAGGAGTGTGATCCCCCTATAGTTGGAGCACACCCTCCGGTCCCCCTTCTTAAAAATGGGAACCACCACCCCAGTTGCCCAGTCCAGAGGTACTGTCCCCGACCTCCATGCGATATTGTAGAGACGTGTCAGCCAAGACAGCCCAGCAACATCCAGAGACCTAAGATACACAGGGTAAATCTCATCCACCCCCGCTGCTTTGCCACTGCGGAGCTTGCAAACTACCTCAGTGACTTCAGCTTGGGTGATGGGTGGCATCCCCGGTCTCTGCTTCCTCAATGAAAGACATGTCAGTGGGGTTAAGGAGATCCTCAAAGTATTCCTTCCACCGTCCGACAACATCCCCAGTCGAGGTCAACAGCTCCCCACTTCCACTGTAAACAGTGTCGATGTGGAGCTGCTTTCCCCTCCTGAGGCGCCGGACGGTTTGCCAGAATCTCTTTGGGGCCGACCGATAGTCTTCCTCCATGGTCTCCCCGAACTCTTCCCAGGCCCGAGTTTTTGCTTCCGCAACCGCCCGGGCTGCAGCATGCTTGGCCTGTCGGTACCCATCAGCTGCCTCGGGAGTCCTGCAAGCCAACCAAGCCCTGTAGGACTCCTTTTTCAGCTTGACGGCATCCCTTACTTCCGGTGTCCACCACCGGGTTCGTGGATTGCCGCGGCGACAGGCACCACAGACCTTACGGCCACAGCTCTTTACGGCCGCGTCAACAATGGAGTCGGAGAACATGAACCACTCGGTCTCAATGTCTCCAGCCTCCCTCGGGATTTGGTCAAAGCTCTTCCGGAGGTGAGAGTTGAAAATCCCTCTGACTTGAGGTTCAGCTAGACGTTCCCAGAGGACCCTCACAATACGTTTGGGCCTGCCAGGTCTGTCCAGCTTTCCCCCCTGCCAGCGGATCCAACTCACCACCAGGTGGTGATCAGTTGACAGCTCTGCCCCTCTCTTTACCCGAGTGTCCAGAACATACGGTCGGTGAGCATGAGCTAGTTTAAGAAAACCGATCTCTCTAGATTTATTATCTTAGTATACTTATAATGTATTATTTTTAACTTTTGATCACTTACTGATGGCCAGTGGTCTTCGGTAAGTGCAATTGAAGTGCCTTCTGCTAACTCAATCACTTTTTTAGCTTTTTGTACAGTTCCTGTATTCTAGTAAAAATAGTTCCTATCTGTGGTACGGTCTGGTAATGTCCTGAACACTGATTGGTGGGCAGTCTCTGGCCTTTTCAGAATAATCAAATGCTTTAATGTCGACAGCCCTATTTTATATATAATAAGCAAGTTCATAAGACATAACTTGACTCGACGTACAGTAGGTGTTCAAAACTCTCTCCAGCTTACCTGATTCACAATGGTAAACTTGTACAATAGACTTATAATATGGCATGTGCTGAGAATGCAGAAAAGACAGTACCTTTTGTTGGATTCACATGATACACATGAATTGAGTTAATAATTGCATTTTGATTTGATTGTTTAATTTAAAAGTAGACATTTCAAGATTTTTGAGTCTTGAATGTCTTTGTCATGTCATATGTCATAAGACAGAAAGCACATACAGAAAATAAAAGTAGACCAATTATAGCTTTAAATTGTGTTTTACACTTATTTTTACTTTATTTATATTTTCAGGAAAACAAATATTTAGTGTGTTCTTTGTCCCACTGAATCTAGATGCTTTTAATTCTAGAAAAATCTAATTAGCATCCATTGATGACATCTGGGGAATCACCAGTTGAATCACATTAACAACAACAACAAAAACTTAACCTTCAGAAAACTAAATGGATCTAAATTTCAGGGACATGGTTTATTTTAAGATATCACAGAGATCACAGAATCATTTGCATAGATGAGCATTTCTGAAGCACAACCCACATTAAAATAATAAACAAAATAAAGTCAAGAGAGAGGCAACAGTTGCAACTTATACAGTATAAATCGCTGTAGTATATGTAATGTATCTGACTACACGTACAAGGATTACAAGCATATACTGAACAGATTTTGCTACCCCAGACACCAACTGCCTGATTTAGAAACACAAATACATGCAAGCTTATACACTTCAGCAAAAACAAAACAAAACAAAAACTTGTATTTATGCAATCTAGGATGCGCCAGCATAAAATAACAAAACAAAGGGTGTGTCAGTGGAAAAGTCTCAATTACTCATATAATGTGATTCATCAAGCATGAAAGTAATTTCAGAAACAAACTGTGTCTGCAAGAGAAAGCAACTGAAAGACAAGTATTAATCTGATTTGTGTTTCACACCTCGGCTGGAGAGAATACAAAGACTGTTGACATGCAATAATGTGGAAATATTTCACATGAGATTTTGGGAAGATGTTGTTCAGCTGAATAGGTAAATATTTTGTGAGAAATGTGATATTCTTGATCTCAAAATGGGTTTCTAAGTGTCATACCTGAGTATTTATTTAGGACATTTGGTACTACGAATCATCCACAGTGCGAATGTTTTGGGTGCCAGAATCCCAAAAGCAATTTGGATAAGCATATTTTGCCACTTTATTTATGATGTATTATGGGATCAGCAGGATCTTTTTGTACCACGAGGTTGATCGTTAACTTTTCCTGTCAGCTTAAACTTTGAATATAAGTTAATGTAATGGATGCACATTAAAGATTGACATCAGTCAACAACTTATCATAAATTCAGAAAAATTGATTCAGTTCCCATGGGAGTAACGGTGGCTCACTTCACTCACTTTGTTGATGCTTAAAAAGCACCTGCACACAAAGCAGAAAACACTTGTCCATGAAATAGAACCATTCAATGAAAATATATAGTGAAAGATGTGAAGTTAGTGCATATAGTTGATAATTATAGGCAGACTCAAACATGTAATTTCACAAGTAGTCAATTTTTTTCTGTTAATTGTAACTCAAAAGGTCATGATTTGTTGAGTAATTGCGTTATATTTTTTATTTCACATTCTTCCTCTGTGTGTGAGGAATGTAAGCTCTCACACACTGAGGAAGGCACTGAGACTAAATGTTTGTGTTTATATTTCCGAAGAATGAAAAATATAACGCAATTACTCAATGAGTGTGGATCATGACCTTTTGAGTTATTCCGTTTATAAGATTACACACCAAAATCAAATAACGCAGTAGCGGACTGTATACTTCACTATTGGATCTGTTAATTGTAAAAGAAAAGAAAAAAATTGTTATCTGTTAATATTTATTTTTACCAAAAGCATAATAATAATTGTTGAACTACAATTGATAGATTAAAGGTATAATAATTGTACAAATCAATAATAAATAACCATTGTTAGCTACATTTTGTGAATCTTTTATATTATAGTAATTATGTAAAAACTGTGTAGTAACCATTTATTATGAATAAGAGAAAATGGATGTGTGGCTTTATTGCATCAGACATGTCACTTTGCTCAGATGCTGATTGGTCAAATTTTCATTCATTATACTTTAAAAGAAAACTAAAACATAGACATCTCTAATATCTCCAGAGACTTTCAGAATCAGTTCAGAAATGATTTACAATGCATTGGGACACTTGAAAAAATAATTCCAGTCACTGTTCTTTATTTAGAACATTTGCTATGTTTCCATCCTTTTTATGTGCAAATTCTGGCATACTGGATTTTTAAAAAAATAACAGGATGAAAACGTGCAGATGCACATAACTTCTACAAATCTGCACACAAAAACTAATGTCCTCAAGTGAATCTGATTTTTTTTTATTATTGACAAGCACATTTTGCACATTGTACATTTTGATTAAAATACATTGGCAGAACAAATTCTTCAATGAGCCTCAACACATTATAATTCTACTAACCAGTAGATCAATTTCATCATCACACATCTTATGTTGTTTCAATCATTCTCCGATGCACAAGCCAAAATCTGTCATAAAAATGATTTGCTATAATTACCTTTCAGAACTGTCTCGCACAATTGTCTTACTGAACACCAGATAACAGGACACAAGATGACATGACCAAGTTTATTGTGAGAAAAAAAAGGCCTATGGCTTCTCCTATAGCAGCTTCCATTTTTCTGTTATTTATTTTTCTATTGTCTATTTGGCACCAATTTATGGCTAACTGGATGGAAACGGTGCTTTATTTCACAAATGTTTTATGTGATATGGAACGTTTGTGTTTAAATCCACAACTTTGGATGGAAACATAGCTTATGTCTTGTTATTGGGCTACACCCGAGCAATGCTGGAGCTGAACTCCTGTCGGACAACATCTCCAGGATGCTTCGTTCTATCTGACTAGTAAGTGAAAATTCACATTTTAGCCATATAGACTCTTGCTCGTCCCGCTCAAATCACAGTAATGCATATCTGGCTAACCCCATAGAGACTGTGTCTGTTCCTCGTATTATTAGATCAGGAAATAAACCTACTGTGTGCTCTAGAAAAAATCTATTAAGAATCAAAGCAGAAAAACTGCAAAAAAGTGGAAATACTAATTTTTTAAAGCTTGGTCTCCTAAACATCAGGTCACTAGCACCTAAAGCACTTATCATAAATGAAATAATAACAGACAACAATCTTAATGCACTCTGTCTCACTGAAACCTGGCTGAAACAAAATGACTATATTAGTTTAAATGAAGCAACTCCTTCAGGATTCTTATATAAGCATGAGGCTCGTCAGACTGGTCGTGGTGGTGGAGTTGCATCAATCTTTAGTGATATTCTTAATGTTAATCAGAGAAACGGACTTATGTTTAACTCTTTTGAAGTATTGGCGCTTAATGTTATGCTTCCGGATATTATGAAAAAACCTATATTATCTCTCGCTTTAATCACCATATATAGACCCCCAGGACCCTATGTCAATTTTCTGAAAGAGTTTTCGGATTTTATTTCTGACTTACTAGTTAAAACTGATAAAATACTAATTGTAGGAGACTTTAACATTCACATAGATGACGCTAACGATACATTAGGGCTCGCGTTTACAGATTTATTACAATCACTTGGGATAAAGCAAAACGTTGTTGGTCCAACCCATCGCTTAAAGCATACATTAGATCTAATTTTGTCTCATGGACTTGAGGTCATTGATGTAGACATTATACCACAAAGCGATGATATAACAGACCACTACCTCTTACTATATAAGCTGTGTTTACCTGAAATTAGCAGACCTGCACAGATATATCGCCCTGGTAGAACTATCGTCCCGTCCACTAAAGATGAATTCACAAATAACTTACCTGATCTTTCTCTATTTCTAAATGCACCCGCAAACGCAAATGACCTTGACGTAGTAATCAGCAGTATGGATGCTATCTTTACTAACACACTAAATACTGTGGCACCCATCAAATTAAAAAAGGTTAGAGAGAATAAAACTACACCATGGTATAACAGTCATACTCGCGCTCTCAAAACAGCAACCCGTGCCCTGGAACGTAAGTGGAAAAAAACTAAATTAGAGGTCTTTAGAATTGCGTACAAAGATAGTATGTCCAGCTATAGGAGGGCTCTAAAATCCGCCAGGGCTGAGCACCTCCGCAAACTGATAGAAAATAATCATAACAATCCTAGATTTTTATTTAACACCGTTGCTAAATTAACAAATAATCGGTCATCTTTGGAACAAAATGTCCCACCGCAAATTAGTAGTGATGACTTCATAAATTTCTTCAGCGATAAAATAGAAGGTTTCAGACAGAAAATAGAAGATGTTAAACTTTCGGCACCGCCTTATACTTCAGATCCATTAAACATTCCGCTGAACCAAAATAATCTACAGTGCTTCAAAATCATAGAACAGGAAGAGCTAGATAAACTTATAAATGTTTCTAAACCAGCTACATGTATGTTAGACCCAATTCCAACTAAATTACTGAAAGAATTGCTACCTGTAATAGGAGAACCTCTTCTTAACCTCATCAACTCTTCTCTATCTTTAGGCCATGTTCCAAATCCTTTCAAGCTAGCTGTTATTAAGCCTATTATTAAGAAACCACAACTGGACCCCGGCAACTTAGCTAATTATAGGCCTATTTCAAATCTTCCATTTATGTCTAAAATACTAGAAAAAGTTGTTTCTGCCCAATTATGCTCCTTTCTGCAGATGAACAATGTTTTTGAAGTGTTTCAGTCAGGTTTCAGGCCTCATCACAGTACAGAAACCGCATTAGTGAAAATAACCAACGATTTACTCTTAGCTGCTGACCAAGGGTGCATCTCATTATTAGTTTTACTAGATCTCAGTGCTGCATTTGACACCATCGACCACAATATCCTCATAGATCGCTTAAATTCTACAGGTGTCCGGGGACAGGCTCTACAATGGTTTAAGTCATACTTAACTGACCGTTACCAGTTTGTTAATATAAATGGACAGCTTTCTCAGGTCAGGCCAGTACAGTATGGGGTGCCTCAAGGATCAGTTTTAGGCCCTTTGCTGTTTACAATATACATGCTACCCCTGGGGGACATTATAAGAAGACACGGGATCAGCTTTCACTGCTATGCAGATGATACTCAATTATATATTTCAACAAAACCTGATGAGACGTCTGAACTGTCTAAGCTAACTGAATGTATTAAAGATGTTAAAGACTGGATGACCAACAATTTCCTTCTCTTAAATTCAGACAAAACAGAATTATTACTTATTGGGCCTAAATCCTGTACGCAGCAGATCTCACAACTCGACCTGCAATTAGAGGGACACAAAGTTAGCTTTAGCTCTACTGTAAAATATCTGGGTGTTATACTAGACAGCAATTTAACCTTTGAAAATCATATCTCCCATGTCACAAAAACAGCCTTCTTTCATCTGAGAAATATCGCTAAGTTACGAAGTATGCTATCCATCTCAGATGCAGAAAAACTAGTTCATGCTTTCATGACTTCTAGGCTGGATTACTGTAATGCTCTGTTCGTTGGTTGCCCAGCATCCTCTATTAATAAACTTCAGTTAGTACAAAATGCAGCTGCCAGAGTTCTTACCAGGTCTAGAAAATATGATCATATCACCCCAATTTTATCTTCCTTACACTGGCTGCCTGTTAAGTTCCGTATTGATTATAAAATATTGCTTCTTACCTATAAAGCTTTAAATAATCTAGCACCTGTTTATCTAACCGACCTTCTGTCTCGCTACAATCCAACCCGCTCTTTAAGATCTCAAAACTCAGGGCTGCTGGTAGTACCTAGAATAGCAAAGTCGAGTAAAGGTGGTCGAGCCTTTTCATTTATGGCTCCTAAACTCTGGAATAGCCTTCCTGATAATGTTCGAGGCTCAGACACACTCTCTCAGTTCAAAACTAGATTAAAGACCTATCTTTTTAGTAAAGCATACACTCAATGCATTGCATAACGGTATGATGCATGAATCTGCTCCACGCAGGTTTTTGCATCTCGTTTATATACACTATGAACAGCAGCTACGCTAATTATTCTCTTTATTCTCTATTTCCACCTGGGGATACTCATCCCGAGGCCCCCAGAGACTATGCAGTGCCACTAATGCAAACCAAGACCTGTGAAGAGATGACCCCAAGGTTTCCATAATCCAAGACCAGGCCGTATCCTGAGGAGCTGCTGTGGTGGTCATGGAGGAGTGGAGAGAAAAGGACTGATTCCAGTGGGACCCCAGTGAAAGACGAGTCTTCTCTGTCGTCCAGCGTTCACCAGCCTCCGGCGCCTAGACTGCAGCTCTGCACAAGACGCTTGGCCATAGGAGAAATGGTCGTGCCCTACTGAGCCTGGTTTCTCTCGAGGTTTTTTTTTTTTTTCCTTCACTTTCGCAAATTGGTGAAGTTCGTTCCTCGCCGCTGTCGCCACTGGCTTGCATTGTTCTGGACTTGTAGAGCTGCGCATCGATGGATTTGCTCTTCAGTGTTTGGACTCTCAGCAGTGAAAATTACACCACACTGAACTGAACTGAACTTAAACTCTAAAAACTGAACTGACACCATTTCAATTCACTATAATCTTCTATGTGAAGCTGCTTTGACACAATCTACATTGTAAAAGCGCTATAGAAATAAAGATGAATTGAATTGAATTGAATATAACAATAATTAGTTTCCACTTCTCTTCACTTGGATGTTCTTTTTTATTCCGGATGGCAAGGGCAGTGACTGTAACATCGAGCTTATCCTGTGGAATTAAACACATATTTATATATGTGTATAATTCTATTTACTCTATACCAATTTCATCAGCCTCTGAAAATTCATCAAAAAAGAACACAAAGAATGGACTAATCTGCTGCCATAGTTGTAACGTTTGCGTCATCAGAACAGGATGTTCAATGCTCCACTGTTTCTGTTTAAAAAACGTTTTGCAATATTTTGTCAAGGCTGAACACAGCCCCGTTTCAGGCCCCCAAAATGGCAATGAACAGCCAAACACATTTTCAGTTTTTAAGTTGATTAACAGTTCTGAATAATCTGGTGTCTCTTTTACTGAAGGTCTGGGCGGCTTCCTTCATAAATGTCTTTATTGAAGATCATTTGGTATGGTCAGCAAGTCAGATATGTTTCAGTTTTCTTAAGGTTATATAAAACTTCAAACATATTGTGCCAGTGATATCAATCTGCTCCACTCCTGTTGTGGACCACTACATTATAACTCAACAAATCTCCATTTTATTCATTTAAGCAATACTTTTTTCCTACAGGTTTAATAAAAGAGTTTGTGCTATTTCAACAGGAGTGTGATGTTAGCAGTTTTTAGATCTGAGCCCACGGGGTGAGATGGTCTCTCACAGATATACTGCATAAAATCTTCAAGGTGGATGGTTAATTTAGAAGTAGAGGGTCAAAGCACCCTGATTTCTCAATTTTACTGTTCACTGGTGCAATGATATGTACTGATGGAATACAGTAACATACCTTTTTAAAGCATTTTATAAAGACAAGAAAAAAAGTCTTACTCTGTGAAAGATCCAGAGCTATCCATGACTCTTCTCCACAAGTGACCTCTCTGACCACAGTATACAAAGTCCATCTCTGACTCATATTTCTGTGTAGGTGAAAGTAGTCCCAGCTCAGAAACTAGCTGCCTTTACATTAAGTCACCAGTAATAAGGACAATTGAAATGAATTGGGGTGGCACCGTGGCTCAGTGTTAGCACTGTCGCCTCACAGCAAAAAGGTCACTGGTTCGAGTCCCGGCTGGGCCAATAGGCATTTCTGTGTGGAGTTTGCATGTTCTCCCCGTGTTGGCGTGGGTTTCCTCTGGGCTCCGGTTTCTCCCACAGTCCAAAGACATGCACTATAAGTGAATTGGGTAAACAAAATTGGCCGCAGTGTATGAGTGTGTGAATACGAGAGTGTATGGGTATTTCCCAGTAATGGGTTGTGCGTAAAGCTTAAGCTGGAATAGTTGGTGATTCATTCCGCTGTGGCGACCCCTGAAAAATAAGGGACTAAGCCGAAGGAAAATTAATGAATGAATCAAATGAATTGGCCAAAAATGAATTTGGATTGCAATCAGTGGTAATTTTTGTATTTTGGTAATTTGGAAATGTGAACACTTGAAACTGAATGTGCATTTTTAATACAATTGAATGACATGCAGAATAAGCACAAACCAGAAAAAGTGTTAACCACAATAACTTTTCATACTGTTCTTAATCACAGGATATATCATTTTGGGCAGAAGAATGTTTAACACTTGTAATTTAATTAGCACCACTTAATGAAAGCCTGGGTTACAAAAAAGCCTTTAACACTGAAGTGCCAAATGTCCAATGTGATTGGTGTGGTGACTGAATTGATTCTTAGTATTGACAGCAAGGTAAATGCTGTTTGAGTATGAGAATACATGAATATTTGATGTATATTTGAGACCAGTGTAAAAGGAAGTTTTGTTTAATTCAATGTGGTATTTCAAGTAGCTGTGTCATGTGGCTCATGGTTCAGCATGGCTGTTTACAACCAAATCGCAGCTATCCTGATGTAATAATTCATGTATAATGACCAGCCAAACAACCAAACAAACTAATTTCAAATAATTTCAAATATTTTCCCACTGCAAACATTTTTTAGACTGCAAAGGTTTTGCTTTTGAAACACAGAGTTTAATAATCATTATTTATACATTATTAACAAGGACAATTGTTTATCTCTGGCAAGGTTTGTTTTGGAGAAAAATCTCATTCTCATTCTAAAATGTGCTTGAGATCAGAATTACATACAGCTTAGTTAGTTTTTAACACTCATTAACGCTATGTGAACTGCTACGAACAAACAGCTCCCTATTTTATCATTAGCTGTACTTTTGTAATTTTAGTGTCTAGCATATTATCACCTCTTGCATTTTCTCTGTACTTTTTGTACATTAAACTTTATGGACTAATGTGTTAAATTATGTATTGCAATCCAAGTGATCAGCCTAATAGTAATTGAATGCATTTGTGATATTTAAAAAAAATGGACATATTTGTGCAGCCTTACTATGAATCACCAAATCATCCTTTCAAATCTTTTTGAAGTGGGTAAACAGAAGCTACCATAAATCACAGTAAGGATCTACTTTTTTTTCAAGTCAACTATCATTCTACCTCTGTGGTATAGTTTCAAATGAAAAGACAACTTAAACCTCCTTTTAGATCAAACCACTTGTAAAAAGTCATAACTATTGACCAGCTCTCATTACTTCTCCTATCATTCCTTTGCAGATGATATTGAATTTGTTCTCTCTATTCCTCCATCTGACAACCAGATACCCTTATGAATCACTGCAGGTTTGGCAAGTATTCATGCCTGGATAAACACCCATCATCTGAAGCTGAATTGATCAAAAACTGAGTTGTTGTTCATCCTGGCCAAGAACCACCCATGCCAAGACCTTGTCATTTCAGCAGACAATTCAACCACACAAAAACACATACATGCACAAAACACACCAGTACTTCATTCTCAATAGGTTTATACCATCTGTACAAGCCTTATTACACACATTGAAATTATGTTTACATTTGCACAGGAAGAACAACTCTAGAATGTTCTAGTCAAAATACATTTTTGTCATCTGTTGATTTTAGTGGTTTCAAAACTGATTCTTAAGTCGTTTTGCAAGTTGTGTGACAAAAAAATCTAAGGGGGCATTACCACTTTCAGTTTAAAAAGGAAAAAAAAAAATGTTTTGTCCATCTGTTTAAACATTAAAAATGGTTTTTATTGGCTCCATGAAAACTACAAAAATATGAATTTGTATTGCACATTACATGTTCAGTCTAAGGGATGCATGTTTATATGACAAGCAAAACCACAATAGCAGATTACTGGACTGTCTGTGTTTCTTTACAAAGTGACAGTATCTTGTTATGCTTAGAGGTACCATTAAATGAGCATCTGGATATATCTAGGCATAGCTGAATAATAAGAGTTCAGTACATGGAAATGACATACTGTGAGGCCTTAATGAAGAGCAGTTCTTTGAAGCAGGCAGCTATGCATGACCACAGAGTCTCATCTGTTTATAGCTCATCAGAAAGCGAGATATACAGATTATACATTTATTCAACGCCACTCTGGAGAGGCATAAGGTCTGTTTAAATGTATCTTTTGTTAGTTTAATGTGTATGTCATGGAATTTGCTACACATGTTTGTAATGAGGCAACAGACACATGTACACATGTTGAATAAGTATTTAATGCACATTTATGCATTGCGTCATATCACTCAGCTATTACTGTGATTTCGTACTATGTTTTCATTATATTCTATGGTACCTTTAATAGGGCCTTTTGAGTAATTTTTTTATGGATATGAGTGAATGGGGAGGGCGACGCGGTGGCGCAGTGGGTAGCACGTTCGCCTCACAGCAAGAAGGTCGCTGGTTCGAGCCTCGGCTGGGTCAGTTGGCATTTCTGTGTGGAGTTTGCATGTTCTCCCCGTGTTCGCGTGGGTTTCCTCCGGGTGCTCCGGTTTCCCCCACAAGTCCAAAGACATGCGGTATAGGTGAATTGGGTAAGCTAAAATTGTCCGTAGTGTATGTGTGTGAATGAGTGTGTATGAATGTTTCCCAGTGATGGGTTGCAGCTGGAAGGGCATCCGCTGCGTAAAACGTATGCTGGATAAGTTGGCGGTTCATCCCGCTGTGGCGACCCCAGATTAATAAAGGGACTAAGCCAAAAAGAAAATGAATGAATGAATGAATGAGTGAATGGGGACAAAATTGTCATCTTTACAAGATAGTTATTGTGGAGAGGTAAGCATGATCGAACACCCAATGAGGGGGGAGAGCATGCTCAGAGCCCGGCGGCTAGTCAGCGGGCCAATCAGAAATAATAAATAACACCTGGTTATTTTAGTGATTGGACCGGAGAGACACCCTTCTTAAGGAGAAGAGAGGGAGCAGCCGGGAGAGAGGAGAGAACACACACACACACACTGCTACACGTGGGGTGTGGATAGAGCAGAAAAATAAAATTAATTACTTACCTGTATCGCCGACCCTGTCTTCTTCTTCCCACAACAACGAACTTTACTACAGTTATCAATAAGACATTTTAGTACATTGTTGTAAATGTACCCTAAATTTCCATGTTAAAACCTTGATCTATTGATGTACTTGAAGCATTGACCCATGGAATACATCATCTGGAATTTTTCTGCATATAACTTATAAGATATCTGTACATGTACTACTATTTTTGCTTTGTTACAGTTTTTAAGTAATATAACATATATAATTTTTCCAGATATTGTGAACAATGGAACAATTACTCAGGCACAATACACTGATTGCTCATTTTTAATTGAACATTCGTAATTCCGCTTAAAGAATTGTTAAACTGGGCTTCAACAATTGATTCTGGGGAAAATAAACAAATAAAAAGAAAAAATAATTATATTTAAAAGTGTTTATTGTGTACCTGTGGCTTTTTAATTGATTTTTATAATGGACAGACTAGCTTTTTTTCTCCTAAGAGCAATAAACATTATAATAAAAGGGATTTTATCACTATATTGACAATATAATTGAAAACAATGAAGATGGATGTGGCTTCAGTGAACACAATTTATATGCAATGCCGCTTTTCACTGCAGCTATAAGCATTAATTGCCTTGCCATTGTCTCAGACTCCTCAGTCTAAAGTATTTAAACTTTTACTTGTTATTCATTAATATTAACTAATATTTTATGGAAATGTTGCAAGATCTATATTTGCCTAAAAACAACTACTTGTTATTTAATAATTGCACAACAAAGCTGAAGTCAACATGATGTCACAGTTTTTAACTGATTGACCTACAACATGCCGGATTTCAACCAGAATAAATAGATGCATTAATAAAGGCTCAATACTGCAAATCTCCAAACTAGTACATGAATAATTCATTGTTATTTCAGAAAAGCTACATATTTCCAAGTAGGCCAGTTTTTGCTGTCTCTGAAATCACAAAAACAAACAGACATAAAATACCTTCCAAATGTTAAGTCCACAAAAACTTTCCAGCATTTAAATGTTCAGTCATTTCTATTTATAGGTGATTTATGTAAGTTATGTAAAAAAAAAAAAAAAAAAAAAAATGTGTGGCATCAAGCATAAAAATGAAAAAGAAAAAACAAATTCAAACAAAATTGCTTGGCTTCCACAAGATACAATAAAGATTATTCTGGCAGAGGAGGTCTAGGATCCCTTCTGGTATTTTGAACATCAAAAGTGTGTTTCTTTTTAGAGGTACCTGTATGCAATGAAACAATTCTTGAAATGTTAATTTCAAAGAAAAAATATTATAGGAAATACCGTGAAAACTTTCTTGCTCTGTTAAACATAATTTAGAAAATATTTGAAAAAGAAAAGAAAATTCACAGGAGGGCTAATAATTTTGACTTCAACTGTATATATAATATGCATTTATCATTTTCAAATGTGAACTTAAAAATTGAGGTCACAGGGGTTAAAATCTACAGGTGGAGAGGAAAATGAACCCACTATTCAATATTCCATTTCAGCTGTATACAGTACCTTATCATATACTGAAATAAATGTGTGCAGCAACTTTTGATTCAACTGAACTTTAAATAAATATAACAAAGAGCAAAGCAGAATTATTATATATGGGAATTTATATCATTCTTAAATGTGCTATTTTGCAAGGTCAAAACAAAAGCTTAACAATAGGTTCACATACTGAAAAATGTGTCTCGCAAGGTTTCCGGTTTAGGGACCAATTCTCACTAGTTGCTTGGTAGCATACTTATTGTTAACATATTGTCTGTTAATTTGTATTGAATATATTAACATATTCTTATATCTTATTCTAGATCTCTAATCTTACTTAATATCTAAACTTAACTATTATATTACTAACAATTAATAAGCAGCAACTTTTTTAGGAGTTTATTAAAACACAATCAAAGTTAATGATTTGTTAATAGTGAAAATGAACCTTAAAATAAATTGTGACCAAATTTTCATTCATAAACGCACACGCACAGGACTGAATTCTCAATAGCATAACCCAGAGTTCATCCATTTCTGAGTGAGTTTGTAGTCTTATATTCGATCACTTCCATTACTGGTCTGATGTCTCAATGTCTGTGGGCGTTCTAAGGGTGTAAATCCATTTTGAATTCTCTTTTATGAATAACACTGAATCACCCCGGCATATATGATGCAAATGAGCCTTCTGATTCATAAACTGTCATATGTAAATATCAGCATGGTTAAATGGTCATAAATCCACTACAGCAGTCCCACAATTTATGGTCAATTGAGTTTGTGAGCTCAATTGCTTCTCTGAAAGTGTTGATAGACAGTTGTCGAGAAGAACCACAGCAGTGGAATTTTTTTGGAGCAATCTGCCAGTGTAGAAATAAAAAAGTGTGGAATAATTGGCATGTTTTTTTTTTTTTTAGAAGTCACTTAAGAGTCTATTTAACATTTTGTGCAACACCCAAGTTGATTGGAGAAAAGCTGGTGGGGATGGGAGTCAGATAGCACAGATGATGATGAATCCCGGTAGTGCTGTGTGCGTTTTGTTTAAAGATTCAAACAAGCATAACATAATACTATGTGTAGATTCTGAGATAATTCTTAATAGGATTGATAATGCTATAGGATCTCATGTTTCTTGCAAAAGTAGGACGTTCAGTATCCAGTCCAACTGCAATGGTGATGCAGTGTTTTCATTCAATGTCATTTGAAAACATTTGGAAGTTCAACAAATAGAAACAATAACAGATATGGTGGGTTGGACAGATACGTAAAGAACAATCAGCACTGTTTTACAGCTTGCATCTTATTATAGAAGGTTTTTATGAAAAAAACACCCAGTTTGAAGCTGCATTGTCAATGTTTATATAATGAGTGGATTACACTAAGGCTGATGGGATTCATCGGTATAACAGTCAGAGTCATTTTACCTTCTAAATTTCATTTTCTTGCTACGAATAAAATAACCATTTCATACACGCCTTTAACATGAGCAATGCACATTTGCGTCATTCAAAGTTATCATAACACTGCATAATGCATGAACACCTGAAAAGGAAACATACAGCAAATGGGCTTTTATGGATAATGTACTGCCACACTAAAAACTATTGCTGCTTAATTTTTTTGTTTAATCTAAGGAACTCAACTTACTGTACACCAGTCAAACTGACTAAAAATATTAAGTTAAACTTTGTATAACAAAAAAAAAAAAGAAGCTGAAACCTAATTAACTTATTAAAACAAGTTTAAGTAACATTTAAAAACATTTGTTTTCATGACACTTTTTGTCATATCAGTTTTTACAGTGCAGAGAAGTTTTAGATTAGTCAAAAAAACAAAAATTTGTTGATAGATGAATCAATACAAATAGAGTCATAAGTGACAGCCTTAGATTAGACGTACTTTTAGTCAGGAAAATAAAAATATATGATGCTTTTTATCAACTTTGTTGGCTAATCAGGTTTGTGTCTTTTGGCAAGAGACCAGAATGACCAAGATTGGCCATGGGTACCACATTAAAAACCTTTTTACAGTTCGGCACAGGTCTAGGTCCAACTTTCAAAAAATAGAAAGGTCCAGGTCTGTTACAGGCAGCACATTCAGTTCCCACAAGCTCATTGTCTAATCTCCATTATGGATAAGGACTATGCTATTCTTACCTGACTCTTTCTTCCTGGATCTCCATTGTCTCCCCTGTTCTCCTATATGTGGTTGTCTACTTTCCGATTGTCATCTTCTGCAAAATAGCTCCTGGTAACAAAGACATTGACTATCAGTATCATCATACATATCATTACAAACTTTATACTTAAAAAACAGTTCTTAAATATCACTTTTCAACCTGTTCAAGAAACATTTGGTTTTATAAAAGTTTGGTCTACTTCTCAGCTGAGAGTTTTTTCTTGTCAAATGATATTCTAAATTAGACAATTCTAGGATGATAAAATGGGTGAATGTTGTTATGAAACTGAAAGCCATTGATTTTAAAGACCAAGCAGAGACATGTGGGGTTACCCTAATGTCAGCTGAGTAGTATTAGAAAACAAATTTTATTGTGTTGTCATGGATGTATTGTCAGAATCAAGCTAATGGATAAATGTATAATACAGCGCTGGATGCTGGACTTGTTCCTAGCATACACCACAGCATGAATAAATCATGCAAATTAGTCTTATTGTTTTTACTGTTTAGAACTTTATTTCCACTGGGGTTGTTTGTTGTTTTCTTTGAGTTATATGGTGATGACTTGAGTGCATCTCTTTCTTTAATGATGTGTTGTTGACTGTTGCTTTCATTTTTTTTTTTTTACGTGTGAAATGTTAGACATTGTGTGCAAAACTGAAATCTTTTTTTCATTATTATATATGTGTTCCAATGATTACTTCTGCAGAGATTCTCATATTAAAATATTGCTTGGGGTAACATTTTATTTATGTATGGTAACAAAAACAGACCAAACTACATCTCTGACTTATTAGGACAAGAAGCTGACGTCAGAAATCTAGAGGTGCCAACAAATTACTGTGGTATTTGAATGCATCTAAGCTAAAAGTTCCTAGACACACAAAAACTACATCCATTGGCAAACTATTTATTCATGTTTGAAGAAAGACATAAATAATGAAGAAGGCCACAAAATGAATCAAATGCATATAGAATGTGCAGTCTATTTTGTAGAGGGGGTTCATTGCTGAAGTATGCATCATGCTGTTTTTACACAGATATGGGTAATATCCTTTTAGAGATTTCAGTGTGACTCATGAGAAGATTGTTCAATTGTCAAATTGCTAAAGTTAACAGATTTTACTATAAGAGACCTACAAATAAGCCAATACACCTACCAAAATAATGATGCTGTTTTCGCCCTAAAGTCATTTTCAATCAGAGTTCTCTCTTTCACACTGAAGGACACTGATTGAACATGCTCCATCAGCCAAAAAGCTGTCCATATTAAATAACTCACCACAAAAACCACAGTATGTTGACAGATGCTCAATTATGGTCAAGGCCTTTAAATAACCCGTTTACTTATCCACTGGGCTGCAAAGATAAATTGTCTCATTTGATCTGAAATCATCAAAGACCTACCAGGGCAGAAAGCCAACTGTGGCATCATGGGAGTCTGGGAAAAAATGTGAACACACTGCAATGTTTACAGCCAGTGGCTAACTAGCAAATACATTCTGTGCCTATGTGAGAGGATGGAGAGCTTCAACATGCTCAGTCAACTAAATGGTAAGCTTACTATTTCAGGCTTATGTGCCTGGCAGGACTTTGAGCCCTGCCAACCGAATGTCGCTTTGTGGTGCCATCCCAAAGGGGCATGAAGTCAGTTGCAAGGAATTTCACCTGTATTGTATTCATGCTTGTGGAAAGACTTGTCTAAAAACTATGCCAGCAGCTGAATCTTTGGCCATTTTTAAGAAACTGCTGTAGATGCATCTGTTTCGTCAACACTTAATCCTCCATCAATATAACATGCTATTTATTCTTTCTCTCTCTGTTTGCTCTTCATCTGTTCTGTTTGTTTGTGTTTGTAAAAAAAATGCACAATGCTAAACTTATCAAGACTTGTCATTCCATCTACATATAATTTTTTAGGTGACTTTAGAAATAACCACTTCCTATATAAATGTAAAATCAACTGACATGGTATGACTAGTACTGATGCAACAGAACTTACCACAATAACTGGCTGACAGCTCGCTCTCTGGGGCTCTAACATGGTTGTCCATTGAAGGGTTGCAGGTTTGTGTCTGGTTTGTACCTAGATGGGAGACTACATGGGTAAACTAGGTTGCAACTGGAAGTGCTAGTGAGACCAACAAGGGGTGCTCATACTGTGGTCTGTATGGGTCCTAATGCCCCAATATAGTGATGGGGATTCTATACTGTCAGTGAGCACTGTCACTTACTCTGAGCTCCTGATTCTCTTTGGTCATTAAAAATTCCAGGCTGTCCTTCAAAAAGAATAGGGATGTGTCCCCTGTCCAAACACGCTGGTGGCCTCATAAACATCCCTATCTAGCATTTGACAACGAGCAAGTACATCTGTGCCTGTTTGAGTGGATGGATGCCAATTAAACTCGCTTATTCAAAATCCACAGTGGTGTTCCAACTAATGCTGGTGGTATGGAACTCATAAAAATAAAACAAAACTGGCAGATGCTCATTGATGGTCAGGGATCAGTGAATCTCAATTTTGGTCTATGCGATCCCCTTCTCTGCACATTTTGCATGTCTCTCTTGTTTAAGACACCTGATTTAGATAACCAGCTCATTATAGAGAGCTCAATGAAGGAACTGTTTTCCATTTCACATGTTTGCTACGTAGTGTTCACTGCTCTCTGCCCCCTGGATCCTGCACACAGGAAATTGGATGGATTTAAAAACAAAGATTTGCACTACACTGTTTACATCTGTAAATGTATTACAGAAGTGTGAAAGGTTATTTAACTATAACCATGAGATTTCCATAAAAGTCACATCTCGTGCACTTTAATAACCATTGAATTGAACATTTCTTTTAAACTGGAATCTTGGCAGAATATCTTGTGATGTCCACTTTGCAGGGCACTTAAATGTGCAGAGTGCTGGGTTGCACGGACCAGGATTGAGAATGGCTGCTTTACATGACCAGTTTACTTGTCCAGTGCTTTGCAAGAATAATTTATCTGTTCCGTATTTTCAGTTGAGTGATGCTTTTCGCTTTTTGGGTTGCCTTTCCCATAAAGCTTACGACTCCAAGAAGTCAACTGACTGGCAATCATCAAAGAACTAGCAGTGCTAAAAGCCAACTGTGGCATTGCATGCATCTGGGCTAAAATGTTGAGCTAGAACACACCACAGAGACCTAGAGCCAATGGCCAACTATAATTGTGCTGCACCTGCATCAGAAGGTTGAGGAAGGCTCACGAGTTCATTCATCCAGAATCTGTTAAAGTGGTGAGAGACTATATTGTACATGACCAAGGATAATTTTGTGTAATTTGATTTGCAAAAGCGAATTTTGGTGCATCTGGGCAATGTTGCATTTGAATGCAGTGCAAAAGACTAGAGCTGATTGCTGACTGGCAAGAACATTCTGTGCTTGTGAGAGAACGAGCACTGATTCAAGATGCTCAAATGGCCAACATTCTCTGAGTGTTGAAGATATGCACTTACGGTTCAGTAATGGTACAGTTGAGTGATGCTTTTTTCACTCTACTTGTGGTGGGACTAACGTTTTGGCTTTCCCATGCAGCTCAAAAGCCAACTTTGGCTTTGTGTGCATCTGAATGTTACACTTAAACACATTGCACAGACAGTCAATGGTCGATTGGCATAATTTTTCTGTGCCTGAGAGGATGTGATGTACATCTATTCAAAATGTTAATGGACACAGTGCAGTCAACCTGACAGGGTTCAGTTCAGTTGAGTGAGGCAGTTTTCTTTGGAGAGTTTGGCTTTGCTATACAGCTCATGACTACTATAAGATAATGCACACGTTTTTTTGTTTTTTTTTAAGTGTCATATGAAAATATGACCATATCACCACAATTTTGTCCTCCTTACACTAGCTGCTTGTTAATTTCCATATTGATTATAAAATATTGCTTCTTACCTATAAAGCTTTAAATAATCTAGCTCTTTTAGCTCTTTATCTAACCTACCTTCTGTCTCGCTACAATCCAACTCGCTCTTTAAGATCTCAAAGCTGAGGCCTTCTGGTAGTACCCAGAATAGCAAGGTCTACTAAAGGAGGTTGAGCCTTCCCATTTATGGCTTCTAAACTCTGGAATAGCCTTCCTGATAATTTCCCAGGCTCAGACACACTCTCTCAGTTCAAAACTAGATTAAAGACCTATCCTTTTAGTAAAGCATACACACAATTAAACTTCAATAAACATGTACACATAGACATCACCTGTATCCTATAAAATTGCAGGTTCATGATGTCTGTATATAATAACTTATATTTGATTGTAATGTAATAATGTGCAGCTTTTGTAAAGCTGCTTTGAAACAATAATTATTGTAAAAAGCGCTATACAAATGAACTTGAATTGTTTTACAATGGAAATGTTTTACAGCCATCAAAAATCTTCCAGTGAAATTTTGATGTGACTATTTTTAATTTCATATGGTTTCTTTTACAGCATCGATAATGTAATTTAATTTAAATATAGTTAATTAAATAGACCTAAGCATTCATTCAGTTGTTCAAGCGTAACACAACTTGAAAGGCTGTTTAGACATAAACAGCATCAGAAGCAACAGCTGAGTATTGAAAATACTCAATGAGGTGAATGTTCATATTTTAAAGACATGGTGCAGAACATTCATTCATTCATTTTCTTTTCGGCTTAGTCCCTTTATTAATCTGGGGTCGCCACAGCGGGATGAACCGCCAACTTTTGTGTTGTTTTACGCAGCGGATGCCCTTCCAGCTGCAACCCATCACTGGGAAACATCCATACACACCCATTCACACACACACACACCACGGACAATTTTTTAGCTTACCCAATTCACCTATAGCGCATGTCTTTGGACTTGTGGGGGAAACCGGAGCACCCGGAGGAAACCCACGCGAACACGGGGAGAACATGCAAACTCCACACAGAAATGCCAACTGACCCAGCCGAGGCTCGAACCAGCGACCTTCTTGCTGTGAGGCGAACGTGCTACCCACTGCGCCACCGCGTCGCCCTGGTGCAGAACAATGGAATTTAATTCAGTCCTTCTTGTTCAATGTGAGACCATATTTATATTGTCTCAATCAGGCAACGTAGACAATTATCTTAAACATTGGGAGTTTATACTGGCATGCCAGTTCACCAGAAGCACCCAGATGGGCTTATTCAAAATTAAAAGTCCCTGTGATCAGGGTACATTAGGATTGGTTGCTCCAAGAAACCATGTGACTTTCAGATGTAATAAACTTTTCTAAAATAAACAATTGAATAAAATGCAGTTAACATTAATCCATCTTATCATCACTTGTGTGCCAGTGATTACTCCTCGGCATGCCAGCATTATTCTAAAAATTGCCAATCGCTGACGTAGATGTTCAATTTCCTCAAGTGATCTGCGATTTTCAGACATTTGAATTGGCTTAATGCAGACTGAAATTAAAAGATGCAATGATTAAACTCTGATTACTCCCAGTTTATCAGCAACTCTTTTGACACATATTACGCTAAAATATATAAAGTTAAAGAAAAATTGCAGCTCCATTCCATTTGGTAGTCTGCTGTGCAGATTCTGTAAGTGACAAGTGCATGTTTTGATATTCAGCCAGGATATAAATTCTGAAACACCCACATCAAGGTTATGCTCTTGTCCCTTTACAGTTTCTTCAGCTGGTACACTAAGGATTTTCCTTGAAGGTAGTCACTGCTTGACCTTCGTGGCAGCTTCATGTTTCAGACTGTAATCACACTCTGCATGGGTATTGCCTGAATCTCAGTTTCTTTAGACAGCACGGGCTCTCTTGTGGTTCTGGCGTTCAGTAACACTTCATGGACTGTTCAAGGCTGTTGAAATGGAAACCTGATCGCCTGCTCATGTGAATCTGAATACGTGTCATTAACAAACTAGTTTCTGTAGATCTTGGGACTGTGTTTTCAACAAGATGGAGAAACCAAAGCTTATTTCCCCAAGGATAAACCTATTTTATCTGGAATGGTAAAACTCCTCATGCTTACACAATTCTAATTTATTCTTCAATTCTCTTGGATCATTCTCTTATCTCAGGTGAAATTCCTTTGGTGGTGGCCCGTAGTGTTGAAAAAAAAGTTTGAGTTTGTGTTCTGAAAAACGTGATGAAGGGATGTACTTTGAGATACAAGCCTCATGTGTGAATAAAAATGCACAACCTGTAACATTTCACATACTGCTTAATATGCGGAGATATAAAATATAGAATAATGTATACACACTTGACACACTTATAAACACTTGATTTTTCCCCCCTCAGAAATAATTTTAACTTCATGGTTCAACATTTAAAAAAAAAAAAAAAAAAGAGTTACCTTTTAAATTTCCAGGCTTTACCATGCTACTCAAAAATGTGTTTAACAAAATAACTAATAAAACCTTTTATTTTGTGGGAAACACTGATCAAAATTAGAGGACACACAATAAAAGATGCAAAAATGCAGCCCTCAAAAATTAGCATTAAGTGTAGGCCCTTGTTTTGAATGACTTCAGCCCATCTGTGGCCATGATAAAACTGTCCTGACACCTTTTTCTAATACACGCTTTCAGTTCAGTCTTTCCCCAGCTTGATTATGATCATAATGTTTCCCATTGGACCCAATTAAATTTAACCTGCTTTCATCACTAAAGGATGAAACTGTTATGATAGAAAGGATATTCCCTTTGGCCTTCATCTGGACAATCTGAAGTTGAAGGGTTTCAGTCACTTTAGAAAGGCTCACCATCTTGCAAAATCAGTGAAAGCTGGAAAGTTTGTCTGCCATGCAGTTAAGTGAAGTTTATTTATAAACTAATTTCGAGAGGATCACGTGCTTATGATTGCTTGCGGCTGGTCCCACATTATTCAATTTATGATTCACCAATCAGACGATTCCTAAGCCACTATAAATACCCTAAGTTCCATATAACAGCCATCTTCATTTTAAAGAATGGTTCCCGCTACAAAAACGCTCCAGCTCCAAAAAGCTTATACAGCATTGCACCATTTAGCCTGTCGATATGGAAAGAACCAACCAACCAACTACAACTTCAGCCAGAGCACCGCTCTCCCCGAGACTTCAGCCGTGGCTCAGCGCCATCCAGCCCCACCAGGACGACAATCGAGCCTGAGGTCCCACAAGACACCGGCCGGCACAGCAGCTTTTCTACCATTTAACCATAATGCTGTCAATATAATCTCCTTCTCCATACACTTCAAACACCCTCACCCAACGCATCCGCCGTGTTTTCAACCCAGACCTCCAGCAATATCACCATCCACGAACTCCGCCTAAACTCTCAAGACGCTGGCGATCCAAGCTACTGCAATGAAGCCGAACTCTCACCGCTCTCCTAGCGGTCCACCCGTGGCAACGTACATAGCATGCTTTAAGGGGAAGCCTCGCAAAAATAACTACTCTCCAACAAAGACTAAACATTTTATAAACCTTTTGACTCGTGACTAGAATGATTTCAACCAAAGAAACTCACCTCTCAAGCCTCCCGCCTGTCCACAGATCCATAACATTCTAACAGCTTGAAGTAATTTGACTGCAAGGGTCCAGGCAATCCAATCCGTAAAACATTAGTCCACAGCATATTCATACGTTGATAACATCCATAGAATGCACTGCTATCATCCAAACTAGTGCGTTCAGTAGAGTAGTGTCTTCAGACATAAACACTAGTGATTTTTGGTCAACAAAATGGCCGCTGACCTTTTGCACTTTTGATTGACACTTCATTGAGCCAATATCTGAAAGGAGAAGTGTCACTATCCAAGGGAGCTCCCAAAACTTGAGATGGTCCCGCCCTCTCTCTTAACAGTTATGAATGGACCCAGTTGCAAAAGACCTTGTGAATGAATTGGGCCAGATATGCTCGTGATTTTAATCATGTTAAGATTCCAAACGTAATGTTATTTAATCATGGATTAAAGTAAAGCCCATAACAAACATTCCATTCACAGTTTCTACTAAGTGGTGACATCGTTTTTGTTTTTAAAATTCAGGGTTTGATGTTGGCAGTTGATATATTTATTTAAAAAATAAATAAATCTGCCACATCTGATAGCCATTTAACTTCTGAAAAGATTATTACTCAGCTAGTGAAAAACATTCAACACATCGAGCATAGAAGTCCAATCGTAATATGCCATAGTGACTCATATGTCCATACACAAAGTGTCATATGCAAGTTTATAATGGCAAGTCGGTTGGAAGTGAAAACGGCAAAGAAACAAACTTCCCGCTTGACTGCTATGAATAGGAGGAGGACATTTCTGACAAATGGAGTAATGTTTCATCCATTGACTCTGTGTTAGATACATTTGCATTTTAAACAAATTTTTATATCACTAAGGGGTTTAAACTCCACTCCACTATCACTTCACCTACTCCGTCTTCAAGAGGTACTTCCAGGACCACCAGCCAAGCCACACCCCATATCCTCAGCTCTCCATCCATCTGCCATCATGTGGGGGGACGAATGCCCACCTCTACCATCCTTGCACACCATGCATTAACAAAAGGCACTTCCATTCACAGTTGCCCATGCCCTTATTAAGACTCCTCGCATGGATATCAGCTAAAACAATTCATTGTCTGCCGTATATGTACTATGTTGTAAAAAATTTCATTTCTGATTCTCTCTTGTTTCTCATTTCAGAGATCATGGCAGTCGGCTCCAGAAGCTGACCCCCATCCAACCTATTACACTCCACATCCATTCTAAATGCACTCACACTCTACGCAAAGGATACATTTCCACTTACACAGCCACACACCCGATGCCATGTTCACACTAGCCTTTTTTGTATTTTGAGATGTTCTGAACTAACATCAAATTTCAATCCCATATTCCACCCCCCCATATCTGATCTAACTTTGCAGGATGAAGAAACTCTATCTTTCTTTATTAAGCAAAGCAAAACAGATTAATTACGCAAAGGACATTCTATATACATTTTTGATATCCCCTCCCCCATACACCCATTCCAAACCCTCTTAGCATTCTTACACCACAAGAGAGCAATACCACCTCAGGGAAGCCCAGCTGATCCTCTCCAGCCGACTTCCACCCACATGCGTTTCTAGGCATGAGCACGATTCTGCCAGTTCCCCCTATTCCCCCTCCTATTAACATAGGAGCTCCTTCACTACCCTTCCCTTTTTTCTTCCTTTAACTTTTTCCCTCCAAACTCAAACTATCCCATACTTCCATTTACTCTCGTTCACCACAGCTCCGACCCATTTAGGGGTCGCCCCGAGTTTCAATTGCTGCAGCAGCGACGCTCTAAACGAGCTCATATACATTTCCATTTCCAAATACCACTATCGTCACACTCCCCCGCACTAATACAGCAGTAAATGCTCCTGCGGGAGTGCACATTGCCTCCATACTGACCCACTGCACCTCTGCAGCAGCAGAGACGCTCCGCTGAGCTACACTCACCCATAGCACCACTGCAACTGCAGTG